>CM062819.1:510977982-511329118 GCA_031772625.1 Pinus tabuliformis
CTAGGCTCGTTAAAACATAGCGATGGGTTTGCCTGAAGGGCAAATTATAGAACAAGCATATGTTATCCTCCTCAAGCTTGACAAAAATAAAGAGGAACTGGTAAGCAATGACTGGGGAAAAATTGGGAAGAAAACTTGAAGAAACTTTATTGGTAGCAAGTCGCTCTTGAACATGACACTTTCACTCCGCATCCAAGTCGGGTTGGGTTGTTTCATTCACCGGTCACATCACCATGGTCCCATCACACCATCCACATTTGGGGTTAATGCTACCAATCCATCACGTCAGTGTCGCCGATATGTTCAAGAGAAGTCATTCAGAGAATTCACCTGTGTCTCACCCACTACAATACATTTACACTCCATTCTTTCATGGCCGCCACCCTGAACCTTATATCACCAGATCGTTTTCACCTCCATTAAAATCATTTGCTCCATTCCGTGTCATTAATGTGGGATTCATTAAGGCCCTCCTATGATGGATCGCTTCTTGTCGACATCATCTCATTATCCAAGAAGTCGATCTAGGAACACCCTGTTCAGTACTTTGAAGCTTGCATGCCTCAATGGCAAGTTTCTCACTTCCGACGACAGGTTTACATCAATGACCTTCGACCGAAAGATTTTGCGTGGTGTTCGACGCCAAGTCCTTTATTCACACCACGTGAATTGTACTGCAGTACCTTGAGGGTCATTATCATTATCGATGATTCCTCTCGCACCTGTTAACAGCTTACATCATTGGCTGGTAATCAGGCGATGTCTTTCCATGTTCGACTCTAGAACATCTCTCACATGGATAGACTTGTAATTCGAGTGAAGATCGAACGAGATTGAAGACCCCGGATCTAGTTTCATCCATCCGGGCTGTGATATATATTCAGGGAAATAAAGACATCAAATGTACATCATTGTTGCACAGATAATCATCCAATCAAAGGGATGATGACTCTACCAGAATCATCAGTCTACACTCAGACGATTGTCTGTCCTATGTACATGAAAATGAATTTATAAAGCTGAGCATGGGAATGTCTGCCTTAGCTAGGTCATGAAAATATAATGAAGATAATGTATTGTATTGTATCTTATTACAGGTCTCCTCCCAGCTTGAAAGAACTTCGGATCCTCATAATAAAGCATTTCACCCAACATCAAAAGATTAACGACCTCATGCTTTAGGGGGCAACTATTATAGAAATTTTTGGGCACTGCAACCCCAAGCATAAAATTTCCATAAACCAAGGGCTCCTAAGTCCCTAAAAGTGTTGTTCTAACCCCTAAAGGAACAAGGTCAACTGATTACAGCTTCTCCCAGAAGTTCTCCATGAAAAACTGCTCAGAACTGGTCAAAACAGGATCATTTCAGCTGCTCCATAGGCAAAGTGCGTTGCATCTCACCTAAGTACACTTTGTGGGTGCGTTGCATTTCAAAAAGCCCTTCTATGGGGTGCGATGGGCGAGAAGTGACAAATGGCAGTGTCAATCCGCGAGGTGGAGAGGCATGGAATCTTCCAGAAACTTCTCCTGTGACACTTGCCTCTCTGAATTTGACCAAGGATGAGTAAGAGATCATCAATCTCCAAGTGGAAGCAAGAACTATCAGAGGGAAGACACTAATCAAATCACAAGCTGACTCATCTCCCTTACAGATATCTATATATGGATCCCTCATCCCAGAGATCCAGAGGCTGGAATTTTGCATCTTGTAAGGAATTGTTGTTGGTTTCTTGAGACAACATCATAGTGTTGGGTGATCTAAGATTTGTATGAGGTGAAGAAGGGCTTACTTGCTGAGAGGATGATGCTGGGTCAGAACAACTAGTTGTAACTCCCTTGGCTCTTTCTTGATTATCAATAAAAGCTATTCAAGTTTTCCTCCATATTCTTATGTCATTTATGTTTTATGCATTTGTATGGTAAATCTACATCTGATCCTAGATTGTTTATGATTATAGATCCATGTTCTTGTATAGTGTTATGCTACTTAGATCCTACAGGTACTCTGTGAAGCTGGGCGTACAAGGAAGCAAGTAGCGAAGGACTATCAGAAGAGAGAGGCATCGAACTAGGAGATAAGCGCAAGACAGAGGTTGGTCTCCCTTTGTTCTTCTCTCATCTATATTTCATAAAGGAAAAACGAAAGTAGCTTTACTTTGTTTGTTTCTAAGGTGGCTACCACACCTTAGTGGGATAAGCAGTTCTGTGTAGATACTTTTCCCTGTAACAAATATGGAATAATTTGTTGCATTATGGAAAGGATTAGAGGTTTCCATAAAAAAGAAAATTTTAAGACTTATAGTATTTGGATATTTGATGATTGTCATTCAACAAATGATGAAGGCTAGGGAAGCAATAAGTTCTTCGTCTCCTCCTATGAATCTAAGAGTGCTTATCCTTGCGATAGGTCATTGGTTCAAATCCCTTGTGGGTGCTTACCTACCAAAAAAAAAAAAGAATCTAAGAGTGCTTAACTCTACCTCTCAATTCGAAAAATTGGAATTTTACCAATCCTTAGACATTTAAATCCTGTAGCTGAAAATTTAGCCAAAAAAGGCTCTACCATGGATCAAGGTAGAGCCAAAATGGATAATAAACTAAGCATATCTCTAGTTCCATAGTGATAATAGTTTTTACAAACATTGGCAAGATAGGATGGGGCATCTTCTCTCCTCTTATTTATGTGCAATTGAAATGGTTAAATATCACTCATTTGAATAGGGAAATGATGAAGCTCAAACTCATCTTTTATTTGGTTACATGGCTAATTCCTTGGTCTCCTCTTTGCAAAGTGATTGAAAGCTCAAGACCTAGTCCTCGGGGAAATCTCCTCTTTCGGTCACACAAATTTTTATTATGACTTATTAAATGGGAATTCAAGTGGCATGCCTCATCGAGCATTTCAAGAGAGTGGTGTCTTTTCCATTTGTTCTCTCACAGGTGGGATCCGGAGTGGTTCATCTCAGCTACATAGTTAAGAGTCTTGAGCAAAAGAATGGAGTTATGGAAATCATCCAATGCTACTCTATCTCTATCAATTCTCTATCTGGCTAATCTTTGGGCAATAGAGGTAGATCTCTTGATGATGTTTGGCTCATGGATTGGTAAGTTCCTCATCTATATATTGAGTATCTGGTTTTCTCAAAGTATTATTGAGCTCCTATCTTAGATTGGTTATGTTGCGGGCTTCTTTACTCTCTGCGAAGAATATAGTTGGGTGCACAACTCAGGTTTCACAATAGCCAATTCCCCCATCCCTCCATATAACAATAAGGCTACGTTGGTGTTAAACAAATTGTTGGATGCTTCACATGCACTATTAGTCTCCATTTCAAAGCTAGAGGATATGGTTGAGAAACAGAGGATGTAATTCCAATTTTTCCTATAAGCCAAGCTTCTTTTGCATCAAGTAGAAATGGAACACATATTGGATGATCTCAAAGAGGAAGTTTGAGTGATTGGTGTTCAGTTGGCAGCTTTATAAATCATTGGAAACAACAATTCATAGATGACTTCAGGAGAGGAAGGTCCCATCTCCACCATTGGAGGGAAAAGAATTCATCAACTCAGAGGAGACTATACAAATGTGAATAATCACTGCTAAGTTTGTGATTTGAAACTTTGTGTCATGTCCTGTACCTATGTTTTCTCATGATGCTATGTAAATTTTGTCTTGGGTAGTTTTTGTAGAATTTAAATTGTCAATATCTTTAGCCTAATATATAACAACAGTCCTAGAGCCTGCAATGGTCTTGAACAATCTTTGTTGAATACAAATTTTGTACTGGAAAAGCTATGTAAGGGTTCTGGTCCCTAATCCAGATTTATTAATGCAAAAACCATTACCCGTTCTATTTAAAAAAGAAAAAAACAAGAATTAGAATTATTTATTTTATTTTATTTGTATTTGTATGTAATTTGAACGAGTCTAAATATTTTAATTATTATTATTATTATTATTTGAGCTAGTCAAAATGTTTACATTACATTACATCACTACCATACTGAGTTGAAGAGTGCTTCTCGGTGTAAACATTAATAATATTATATAAATTGAACTTTGATAAAATGATATTACCGGTACATTTAACTAACTAATGAAAACATAATTATTTTAATTAAATAAAATATTTAATTATATAAAAAATTAAGTTTTTGAGATTAAGATTATAAGAATATAATTATTTTAATTTAATAAAATATTTAGTAATATTGAAAAATAAATAATTTTTTAAAATTAAGTTAAATAGTACTAAAATAAATATAATTTTATTGGAGCAATACCATACCACATGCGTTCATATTGGGGGATATATATTGAGGAAAAAATGAAATAATATATTGAGCATATAATAGGGGGTAAAGGGTTTTTATATTGACAGGTATAAAAAATGGAGCTCAAAGTTAATGAAAAAATATAAAAGGGTATAAAAAATGTTAATGAAAAAATAGATACCTGAATATTTAATGAAAGTAGGGTTTTTTTTAATTGGGAAGGTGTATTGGGTTTGTATTGATATGGGGTTAAATAGTGTAATTTTTAGAGGTATTTTCCAATATGTAGTCAAATTAGGGTTATTGTTTAATATGCCACGAACACATGTGATATGTCAGAGGTTCGTTGAGTGAAGCCCCCATGGGCCATACATCATAGAACAAATTAAAGAAGCACCAGCCTTGGAGTTGAATATCCCAGAGGTAAACTCAACCTTTGTTGCTCTTCAATACAAGGTTGTTATTTGCAGGTTCAATCACTTTTGGCCTAAATCTGATGTTCTACATAAGTGGGTCTTTTCCTATTGGACCCCAAATTGTGACATTTATTTTGGCTCAAAAGGCTACTTTATTGTTCAATTGATACAATGAAAGATTTGGAGATTGTTATGAATGATGCACTAGGGTTTAACGGGGGGAGAAATACCACACTACATGCGTTCATATTGGGGGATATATATTGAAGAAAAAAAGGACATACTATATTGAGCATATAATTAGGGGTAAAGGATTTTTATGTAAGCGGGGATAAAAAATGAAGCTCAAAGTTAATGAAAAAATATAAAGGGGTATAAAAAATGTTAATGAAAAAACCGATATCTACAATATCTAGCGAAAGTAGGGATTTGTAAATTGGGAAGTGTATTGGGTTCGTATTGGTAGGGGGTTAAATAATGTGATTTTTAGAGGTATTTTCCTATATGTAGTCAAATTAAGGGTATTGTTTAGTATGTCATGAATGCACATTGATATGTAAGAGTTTCATTGAGTGAAGCCCCCGTGGAATGATGGGCCCTGGTTCTGACGTAATTCATGGTTTTTCATGACCCCATGTTTCCCATAGTTTGACGCCACAGACATGGTGGTCTCAAAATTGTTGGATTGGGTGAGGCTCCCAAATCTACCTCTCCCATTTTGGTACCATAAAGTCCTAGAAGAAATAGGAAACACATTAGGTAAATACAAAAATATAGACCTTGAGAGATGAGAGAAAGGTCTATTTTCTTTTGCTTGAATTTTTGTAGATATTGACCCCAGTAAAGGTCCTCCTAATCACATACAAATGAAGCACAAAAACTTCCAATGGAAACAAGTATTAGACTATGAGAACATGACATTTATGTGCCGCACGTTCTTTCAAACTAATCAATTGCAAAGTACATTCCCTCAAACAAAAAAGAACCCAAAGAAGAAAATGGGGAAACTTCAAAAAGAAAAAGGTTGACAGACCTCAAATCCCTACTTGTCAGAAGAAGAAGAAGAGGTAAATATGGATGATCCACCATGTCAAGCATAAATGGATGCTCACGCCCAATATGTGGTTGTGAACCATGAATGGGAAGACACTGGAATTCATCATCAAGGTCTAGCTCCCCACATAAATGTAGAAATTCCTTGTAGATTCAAACTACTAATTGTAATTTACTAAAACAATAGACTTGAATCTACTCTACTCATCAGTAGAAACAATTAAATGATCATGAAATCATGAAGCATACAAGAGAAAGAATTCAATCAACACATTACACAATGATTTCCTAGGGAAAGCCACAACTAAAACCCCATGCTATCTATATATTGCATTAGTCAGAAAATATGAGAAGATTACAATGCTTTGCTCAAGCTTGAGCAACCTTTGCAATATCTATTTGTCTCATTGCTTCCTAGACAAGCCTAGGCCAATGCTTAACCAAATTTTGGCTTTCCCAAGTCCCTATTTTCTTGGGAATTAGCCTCCTATTAATTATGGAAATTTCTCAATGTGAATTGCGTAATCCTCATAGGCCTTCCTCTAACTGCATGCACCACCTGTACAATTCAGATGATTATACAACTGATCGTACACTATCCCTAAACTCCAATCTCAACTTGGTAACTCTCAGATCTTACATGCATTATTTATTTATGAGTGAATCATCAATTAACTGGTTGAACACATGAAGTAACACCCCACTATCTAACCTACTACTAGTTCCTCCATTAGTTGGAACTAGTTTAACTCACTTTAACTCAATTAAACTGAATTAATTAATTACAACTCAAAATAAAATCAACCAAGGATCCTATAATGTAGGAAACACTCTACATAACTCAAGTTAGACCCTAACCTCGAATTAATTGATCCAACTAAGTCAATTTAACTTAGTTAACTCGTACACGTTGTCTTGTGATGTGGAATTACAATTTTATTCCTAATTTAATTCAAGGACAAAATTAAATTAGGATTTTCTTGTTGCATTTTCAACACTCCCTCTCAACAAGAAATAGATTATCTTCTACCCCAATCCTACCTCTATGGAACTCAAATTTTCCTCTTGATAGTGCCTTAATCAATATGTCTTCATCTTGTTCCTCTATAGGAATGTACTCCAGCAACATGATTCTCCTTCGAACACAATCTTGTAGATGGTGATATCAGATGTCGATATGATTGGGACGATCATGAAAAAGTGGATTCTTAGAGAGTTTGATACAACTCTAATTGTCATAGTAAATCACTGCAGAATCCATCTGCGGGCCAAATAACCAAACAATGATCTTCCTCATCTAGATAGCCTCACAAGCTGCTTGACTAACAACCATGTACTCTGCTTCTGTCGAACTAAGTGCAACTGATCTTTTCTTCATGTTGTACAAAGAAATTGTTGTTGACTGAATACTGAATATTCCCCCTGATGTGCTCTTCATGTTGGATGGACACCCTTCCCAATATGCATTTGTGAAGCCTTGCAGCTTCACTCCCTCTGCCTATCTGTACCAAAGACCAAACTGAGTGGTTCCTCTGAGGTATCTCAACACATGTTTAGTTTCCTTCCAATAGAGTTTGGTTGGATTAACCATTGCTTGACTAAGTTGGTTAACTACAAAACATATGTTCGTTTGTGTGTTCACAAAATACATATGTGAATCCACAACCTACTTATAAATAGTAGCCTCCACTACTTCACCTTAAATAACATCTTCCTTCCTCCCCTTATGCCACTTGGACCCCCACCATTGTTTATTTCACTTTTTCATTTTCCTTATTTGTAGCACAATTTACTATTTTTGGCAATTTTTCGGGTCTTGAACTTTCGGAGCCATTTTAAGGCCCTAAACGATGTTTTTGGGAAAACAGAGGACAACATGAGGCATAAATCAATGTTTTCCATTCAAAATTTGTAGTCCTCTGATAGATATTTCTAACGAGGTATTGTGCATATCAAACGAAGATCGTATGGCAAAGTTACGACCCTAGGAAGTTGATGTACCAATTTACCCAAACGAGGCCCATAGTTTGGCACTTCATCTCCTAGGGTTAGGTTTTTGGATATTTAGGGTTTTTCATTGTTTCTCAATAATAAATAGGCCTTTGAGACTCATTTTAACACAACTCATAAACATGTAACCGCCACATCTCTTCTCAGAGATAAGCTACCATTGCCCGAGCTAGTCTTATTTCCATTCTGTTTGT
The DNA here is from genome assembly GCA_031772625.1 of Pinus tabuliformis. Taxonomy (NCBI): domain Eukaryota; kingdom Viridiplantae; phylum Streptophyta; class Pinopsida; order Pinales; family Pinaceae; genus Pinus; species Pinus tabuliformis. The sequence goes on from CM062819.1 coordinate 510,985,931, forward strand.
AATCATATTTCAATATTTGATATTAATTAAATGAAGTGTTATTTATGTTGCATATTTTTATTTATGGTTATATCTAAAATTTGTTGCGTTCCTGTTTAAATTTGAATCAGTGGTATCAGAGCGATCTGCTCTTTCTCTGTTTTTCTTTTCATATCCCCAATGAGATCGGGATATAAGAAGTTAGTGCTAGATATGGTTGAACCTTTGCAAGATCAACCTCACAAACCCCAAAAACCACCCATGGGGGAAGAAAATAAAGATGAGGGAGCAAGAGATCCTATCAAAGTATTTCTCGAGGAGGCACTCGAGAAACAAAGGAACACGATGATGGATAACTTTTCCCAGATCCTTCAACGATTGCCCACTAGTGGCGCATCCACATCCAAGAGTCGCTTTGGAGGCTCCACTTCTTTTAAGGTACAAGTAAAATTTTGTAATATTTCCTACAAATTCTCTACAAATCTACCTTTAAGATCTATGTAGAAAATCTGACTGTAGATTAACTCAATAATGCAATGTACTAAAGCAAAATACTTAATCTACTTCTACAATCAAACTTGCGAAAGCTTAAATATCGAGATGAATCAAAGATGAACACATATAACCATAAGAAGAGGAATAAATACACATGAAACACAGAAAAGACTCAAGGGAAAGCCTCAGCGAAAAACCCTGCTATTTGTATTATCATACAAGTGGAAATATCTCAGGATTACAGAAAGCTTTAGCTCTCAAGCTATCCAGCTCTCAGTACAATCCCTCATTGCTGCTCATAGACAAAATAGACAACACATATGCCTTCCTTCAGTCCTCCAAGCCTCCTATTTCCTTGCGCAATTTCTCATGGGTCCTCCAGCTATCACCTGTGTGATAATCACCTCACACACTGCTCTAACCTCTGTAGTAACTGTGCAATCCTCAAGGAATGAATTCCTTCATCATGCAAGAAATATTCACATGGGAATATTCTAGCAACTGATAGTACACTGCCCCTTCCTTTAATCTCAACTGGGTCTTTGTCTGAACTTACATGCATGAATTATTTATGAGATAATATTCAGTTATCTAGAGAACACTAGTTGCATGCATGCATGCATTAACTGATTGAACTCACAATTAGTTCCTCAAACTATTTGGAACTAATTTAATTGGACTTAGCTTAGTTAACTGAGCTAACTAATTACAACTCAAATACAACTGAACCTTATCTCCTTAATTAAGGGATAATCTCCTTAATTTAAAGGATAATTGTTTCATGACTTCACAAAGACTTCTAACTTGAATTTCTCCAACTAATTAACTCAAGATGAGTTAATTAATTGTTTTTCAAGCAGCTGGTGAGACTAAATTCGAATTTTAATTCTCAATTCTAATTCAAGGACAAATCAAAATTGGAATATTCTTAATGTTATTTTTAGCATTTCTTGTTGCTATTTTCAACACTCCCTCTCAACAAGAAAGGAATTCAACTCGATCCTGATCCTGAACCTTTGGAATTTTTTGCATGCAACACTTCTCTCTAGTGTTATAGCTCCAGCAACTCCAAAAACAAAAAGTATCCAACCTGAATCAATATGATGCATCTGTCATCAAAGTCTCTCATTGATATTGCCTCTGTCGGCTGAAAACTTTGCGCTTCTGCTGACTCAACCTTTCTGCACTGTTATCACTCCTTCTCTGCAGTCTTCAGTATCTAACTGCTCTAGCCTCTGTCACTTTGATCTTTGACTGCATCAATCCCACTAATTCCTCTTGCTACCATGTACTTTGGGTTCCCATAGCAAGGTACGATCCATGAGATAAAACCTCTCAATGGACCCTGCCCAATTTTAGCCTTCTTGAGACTATCACTTCACATCGCCCCAACACAAATCTGGAGGTATGGCTGCATGTTATCCCTTTGTCCACTTGACTCGAAATTTCCCCCTACTGGAGGTCTCTGCATGAGTGGATGCCTCCACTCGGTCTCCTCTCAGCATCTCCAATTGTGGATCCTCCACAATTGTCTGAGACTTCTTCTGGGACTGCATGTTGAGAGGTAATTTACTCTCCCTCTCAATCACCAAGTCTCTAACATTTGCCTTGCTCCTCAAGGCTTTGGATGCATCTTGAACCCCAAGAACATACAAGTTCTTGGCTAGCACCCCAATCTGTTTCATCTTTCCTGTCGTCACAAAATTTTCTAGAAAAAGAGCTGATTTTAAATCAGCGATATCTCCCTCATCTGAACTCTAATTCAGTCAATTTTTTTTGAATTGGGTATTTTTTTCCCAAGAAATCCAGATCTGTTATTTGTTTTTGAAAATTTGGCACAAAAAAATTCAGATCTACTATGCAAACTTGCGACCCTTTTTTTTTCGAATTATCTTCTTTGTATACTGTTCACTGCTCTGATAAACTTGGCTCTAATACCATGTAGAATTTCCTGCAAATTCTCTACAAATCTACCTCTGAGATCTATGTAGAAAATCTGACTGTAGATTAACTCGATAATGCAATGTACTAAAGAAAAATAATTAATCTACTTCTACAATCAAACTTATGGAAGCTTAAAGATCGAGCTGAATCAAAGCTGAACACATATAACCATAAGAAGAGGAATCAATACACATTAAACACAGTAAATACTCAGGGGAAAGCCTCAACTAAAAACCTTGCTATCTGTATTATCATACAAGTGGAAATATCTCAGTATTACACAAAGCTTTAGCTCTCAAGCTATCCAGCTCTCAGTACAATCCCTCACTGATGCTCATAGATAGAATAGACAACACATGTCTTCCTTCAGTCCTCCAAGGCTCCTATTTCCTTGCGCAGTTTCTCTTGGGTCCTCCAGCTATCACCTGTGTGATAATCACCTCACACACTGCTCTGACCTCTGTAGTAACTGTGCAATCCTCAAGGAATGAATTCCTTCTGCATGCAAGAGATATTCACATGGGAATATTCTAGCAACTGATAGTACATTGTCCTTTCCTTTAATCTCAACTGGGTCTTTGTCTGAACTTACATGCATGAGTTATTTATGAGAGAATATTCAGTTATCTGGAGAACACTAGTTGAATGCATCCATTCATTAACTGACTGAACTCACAAATAGTTCCTCAAACTATTTGGAACTAATTTAACTGAACTTAACTCAATTAACTGAGCTAACTAATTACAACTCAAATACAACTCATCCTTATCTTCTTAATTAAGGGATAATCTCCTTAATTTAAGGGATAATTGTTGCATGACTTCACAAAGATTTCTAGCTTGAATATCTCCAACTAATTAACTCAAGATGAATTAATTAATTATTTTTCAAGCAGCTAGTGAGACTAAATTCGAATTTTAATTCTCAATTCTAATTCAAGGACAAATCAAAATTGGAATATTCTAAATGCTATTTTTAACATTTCTTGTTGCTATTTTCAACAAATTTGATATTCCCATATTTGAGAGCCAAATAAATGCAGACGTTGTAGATAAATTGTTAAATCTGCTAGAAGAATTTTTTTGTTCATAATTTTTCCAGCCGGGAAAATATTAATTTTTCTCTTCTCAAAGCTGCCCCCACATCAAGGACTGGTGGGAAATGATCTGATAATCACCCTATGAGTGACATCAGTGAAGACTTATTAAACAAAAGGTATTACAGAGCCATGTGCTAGTGTGTGTTCTGTGTTATTGAAACAACAGATCGATCAGATTGCCAAAACACAGAAAATAAATGGAAAAACAACAGAGAAATACAATGAGCAACATAAAGACACAAACAATATTTAATAAGGAGTTCACCCTATTCTCCAGGGCTACGTCTCTGGTCCAGCTTCAATGGTGGCCTTGTTTTATTATGTCTTTGAGCAGAGAAATTACAATACAGGGACTCAATATGAGTTCTCCTGAAGCAGATTTTTCTTGGTAGGGTGGTTCTTGGATTCCCCAAGCCACTTGGAGTACACAGACTCTTGTTCTTCCTACCAGCTTTGTGACCCTCGGTCTAAAGTGAAAAGAGCCAACTGTGATGCTCAATCTGGACAAATTCCTCTATGGGAAGGCTTGATTCTTCAAGCTCTTTGGTGCTCGATGCTGCCTATGGTCAGCTCGGCCCTCTGTCTCCTTTGCTTAGCTTTACTGCTCTCTGTGCTCAATCCTCCTCTCAGGGTTCACTGTTCACTGTCTCTCTTGATCGCTTGGACTCTTCGATCTGAGTCTCTCTTTTGATATCTCATTCACTGTCTCTGTTCATGGCTTTAGCCATTCGACCTCCATGCATGTTTGTCTCCTCTCCCGCCTACGTCAATTCGCCTGTCGCCTGCATGCTTGGAATTCCCTGTTCGACGTCAGCATGAACGCTCGAGAGGTAGCCACGTGTCCCCATCGAAACTGTGCCTGCCCGCTCGTTGATTCATTGCTTTCTCCACCGTGGCAGTCAACGGATTCCAAATCCTCTTAAATCGCGGCTTAAGTCCCTGTCAATTCCGCTCTGTCTACCAGACGCAATCTCAGCCATCCGATCTGGGCTCCTCTAGATCTAACGTCATTCGCACATCGAGCGCGGTTGACTTGCTCGACCAATAACGCGCAATCGTGGTGGTTTTTCTCTCTCCTCCGCTACCACGCATCGATCGTTGAGGGTACTCGCTCTGTTTTCTCCAAAACCACTTACCGTTCAAGGGCGTCCCGATCAAACCACCAGTTTCCAGGGTGTGGGTCCCACCTTCGTACGATGGCGCTTTACCTTTTTCCGCCCATGGTCCTCTAGCTCCCAACGTGACCGAGTACTTAATCTTTACCATTTCAGCCCTGTTTTCCCAGCGATGCGCGTACTAACACGCATCGAAAACCAGCTCCTTTTCCCGATTCGGGGCTCCCAGGGGCTATTTTGACCTCCTGCGCAGTCTCCATGGGCCTCGGTCAGCGCGCTTTGACTGAGGTCCTCGTCATTCCGCGTCGTCTGCCATGGCCACTGGTTCAGGGTGTTTTCGATTGCTGTTTTGGATTCTTCATGGATTTGTTCGACTTGATTTAGTCATGGTTCTATGACAGTCATTTATGGATCTGATTTGGATCACGGCCTCCCAACTGAAAAGATTTTGGACCACCAAAAGTTGGTTTTTTCTTCAAGCATCGAATAAGTGAGGAAACTTCTGTCTCACTTGTCCAATCTCAATCCACTTTGCACTGCTCGGCTTTGAACCTTTAAGCCCAATTCTGTGGTATTCCACCTGTCCACTGCGCGTCATCCTTACCTTCCTATCCAGCACTGTATCTTCCGGCAACTCATTAAGATATTTAGGTATTAGGTCATCAATAGAAGGCAATTGACTCCACTCTTCAGGGTCCTCAATCATTGCAGGCTCAAACAACCTCAAGCAATCTACGTTCACAACTGAGTAGATGTGCATGTAAGATGGCAGATCAAGACGAAAAGCATTTTCACCAATCTTCTCAAGTATCTTGAAGGGTCCATACCTGATAGGTTTTAGCTTCTTACCTTCACCTTGCATCATGTCCTTGCTGATATACAGCCAGACTTGGTCTCTAACTTGAAAACTATGCTCCATCCGATGCTTATCATGCCTAGCCTTGTACTTGGCCTGGCTCTTTTCCAGTTGTTCCTATACTGCCTGGTGGATCTCCTGGATCTGTTCAATGAACCTAGTTGCTTTGTCCACATCACTCTGTCTATCAACCATGGTATCTTTACCAAAGACAAAATCCAAGGGAGACCTTGGTATGAAACCGAAGCAGGTCTCAAAAGGAGATCTCTGTGTAGAAGAGTGTTTGGCTCTACTGTAAGTATGATGCACATAACACAAGTGTTCATCCCAAATCTTAGGATGTTTGCTGCAATATCCTCTCAGTAACTGGATCATTGTCCTGTTAACTACTTCTGTCTGGCCATCTGTTTGTGGATGAAAAGTTGTGCTTTTCTTTAATATGGTGTCCATTAGTTCCCACAGACTGGACCAAAACTTCCCCACAAATCGAGTGTCTCGATCGGATATAATAGAAGTGGGTAATCCAAAATGAACCCACACATGTGATGAGCCCCAATTTTTGGTAACAATTTGGGCTCATTTGGCCTACTTACCTTGCTCAACCCTTCATTTTTTATCACTTATGCATCATTTCTTAGTATATTCGTGTTATTTGTAGGAAGAAGGGCAGGCATTATGTCTATGTGGCTAATACATGATGATTTCAGGTTTTTTGGCATTAAAGGGAGCAAAGACCACGCAGATGGAGACAAGGAGATAGCCAAGGTGGCATTGCGGGGTTATAGGGAGGTTGTCCACAACCTTGAATGACCTCCCTCGTGATCTCCACCCCAACTCCGAGCTCCAACAGCTATCACCACCGAGCTAGAAGGCAGCCAACGGATTCTACAGGAACAACAGTTTACTTTTAGTTGGACAGCCAAGCTCCACTAATTGAGGAGGCCAGCTTGGCCCTCATCATGTATAAATATTAAGGCTGTAGCCTTCGATGAGACTCTTGAACTTTTGTTATAGATTTTGATTTACGAGCTGTAGCTCTGTTTTTGCTCTTTGTAAGCCAATTTTGGCATGTTGTTAGACTCATGATTATGATATTTTAATAAAAGGCAGGAAGATTTGGATTCGATTCTGAGTTCTTAGGGGAGCTATAGCTCTCAGGTTAGGGCCCAACCTGAGAGCAATAGACCTCCTTTTCCTTGTATTGTTACTTGTCTTTCTTTTGTCATTGCATTTCTTTCCCTTACATGCACGTGAAAAACACAATTTGCTGAGTTGCTTGTTTCGGTTTTGTTATGTAGGTTAGTTTCATGAATGCAGTTGTTTCAGTAGTTCAGAATTAGCTTAGGGAGATTGAAGTTACATTGAGTTCAAAAAGGTTGAACACATGCTCACTTTCACCTCTGTTGGGGACCGGAAGTGTAGACCGTGCCAACTGCCAAAAACATTGTTTTAACATATGCATGCAAGTATTGATGTAATGTTTTCGGTTGAGGAATTGTCCATACGATTATATCTTGAGTAATGACTCTTTAGTTCAGCATTCATGCACGATTTTCCTTCAACTTACATTGTTGTTCTTTGATTCCTAATAAAACAGTTAGAATAGGTTGGTGAACTTTCGTTTACATGCAAGATAAAGGTGATTTGTTTCATTTACACTGTGCAGCACCACTTCATCGTGTTCTTATCCTTTTGAACCATGCCTAAGCCACCTAATCACCCTCTGATCAGCTCATTTTCCTTCCAACCCTTCTTCTGCCCACGTTGCTCAATCTTTTCGACCTTCCACTACTCTACCCTTCCATCAACCAACCAGCTCTATCCACTCTCTCTCCATCTCATCTCTCTGTCCACAGGCCATCACAAGCCCCTCTTTCATCTTACCTATCCACCCATACATCTCCTTCACTCCTCCATCATCCAAAACTCCAACTGTAGAACATCCTGTAGAAGTTAGCAGACTTCCTGTAGAAATCCCAAGTTTCCTGTAGGATCCCCTGCAGACATCCTGTAGAAGCCTACAACCACGGTTGCCAAGCACCTGAACGTTGTGGACTTCTGTGGAATGATGTGAGGGATCCCCTGGAACCTCTCAGAGTCCTCCTGACTGTTCCCAAGCCTTCCTCCCTTTCTAGCTACCCCTGCACAGTCAAGACCCAGTAAGAAGCACAATCATAATAACTCCACCCACTTGAGCAAAAATACCAAAAACGTGTTCTCTTCAATGGAAGTAGTTTAAATTCATGCATCTCATCTCACTAGAAGTAATGGCATCATTTCCAGAAGTTGCATTCCCACCATTGCATCATAAAGATTAAGCTAGTCAGATTAGGGTTTACTAGGGTTTCCATGTTTGGTTGACTTTCAGTTCATTCTTGCAAAGTAGGTTAATTTCCTTTGAGATAGCCTTCGTTCATCATTTAGAAATCTTCTTCTGAGAACATATAGAAGTTGGCTTGAGCCCTAGCGGACTTGTGCCAGCTGACCAAGTGACAGCTGCGACAAGAGCTAGTACTTGTGCATACAGCACCGTCGCTTCCAAGTTTGTTACGAACTACCGGGTTGATAAAATTAAAGAAGGGAGTTCCAGGAGTTGTAGAATTATTGCTACAATACTGGAGCCCACCATATTTTTGGCACCGTTGACGGGGAAGCGTCAGAGTATTAGTAATTCTTGCTTTTCTTCTATTTTCCTACTCTCGCCTTCTGCCAAGTAGTTTATTTCATTTCCATTCTGCAAAAGTAGCATAGACATTTACTGCTTTCATAGATTAGCATTTCAATTCCGCAATTTCATTTCTGCAAGCGTAGATTAGCATTTCCATTCCTGCAATTCCATTCGAGCAAAGTAGATTAGTCCTTTCCTGCTTTCATTTCAATTTTGCATTTTTATTTCAGCAAGATAGTTAGTTGTAGATCAATCTGTTTCAGTTTTGCAGGTACCAAAGAAAAAACAAAAGCAATCAAAAAGTTTTTCCATTTCATGCCTCGTAGGAACCGAGATAAAACAGGAAAATTCCTACCCAACACCCCCACCACATCACTGAGTCACCCTTCTCTCTTCTTTGGTGACAGTGATCCAGAAGAACCTATAGGTGAACCTCCTGAGATATACGAAGATCCTATAGCAGAAGAAGAATTAGAGACCATCCCATCTGAAGCTATGGCTGACAATAGAAGAGAAGATGAGAGAATAGAAGGTGCCTTCCCCATCCGAGAAACCAATGGAGACATGAAAATGAAAAAAATTAGCCCCTCTGCTCTACCTCACTTCCATGGACTGACTACTGAAGATCCTGATACCTTCCTGTTTGAGTTTGTTGTCCTTTGTAGAACCTATGACTATACTGAAGATGAGCAGAAGCTGAAACTCTTCCCTTCAACTCTTGAGGATGCAGCATTACGCTGGTTCATGGGCTTACCTGGGAATAGTATCACCACTTGGGCTCAGATGCAGCAAGCTTTCAATACCAAGTATCGGGACTACTGTAGGTCCAAGGAAACTAAGGGAGAGATCTTTCGGATGACCATGGGAAATGATGAGTCCTTAGAGGATTATGAGGAGAGGTTCCAACTTAGCTATAAACGGGCCAGGTGCACACTTGACCCTGAACCCCTCAAGTTGGTCCTGCTCCGAGGAGTCCCTGAAGACCTCTTAGATACCCTTCACATGTTAGCTGGGGGAGATATTTACCAACTGCCTTATGAGGACATCAAGACTGTGTTTAGAAACCACTCCAGGGCAGTCCGGAAATGAGGTAGAGGAAACCCTCTCTCAACTGGTATTCCTTTCTCCAAGCATGAGTTTGCAAATCAATTAGAAGATCTTAAGAGTGAGGTGAGACAGACCATTGCCATGCAACTGGACACATTCAGGATCCAGCAGAAGAAGGAAGAAGCTGAGAGAACCCTGGCTATCTTCTGCCCTAGATGCACAAGGAGACACCCTAAGAACGAATGCCCATTGCATTCGGTTGAAGTGTGCTTCGTTTGTGAGGAGGACCATCCCACAAATCAATGCCCAACCTTACCCGGACTTAAAGGTATGTACCAAGGGACAGAAGCTCCCACTGAACCTCTCTATTTCCTCAACCAAAGGAGGCCACAAGGACCTAGACCTTATCAGCAGGGGATGCAAGGGGCACCTCAAGCTTATTACAGCCCCAACCAATCAACTCCTATGCCTTCCTGGGGCCCCCCTGCCCATCCTTCCTGGTCTATGCCTCCTCCATGGTCTTATCCACCTCAGTACCCTACTCAGCCCACTACTCATTCATATCACTCACATGCCCAGCCACAGCCTCAGTGGAATGCACCTCAGTCGGGGTGGAGGCCCCAATACAACACTCCTCCTGCCATTTTGCCTCCACCGCCAGTTCAACCTCAACCATTACCTCCTGCTCCTCCAAGGCAACCTCAAATGCCTGCTCAACCGAACCCGAACCCCAACAATAAACAGGCCCAGCAGGTATACACTGGGGAAACATCATGCCCTACCTATGCTGTGGAGATCCAGGAGATCAATCTTCGATCTGGAAAGACTCTTCCGGATTGCCAACCTCCTCCCCCAGAGGATGAGGAGGACAACCAGGAAAGTGAACCAAAGGCTATTCCACCCTTTCCTGAGAGACTAACAGCCACCACACAACCCAACCCAGAGGAGGATGAGCTTCTCGGAGAGCTCAAGCAGTTGTGTGTGAAAATACCACTTCTCCAAGCCATCAAGGATGTGCCAATATACAACAAACTGGTTAAGGAAAAGTGTTTTAAACACCCAGGCAGGCGAAAGAGAGATGCTTCAACCATCAATGTCTTAGGACAACTGTCTGACCTTATGTTAGGACAAGTCATCTGCCCAAAGTACCTAGATCCTGGGAGTCCTGTAGTAGATGTCCACATCAATGGCACCATCATACCTCACACCTTGATTGATCTGGGGGCTGCCATTAATGTGATGACCAGGGATACCATGCTCAAACTCAATCTTCAGGGTTCCTTGAGGAAGACCTCGACAGTACTGCAACTAGCAGATCGCTCCACTGTGACTCCCGAAGGGATTGTGGAGGATGTCTTGGTCTCTGTCGACTCTTGGGAATACCCTGCAGATTTCTTGGTTCTGCAACCCAAGGCAAAGCTTACTGGATATCCTCTTATTTTGGGAAGGCCTTGGTTAGCCACTGCAGATGCTTACATCATTTGCCATGCAGGAAACATGACCATCAAAAATGGTCCTATGTCCAAGCAGCTTGTCCTATATCCTCCTGCCCAACCCTCCTTAGAGCATGACTTACCACTGTGGTTGGAGGAAGGAGAAGAGGATGAGGTGTACTTAGCACCTTTGTGCACCCTAGATACCACTAGAAGAGACCCCCCAACCGAGGATGACTTGATTGAGACTTTGATCCAGAATCCACCTTCCAGTGCACTATCCTTAGAGAAGTTGGTGGAGGATGCCCAAGCCAGCACCTTAGTGGACCTTTGTGCCACCAACCCTGTCACTCCCAGAGTCAAGAATGTGGAGTTCAGCCCTGAGAGAACGTTAAAGATCAGCTCCTCCCTATCTCCTTCCCAGGAAAAGGAGCTGTGTAGCCTGTTGGCCAGTCACCTAGATGCGTTTTCCTGGAGCTATAAGGAGATGAAAGGAGTCCATCCCTCGGTCTGTACCCATCACATATACATCAAAGAGGGGTGTAAACCGGTTAGGCAACCTCAGAGGAGAATGAATCCAGCCCTTAAGGACATTGTCAAGGAAGAATTGCAAAAACTGTTGGATGCCGGATTCATTTACCCCATCTCAGATAGTGAATGGGTGTCCCCTCTAGTGTTGGTTCCCAAGAAAAATGGGAAGTGGAGAATCTGTGTGGACTACCGAGAACTAAACAAAGCTACTAAGAAAGACCATTTCCCTCTACCCTTCATAGATCAAGTGTTGGATGGACTGGCAGGAAAGAAGTTCTTCTCTTTCTTGGATGGGTTTAGTGGGTACAACCAAATCCAAATCAGCCCGGAAGACCAAGATAAGACCACCTTCACTTGTCCTTGGGGTACCTTTGCCTACCGAGTTCTTCCCTTTGGGCTATGCAATGCTCCTGCTACCTTCCAGAGAGCTGTCTTGAGCATCTTCTCGAAGCTGGTCCATGATGCGGTGGAAATCTATATGGATGACTTCACTCCTTATGGGTCCAACTTCCAGGAAGCATTGTCCAATCTAGGAAAGGTCCTAACCAAATGCATTGAGATGAACTTGTCCCTTAGTCCCGAAAAATGTGAATTCCTGATGACTGAAGGGACTGTGCTAGGCCATACCATCTCTTGCCAAGGGTTACAGGTGGATCCTAACAAAATTGCTCTCATCAAGAAGGTTCCACCTCCCCAAAAGGTAAGGGATGTGCGGAGTTTCTTGGGATTAGTAGGGTATTACAGGAGATTCATTAAAGACTTCAGCAAGCTAGCCTCGCCATTGTTTGGCCTATTGGCAAAAGATGTGGAGTTTAAATGGACTGACGATTGTCAGAGGGCTTTGAATGAATTAAAGGACAAGTTGGTGTCAGCCCCAATCCTGAGAGGCCCAAACTGGGCCCTACCTTTCCACATCCACACCGATGCCTCGAACAAAGCCATAGGGGCAGCTTTAGGAAAAGTTGAACAAAAACTTCCATATGCCATTTACTTTGTTAGCAAAAACTTGTCCAAAGCCGAGCTGAATTACACTGTAACCGAGAAAGAATTCTTGGCTGTGGTCCATGCATTGAACAAGTTCCGACATTATATTACTGGCTATCAAACCTTTGTACATACGGACCATGCTGCAATTAGATATTTAATGAATAAACCAGATGTGAATGCTCGTATTATTAGATGGTTACTTTTGTTGCAGCAGTTTGATTTGACCATTGTTGACAAACCAGGTAAAGAAAATGTTGTTGCTGACTTTTTATCTAGATTGGATTCGTCTGCAGATGAGGATGGAACAGTGGATGACCAGATGCCCGATGAACATCTGTTTGCTATCTCAGTACTCTCTCCATGGTTTGCTGATATAGAAAACTACCTTGTTTCAGCACAGTTCCCTCCGCACCTATCTTCAAGAGAGAAGAGCATAATCATCAGAAAAAGTGCCTCATTTACTTGGATCGGGGGCAATCTGTTCAAGCTTGGCCCTGATCAGATCTTAAGGCGTTGTGTAAGGGAGGAGGAAGTCTTTGATATCCTCCTCACCTGTCATGATGGGCCTTGTGGAGGACATTTTGCAGCAAAGAGGACTGCCTTCAAAATCCTGCAGGCAGGCTACTATTGGCCCACACTTCATCAAGATGTCAGAAGATATATCAGCCAATGTGACCGATGCCAAAGAATGGGGAAACCGACTCCAAGGGATGAGATGCCTCTCCAACCTCAAGTGACTCTTGAACCATTTGAGAAGTGGGGTATGGATTTTGTGGGTCCAATCAACCCTCCTTCGAGGCAAAGGTCTTACATCATTGTGTGCACTGACTACCTGACAAAGTGGGCAGAGACTAAAGCAATCAAGGCAGCAACGGAAGAGAAGGTGGCCGAGTTCTTAAGAGAAAACATCTTCTACAAATTTGGCTACCCAAGAGAGCTGGTCACCGATCAAGGGAGCCAGTTCACATCCAACTTGATTGAAGACCTACTAGCTCACCACAAGATCAAGCATAGGACTTCCACCCCCTATCATCCACAGGCAAATGGGCAAGTGGAAGTCACCAACAGAGCTTTGGAAGGGATTTTGACCAAGGTGGTGAGCAGCAGTAGAAAAGATTGGACAGATCGCCTGGTTGAGGCCACATGGGCTTACAACACCACCTGGAAGACCACCACCGGCTTCACACCTTATGAGTTGGTCTATGGGAAGAAAGCTTTGCTGTCCATTGAGTTTGAGTACAACACTTTGAGGATGGCAGCTCAGCTAGATCTAGATCTCAGCCATGCACAGCAAGAAAGGTTATTGCAGCTGAATGGACTGGACGAGCACTGGATGCAGGCCCTCCTTCACTCGGAAGTGGTTCAACTTCAGAGAAAGGTGTGGCATGACCAACACCTACATGACAAGCAATTCCAGCTGGGAGATTGGGCCCTGTTGTATGACTCCAAATACAAAGATTTCAAGGGGAAGCTGAGAACCAGATGGCTAGGACCATATGCAGTGGAAAAATGCCATGACAATGGATCTGTTCTTATTCGAACCATTGATGAGGAAGCCATCCCCATGCATGTCAATGGGCATCGATTGAAGATCTACAGAAAACCTCTCTCAAGACAAGAGTTCATCAAAACTATGGAGAAATTTGTATCGGTCATAGAGAAGGGTTCTGCCTCTGCTTTGGGCATACCTTGAAAGATTTAAAAATAATAATAATAATAATAATAAATAATAAAGATCCTTGGGTGAAAACCTTTCGGAGGCTCCCAAGGCAGGTGGTAGGGGTGAAAACCTCATTGAGGCGCCCCTATTGTCTTTCAAAAAAAAAAAAGAGATTTAAAAAAGATCCTTGAGTGAAAACCTCTCTGAGGCACTTGAGGCAGATGGCAAGGGTGAAAACCTCATTGAGGCGCCCCTGTTATCTTTCCAAAAAAAAAAAAAAAAAAAAAAAAGGAAAACAATAAGCAAAAAGATAGGGACAGCAAGTTTATAATGTGAAAATGCATGCAGGTTGCAGGTGTTCTATGAAGGAGAGGAGGTCTTTTAACGCAAAGCCAAAGATCCTTATCATGCTGCCAGGAGACCTCACCAGCACCTCCTCCAAGAATACTCATTTCCTCCAAGGTATGTGCACAATTTCATCATGGCTTGAGTCTTCTACAGGAAGATGCAGACTTTCTACAGGAAGATGCAGACTTTCTACAGGAAGGTGCAGACTTTCTACAGGAAACGCAACCTTTCTACAGGAAGTTCTGTATTTCTACAGGAAACTTCCTGTAGAAGTTCGGGACGGCCCAGAATTCATTTTATGAGGAGATCTAACGACCAAGGATCGGTTTGGACGCATGCAAGCTACTGTTGTCACCCTTATACATTGTTGTCACCTCTTTCTACCATCCCTGTCGACATGCAATGAAGTTACCTGCACCATCAAAGCAGATCATTGAGTTATCAGGAGGAAAGCAATTTTTGAGATGAAAAGAAACGCTGAGATGTCATACCATATCCATCCCAGCCATCCATGAGCTCTGTGAGCATGATCGTAGGGCCATTGCCTTCGTCATGCAACATGCACCCGAGGAGGAAGAAACTGTTACAGGACATCCTGTAGGAGTCCCGTAATAGTTAAAGCCCGCTAGAGTGCACACCATATACAATGAAGACGCGAGCGCATGCAGCTGAAGCCTCAAATCCGTCGTCAACGACCTGTGAATACGAACCTCCGGGCCTGTGCAAATCCACCAGCAGCAAATAAATCCACTCATCGTCGTCCGGGAGCCTGAACAATCGTGTTGCGGCCGCACAGGTAAGTGTCTCGACCCTTTCTTCCGACGAATTGCATGAATTTTACTTTGAAAATGTTTGCAAAGTGTGAAATGGATGGGTTGAGCGGTTGTATGGTCAATCGATTGGCCATGTCGACCAGTCAGCTGGTCAAACCGGGTGTGTGAATGGTGGCCGTGGAAAAAATGGGCAGTGGACACATGAGAACCGTCCACTCGGGGAGAAACGAGTTCTAACGAGAATGGTGGCGGCGGATCTGCGGGGAATGATGCGGCCGTAAGGGAACTTGCAGAAGAATGATGGTGTGACGTCGCCCAACGGTCCGGCAGGGACAGCTCACCCCCGCGCCACGGATCCCGCCGATTCAAATCTAATCGGCTAGATTATCACCCCCATGCATTTATCATTCACCGTTTGCGACTCGAGTGATCATCCAGATCCCTCTACAGTTCGATACTCCGAGTCTGTGGCCATCAGAACGCCTGTAAAGCAACACCAAGAGCGCAAACCCACTGCAGTCTCCCCCGGAAGTCGCGCACTGCTCCTACAGGAAAGTTGTTTCTACAGGAAGTCGGGTTCCTCACGTCAAAAGGTGGCGGATTGAAAAGGTAAGCCTGAACTCTCCATGCAATTGGTTTTTGAAGGTGGCAGAATCGTCGTCTACAGTCTGGTCGTAGAAAATTGTTGCAATTGTGCCGTGCATAAACTGTCGTCCTACAGGATGTCAGTATAGTTGGCTGTGTTAAAGGTTCTCAGGGGGTAAGCTTTGTGAATTACGTGCATGACAGAGGCGTAATTCTACGCTCTGTCCCAGTAGACCGAATTTCTTCCGCGTTTGCCACCCCCAGCTAACGCAGCAGTTTTCACCATGCCGGGTGGGTTCATCAGAAGGGAGCCCACTGATTCAACGAAGTTAAGGGAAAATCCTGAGGTGGTGGAGCTCTTCACACGAGCACAATGGATATCCTTCTGTGACAAATTGCAGGGCTATGACGACGAAGTGGCAGAAGAATTTTTGCAAGCTCTGAGGCCGAAATCTAAAACGTTGGCCACTGTTACCTTCATGGGTCTGAGCCTCAAACTCACCCCACAATTCATCAGCCGAGTTACGGAGCTCCCAATGGGATTACCATGGGATAAAGAAGAAAGGAAATTGAGCCAACAAGCTAAGAAAGAATTCTTTCCACCAGAGGAGGAATTTTCAGAAGACAAAAATGGGGTTCGTAGAACCAGTTTACTGCCACCATGGAATGAAGTGAGCCTACAAATTATGAAGTACATCACCTGCGAAGGCCGTTTTAGCATTGTATACGGGTATCATTTTCGGTTACTCACCGAATTACGGCACCAGATGGAGTTACCTGTAGAAAACAAGCTTAGTCTCCCTTACTTTCTACTACAGTCTCTGATTGAGTGTGCAACCAAGTTGAAAGAAGGCATACCAGACCAGGTAGCCCACCATGGACTGATCAAACTCCTTGTGGAGGATGCGCTCCACACATACAAGGTTCCTCTCTCATGGGAAGCCTTCAGAAATTTGACAAAGGACGGGGACATAAAGATGCTAACCGAAGAGCTCGGTTCTTCTAGCAGTGAGGAGAAAGAGTCAGTGGCCGCAGTAAAGAAAGAAAAAGGCCAAAAGACCCCGACCACAGAGCAGAAGAAAACGCAAGAAAAGAAACAAAAGAAAAAGGATGACAAGGAGAAAGATGACACACCCATCTTGACAGCAAGAGAGCAAAGGTTGCAAGGTAGAGTGGACAAGGCTGAGAAGGTCCACATCAGCAAGAGTGCCTCGACAGCGACCGCAACCAAGTCAAAAAGCAAAACTCATGCAGCAAAGCAAACCAAGGCGGCGACACCTGTTTCTACAGGAAAGCCGAAACCGGCTTCTACAGGAAAGCCGAAACCGGCTTCTACAGGAAGCCCGAAATTAACTGAAAAAGGGTCTTCTACAGGAAGCCCGAAATTGACCAAAACAGGGTCTTCTACAGGAAGCCCCGAAAAAGTGAAACCCAAGGAGAAGAAAGCTGACATTCGTGAGAGGGAGGCAGTAGCTGTGCTGACCGCCCTTAGCACACCTCCTAAGCCAAAGGAGAAGAGAAAGAGGGAGACCCCTCTATACTTTAAAGCTCGAAGAAGTGTGAGAATAAAGACGGGCAAGCCACAGCCTCCATCCAACAGCCCAATCACTACAGGGGATGCCCCTACTTCACCCAGTGAGAGGTCCCCCTCGAAGATATCGGTCACCTACGAGAGGGGGAGCCCAAAAACAACTACTTGGAAAGGAAGGTTAGATCAATCGGTTTCAAAAGCCTGGCTCAAGGTCAAGGAAACAGAGAAGGGGGAAGGAGCGGCACCCTCATCACCACCAAGGGCAGGACAGGCAGAGCCACCAAGATTAGGAAAGAAAGAGAGTATTCCGGAGCCTAGTTCTCGGCCAAGGACAAGGAGCTGGGGCAAACTTGCTCAAGGATGAGCAAATATTTTAGCTGGGGGGTGATGATGAGCCCCAATTTTTGGTAACAATTTGGGCTCATTTGGCCTACTTACCTTGCTCAACCCTTCATTTTTTATCACTTATGCATCATTTCTTAGTATATTCGTGTTATTTGTAGGAAGAAGGGCAGGCATTATGTCTATGTGGCTAATACATGATGATTTCAGGTTTTTTGGCATTAAAGGGAGCAAAGACCACGCAGATGGAGACAAGGAGATAGCCAAGGTGGCATTGCGGGTTTATAGGGAGGTTGTCCACAGCCTTGAATGACCTCCCTCGTGATCTCCACCCCAACTCCGAGCTCCAACAACTATCACCACCGAGCTAGAAGGCAGCCAACGGATTCTACAGGAACAGCAGTTTACTTTTAGTTGGACAGCCAAGCTCCACTAATTGAGGAGGCCAGCTTGGCCCTCATCATGTATAAATATTAAGGCTGTAGCCTTCGATGAGACTCTTGAACTTTTGTTATAGATTTTGATTTACGAGCTGTAGCTCTGTTTTTGCTCTTTGTAAGCCAATTTTGGCATGTTGTTAGACTCATGATTATGATCTTTTAATAAAAGGCAGGCAGATTTGGATTCGATTCTGAGTTCTTAGGGGAGCTATAGCTCTCAGGTTAGGGCCCAACCTGAGAGCAATAGACCTCCTTTTCCTTGTATTGTTACTTGTCTTTCTTTTGTCATTGCATTTCTTTCCCTTACATGCACGTGAAAAACACAGTTTGTTGAGTTGCTTGTTTCGGTTTTGTTATGTAGGTTAGTTTCATGAATGCAGTTGTTTCAGTAGTTCAGAATTAGCTTAGGGAGATTGAAGTTACATTGAGTTCAAAAAGGTTGAACGCATGCTCACTTTCACCTCTGTTGGGGACCAGAAGTGTAGACCATGCCAGCTGCCAAAAACGCTATTTTAACATATGCATGCAAGTATTGATGTAATGTTTTCGGTTGAGGAATTGTCCATACGATTATATCTTGAGTAATGACTCTTTGGTTCAGCATTCATGCACGATTTTCCTTCAACTTACATTGTTGTTCTTTGATTCCTAATAAAACAGTTAGAATAGGTTGGTGAACTTTCGTTTACATGCAAGATAAAGGTGATTTGTTTCATTTACACTGTGCAGCACCACTTCATCGTGTTCTTATCCTTCTGAACCGTGCCTAAGCCACCTACTCACCCTCTGATCAGCTCATTTTCCTTCCAACCCTTCTTCTGCCCACGTTGCTCAATCTTTTCGACCTTCCACTACTCTACCCTTCCATCGACCAACCAGCTCTATCCACTCTCTCTCCATCTCATCTCTCTGTCCATAGGCCATCACAAGCTCCTCTTTCATCTTACCTATCCACCCATACAGCTCCTTCACTCCTCCATCATCCAAAACTCCGACTGTAGAACATCCTGTAGAAGTTAGCAGACTTCCTGTAGAAATCCCAAGTTTCCTGTAGGATCCCCTGCAGACATCCTGTAGAAGCCTGCAACCACGGTTGCCAAGCACCTGAACATTGTGGACTTCTGTGGAATGATGTGAGGGATCCCCTGGAACCTCTCAGAGTCCTCCTGACTGTTCCCAAGCCTTCCTCCCTTTCTAGCTACCCCTGCACAGTCAAGACCCAGTAAGAAGCACAATCATAATAACTCCACCCACTTGAGCAAAAATACCAAAAACGTGTTCTCTTCAATGGAAGTAGTTTAAATTCATGCATCTCATCTCACTAGAAGTAATGGCATCATTTCCAGAAGTTGCATTCCCACCATTGCATCATAAAGATTAAGCTAGTCAGATTAGGGTTTACTAGGGTTTCCATGTTTGGTTGACTTTCAGTTCATTCTTGCAAAGTAGGTTAATTTCCTTTGAGATAGCCTTCATTCATCATTTAGAAAGCTTCTTCTGAGAACATATAGAAGTTGGCTTGAGCCCTAGCGGACTTGTGCAAGCTGACCAAGTGACAGCTGCGACAAGAGCTAGTACTTGTGCATACAGCACCGTCGCTTCCAAGTTTGTTACGAACTACCGGGTTGATAAAATTAAAGAAGGGAGTTCCAGGAGTTGTAGCATTATTGCTACAATACTGGAGCCCACCAACATGTTCAAAGAATAATTTTGCAGTTTGTTCAGCTATAATCTGTTTACTATAGGGTATCAAAATACACATTTTTCTGAACCTATCCACAACAACATATAGATAATCACGACCTTTCCTAGATTTAGGCAGCCCTCCGACAAAATCCATGGAAATGCTTTCCCAAGGGTGAGAAGGAACTGGTAATGGAGTGTATAAGCCTAGTTTTCTATTACTGGGCTTGCTTTTAGCACACATAGCACACCCCTTTACATATCTAGAAACTATCTCACTCATTCTTGGCCAATAATAGAACCTTTGCAGCTGTGCAACTGTTTTACTTACTCCTAAGTGACCTGATATCAGAGAAGTGTGTGCTTCCCTAATTATCTTTTCTCTCTCAGTTTGTGGAATGCAGAGTTTCCCACAATGGTATAAGAGTCGGTCCTTCACATGATAGTCCAATTCTTCTACTCTTTTGCCTTGACTCAAAGTTGCATATACATCTTTAAAGTCCATACCCTGAGCATACTGTTCTATGTAGCTTTCATGTAGCATAGAATTATGCTTAAGTATGGTAGATGCATTTATAATGGGTCTAGATAACATGTCTGTAACCTTGTTATGTATGCCCTTTTTATATCTGATGACTAAATGAAACTATTGTAGAAAACCCATCCATCTGTAATGTCTTGATTGTTGCAACTTAGTTTGTGAGTGTAGATATTGAAGTGGTTGATGATCAATATGTATTACTGTTTCTTTTCCCATTAAGTAATGTTTCCACTTTTTCACATGCTGAACTAAAGCATACAATTCCTTATCATAGGTAGGATAGTTAACTACTGCAGGATTAAAAGTCTCAGAATGATAACATATGGGTTTACCGTGCTGTGTCAACACTGCTCCCATGGCATAGTCACTAGCATCAATTTGAATCTCATCTTTGTAGATCTGGCAGTGCTAGTACAGGTGTTGTACTAATTTTTTCTTTCAAGGTGTCGAAGGCTTTCTGCTGTTTGCCTCCCCACTGAAACATTGTTCAATCCTATCAAAGCATGTAAGGGAGCTTCAATTGAGGAGAAATTTGAAATGAAGTTCCTCCCATACTATGCTGCTCCTAAGAAGCTTCTCACTTCTGTAGCAGACTTGGGTTTAGGCTAGTTTACAAAGGCTGCCACTTTAGAGGGATCTATTTTCAATTCACCTCCCCCTACTATATGACCCAAATAATTTAGAGAGGTTTTGCCAAATTCACATTTGGAGAGTTTAACATAAAGTTTTTTTCTTTTCAAAACATCTAATGTCTGCTTATCATGCTTTAAATGTTCTTCCCACATTTTACTAAAAATCAGAATGTCATCCAGATACACAATAAAAAAATCATCAAGAAAAGGTCGGAGTACATCATTCATTAATCTCATGAAAGTAGCAAGGGCATTGGTCAAGCCAAAAGGCATAACCAGCCATTCATACAATCCTTGCTTTGTTTTGAAAGCAGTATTCCATGCATCTTTCTCTGCAACTCTGACATGATGGTATCCACTGTGCAAATCCAGCTTGGTGAAATAAACAACTTCCTTCAATTGATCTAAAAGATCATCTATGCGAGGAAGGGGATAACGATTTTTGATCATTATTTTATTCAGTGCTCGGTAATCAATGCACATTCTCCACGAGCCATCTTTCTTTCTCACCAAAACGATTGGTGACCCACATGGTGATGTGCTAGGCCTGATGAACCCTTTCTCGAGCAACTCTTGCACCTGCTTCTTGATTTCAGCATTCTCTATAGCAGATAACCTGTACATCCCAATGTTAGGCAAATGAACATCTTGCTGCAAAATAATATCATGTTCTATTCCCTTTTTGGGTGGCAGACCTTGAGGTTCTTGAAACAAGACATCATACTCTGAAACAATCTTTTTTATATCAGCTTGCTAATCAGAATTACAGCCCTCAAATACATTGGTTTTATCAGTTTTCTTTTCCTTTACAACCATTAGTAAGAACTGTTTGCATGAATTTATCATTCTTTTCATCTGTCTTAAGTTTATGAGAGTATAATTATTCTTGAGCTTATGATCTCTTACAAAGTATTCGATCCCATATTTAACAAGTAGATACTTGTTCTCAGCTCTATAGAAAATAGCCTTTCTATCATACAAGTAAGGACTTCCTAAAACAATTCCACATATATCCAAAGGAATTACATCTAACTCAACCTCATCTACAAATGCTGACCCAAAAGAAAACTTGAGTTTGCACTGTCTAGTCACTTGTAGTTGTGCTTTATCATTCAACCATCCTAATGGGTATGGTTTCTTATGAGGTGTAGTTGCTAATCCCAATTTCTTTACAATTGCTTCAGAAATCAGATTTACTTGTGAGCCACTATCAAACAAAGTATCAATCTTTTGATATTTGGAAACAACTCGAATATGGAAAAGCTCACGCCTTTTTCTCTCATGTTCTTCATAAATAACAGATTGAGCAGAATTACTAGTAGATGTTTCAAATTTCTTACCTTTTATACCTGTGGCTGCTATGATTGTTTCATCTCCCAAGTCTGACCCCAAATCCTTCTAAATAGCTGCAGCAGTCGTCTTCTTCTTGCCCTCGGACTTCTTAGGTCTCAGCTCTGGATGCAGAATCCAATAATGCTCATCATCATGCCCCTCCTTTTTACAATGAGTGCATGAGGATTTGCCTTTCTGTGCAATGTTAGCCTTCCTTGCTTTCCAATTCTTCTTTCTTTTCTCCTTGCTCTTGCTTACAGTGGGTTGGGATGGTCCCCCAACTTCTGGATTTCCATTCTTTCCTCTAGCTTCTAGATGACTAGCTTGTACAGATACCTCATCTATACTAGTGGGATTAAACATGAGGATAGTGTGCCTCATGTAGATGTGTAGACCACCAATGTACTTCAAAAGAGTTTCTAGTGAGTCTAATGAAATACCTAACATCAATTCTCTCTTTCGGAACTCTTGAGTATACCCTTGTACACTTTTCCCTTTCAACTGCCGAAGAGTTTTCCAACTCATCATGGCTTGTTGCATGTAGGCCAATGGATAGAACTACTTTTTGATTGCAGTAACAAATTCACTCCAGACAGAGATGGTCTTACCATTCTTCTTCATATCAGCTTGGATTACACCTTCCCACCATACCAAGGTAGTGCCCCCTAGGCGAAGGCTTGCCAGGTGGATCTTGCTCTTGTTTGAGTCTATATTTTGTACTCTGCAATACACATCAATTTGTCTTATCCAATTGTCCAACTTTTCAGCATTTAGCTCTCCATCATATATAGGAAAATCAAATTTAACATCTAATTTAATCAAATATGCTTTCTTATTATGCACAGGGCTACTAGGAAGTGTAGGGAAGCTTTCTTCTTTCCCCTTTCCTTTAGAGTTGTCATGTGAATGAGATTCATCTTCTTCTTTATCTTGCTTAGAGCCTGATGAATCTTCACCCTTATGATTTCTAAAGTCCCTATACATTTCTTCCACCATGGACTTTATAGCTAGGAAGCTTTCTAGGAATTGAGAGTCTGGTCCTACAAAACCTTCTTCTGACATTGTCTTTCGAGAATAGACTCTCCCAATTTCAGGATTAATTTCCACCAATTCTCCTTCTCCTAATTTGAGCTTTGATCTAGTGATCATTCACAGCTAAACCAACACAAGCTTGTCTAACCTTACAGCCTAGAGCTCTGATACCACTTGATTTGGTAATCACCCTATGAGTGACCTCAGTGAAGATTTATTAAACAAAAGGTATTACAAACCCATGTGCTGGTATGTGTTCTGTGTTATTGAAACAACGGATCGATCAGATTTCCAATACATAGAAAATAAATGGAAATACAACAGAGAAATACAGTAAGCAACACAAAGACACAAAATTTTTTTAATAAGGAGTTCACCCTATTCTCCAGGGCTATGTCTCCGGTCCAACTTCAGTGGTGACCTTGTTTTATTATGTCTTCGAGTAGAGAAAATACAATACAGGGACTCAATATGAGTTCTCCTGAAGCAGATTTTGCTTGGCAGGGTGGTTCTTGGATTCCCCAAGCCACTTGGAGTACACAGACTCTTGTTCTTCCTACCAACTTTGTGACCCTCAGAAAGAGCCAACTATGATGCTCAATCCAGATATATTCCTCTATGGGAAGGCTTGATTCTTCAAGCTCTTTGGTGCTCAATGCTGCCTATGGTCAGCTCGGCCCTCTGTCTCCTCTGCGTGGCTTTACTGCTCTCTGTGCTCATTCCTCCTCTCAGGGTTCACTGTTCACTGTCTCTCTTGATCGCTTGAACTCTTCAATCTGAATCTCTCTTCTGATATCCCGTTCACTGTCTCTGTTCATGGCTTTAGCCATTCGACCTCCATGCCTGTTCGTCTCCTCTCCCGCCTGCGTCAATTCGCCTATCGCCTGTGTTTGGAATTCCCTGTTCGGCGTCAGCATGAACGCTCGAGAAGTAGCCACGCGTCCCCATCGGAACTACGCCAGCCCGCTCGTTGATTCGTTGCTTTCTCCACCATGGCAGTCAACAGATTCCAAATCCTCTTAAGTCACGGCTTAATTCCCTGTCAATTCGGCTCTGTCTATCGGACGTAATCTCAGTTGTCTGATCTAGGCTCCTCCAGATCCAACATCATTCGCACGTTGAGCATGGTTGACTTGCTCGACCAATAACGCACAATCACGGTGGTTTTTCTCTCTCCTCCACTGCCACGTGTCGATCGCTGAGGGTGCTCGCTCCATTTTCTCCAAAACCGCTTACCGTTCAAGGGCGCCTCGATCAAACCGCTGGTTTCCAAGGTGTGGGTCCCACCTTCGTACGATGGCACTTTACCTTTTTTCACCCACAGACCTCTGGCTCCCAACGTGACCGAGTGCTTAAGCCTTACCATTTCAGCCCTATTTTCTTAACGTGCATAAAAAATCAACTCCTTTTCCTGATCCGGGGCTCCCAGGGGCTATTTTGACCTCTTGTGCAGTCTCCATGGGCCTCGGTCAGTGCGCTTTGACCGAGGTCCTCGTTGTTCCACGCTGGCTGCCATGGCCACTGGTTCAGGGTGTTTTCTATTGCTGTTTTGGATTCTTCAAGGATTTGTTCGACTTGATTTAGTCATGGTTCTATGACAGTCATTTATGGATCCAATTCGGATCAAGAAACCTACTGTGAGAAGAAGGATGAAAGTGCGAACTCATTGTTTTCAGCCACATCCACTTTGAATTCATTCTGGGATGCCATCAAGGAGCAGTACTACCTTGTCGAGAGCTATTAGGATAAATACATAAAGTGGACCACACTGCGGCAAGGAAGGGACCAAGATGTGTCAGAGTTTACCAATTTTTTTCATGCCCTTCGCACGAAGTTGGGTATCAAGGATTCTAAGAAACATTTGGTACTCAAGTACCGCGACTGCCTACATAGTTACATCCAGGAAGAGATGGAGTTCCTGGACATCTCCTCACTCGGCATGGCATATCGATACGCCGTAAAGATCGAGCACAAGCTTAAACAGAAGAAGAAAGAATTTGGATCTGCGAATCCGAAGTAAGGGAAAGGTGCCCCCAAACCACAGAACAAAGGACAAAGCTAAGGTGGGGCAACCTAGGACAACCTGCCAAAGTTGCAAGCAAAGAAAAACACCGCTAAGTCGAAAAAGGACATGGGAAAGTGGTGTGAGTTCCATAAGAGCTCCACTCACAGCACAAGTGAGTGTCAGGCCAAGCAATCACTGGTGGTCGAGCTGAATGTTTTGGAATTAGATGCATGCAAGGGTAATAACAAAGGGAAGCAGATTATCGATGCAGATCCCAATGCCACTATTGCCACCACAAAGATCTAAAAGGAGGAACCTGAAGATCCAAAGGAGGAGGACCACCTCTTCCACTCCCAAATGTGGGTAAAGGGTTCCCCGCTACAGTTCATTATCGACAACAGGAGCCAAAAGAGCCTCAGTTCAATAGAGGTCAGGAAGTGGCTAGGCTTACCGACCACAACACACCCACAACCGTACACCATAGGGTGGCTTCACCAAGGACAGGATGTTGTGGGGGAAAATTCCTATGCAGGACGATCCTATCCACCTAAGGTGTGACAGTGCCTTAGCAACAAACAGAGACAGCTATTCTGGTTTCTTCCTTTATGAAATGTGAAAGAAGAGGGATCAATAGACTTACCGGTGTCTTCCGTTTGTCCCTCGATCCAGATCCTCTTCTCTTTGGGTGTTCACAGCTACTTGCCTCCTCGCTCGCCCAGCTTCAATAGATTCCTGTGAGATCACAAGAGAACAGCTACTTGTGACAAGAGAACAGCTACTTGCGACAAGAGAACAGCTACTTGCAACAAGAGAAGAACACAACACAAAGACAGATATTCATATTCATAAATGATTCAGGATTAGAAATAAATCAAATACACTAATGCAATCATACATCAAAGATACATCAGTATATAGGAGAAAACCAAGATAGCTTTATTGATAAATAACAAGGTTCAGGAAGAGATACAACCCAGAGGGCTCCAATCCAGCATCTCCTTCCCAGCAGAATGGAATTCCTATCTTCACCTCCCTTCAAAGCATTAAGCACCCAATGATTCCCGTCTCAAACCAATAGCAATTCTTTGCAATAACAAAATTCCAGCCTCTAGATCTCATGGAGGAGAGATCCATATATAGATGTTTTGGAGAGAGGATGAGTCAGCTTGAGATCTGACTAGTGTCCTCTCCCTCTGTTAGTTCTTGATTCCACTTGGAGGTTCTTGCTTCCACTTGGAGATTTGGAACCTCTTACTCATCACCAGTCGAATTCCCTGAGGCAAGTGTCATTTTGGAAGCTTCCTGGGTTCTGACACCTTGAGGAATGAGTCTACCACATGTCCAATCTCGCTCAGCGCAGGTAGCCAGTGTTGGAGTTGACATTCAGTGCAGGTATCCAGTGGAGCCATTGACATTCAGCGCAGATGGTCAGTGGAGCTGTTGACATGATCCTGAATTGACTTGTTTTTGAGCAGTTTCAGGTGGAGAACTTCTGTGAATTGCTGTGGTTTGTTGGCCTTGTTCCTCTAGGGGTAGGAACAACATGTTTAGGGACTTTGGATCCCTTAGATTATCGACATTTCATGCTTAGTACTGCAAGGCACAAAAATGTCAATAACAGTTGCCCCCTAAAGTATGAGGTCGTTTATTGGGTGAAATGCTTTATCCAGGAGGGTCCGAAGTTCATCCATTTGCTAGGAGGAGACCTGTAATAAGATACAATACAATACATTATATTTCATACTGCTTTCATGATCTAGCTGAGGCGGGCATTCCCATGCTCAGCTTTATAAATTCATTTTTTGTACATAGAACAGATAATCGTCTGATGGTAGACTGATAATTTTGGTGAAATTATCATCCTTTGAGTAGGATGATCATCTGCTGCAATGTTGTACATGTCAAATGTCTTTATTTTTCTTGAATATATATCGCAGCCCGGATGGATGAAACTAGATCCGGGGTCTTCAAACTCGTTCGATCTTCACTCTAAGTACAAGTTGATCCATGTGAGAATTGTTCTGAAGTCGAACATGGAAAGACATCGCTTGATTACCGGTCAATGAGGTAAACCGTTAACAAGCGCGAGAGGAATCACCGATAATGATAATGACCCTCAAGGTACTGCAGTACAATTCACGTGGTGTGAATAAAGGACTTGGCGTCGAACACCACGCAAAATCTTCTGGTCGAAGGTCATTGATGTATACCTGTCGCCGGAAGTGAGAAACTTGCCATTAAGGCATGCAAGCTTCAAAGTACTGAAGGGGTTGTTCCTAGATCGACTTCTTGGATAATGAGCTGATGTCGACAAGAAGCGATCCGTCAAAGGAGGACCTTAATGTATCCCACATCAGTGACACGGAACGGAGCTAATGATTTTGATGGAGGTGAAAACGATCTGTGACATATGATTCAGGGTGGCGGTCATGAATGGATGAAGGATAATGTATGGAAGTGGATGGGACCCAGTTGACTCTTTCTGAACGACTTCTCTTGAACATATGGCGACACTGATGCGATGGATCGGTAGCATTACCCCAAATATGGATGGTATGGCGAGACCATGGTGATGTGACCGGTGAATGAAACAACCCAACCCGATTGTGGTACGGAGGAAAAGTGTCATGTTCAAGAGCGACCTGCTACCATCAAAGTTTTCTTTAGTTTCTCCCAATTTTTCCCCAGTCATTGCTGACCAGTACCTCTTTATTTTTGTCAAGCTTGAGGAGGATAACATATGCTTGTTCTATAACCTGCCCTTCGGGCAAGCCCATCGCTATGTTTTAACGAGCCTAGCGATAGTGAAACTCGTTCTCGTCTAAAGACAAGTTTGTCGCTATTCAGTGATTTTAACGAGTCTAACGACAAGGATAACTCGGTCCTTTTCATTTTTAGAGAGTCTGAAAAGGTACATAAAGTTAACTCCAAAAGTCCTTTTTCGTCATCTAATCCCTTAAGTCCGAAAAAGTATAAAACAATACAGAAGGGGTGAGTTTTCGATAGTTTTAACGAGCCGAACAAAACAAGCGCTTGATCTTTTTGTGCAATAATCCCTCAGGTCCAAAAAGATTAAAATCTAGAGGAGGGATAGCACTTCCGGTCGCTTTAACGAGCTGGAAGGCCAAAACTCGGCAATCTTTTCATATTTTACGAGTCAGATGAAAAGAGCTTAAAGAAGACTCGTCTTTTGAGGAACGAGTGATAAACAGGGTTAGCAGTTGATTCTAGGTACAGGTTGGAATTCTCCAATCACGGCAGTGTCACAAGGATAGCTAGGTGAAATCACTCTTCGCAGCTGTTCCTCAAAATGGGTAAACAATCATATGGAGGTGAACGATCGGCCAAATAAAAAGTGGAGGTGACGGTGCAAACACGACCAAGGCTTTAATGGCTGATAAAGTTACATACACAATGGTTATTTACTGGAGTAGGTTCGTTTTTTAATGAGCTTGAACGCGGAAAAACACTGCTCAAACTTATGTTTATTTTTTAACGAGCATGAACTATGCGCTAAAACTGCTCGGATCTTGCGTTTATTTTTTAACGAGCATAAACTTTATGCTAAAACTGCTCGTTATACTAGTCATATGATAAAAATGTCTCATTGGAGATGCTATTTTTTATGGAGCTTCATCTCACGTAAGCTTTGCTCCGGATCCTTTCGTTATGCAAGTTCGGAAACGACTAATCCTACGAGTTTAAAGGGTTAGAGGTCCTAAAAATTTAAAAAATAAATAGCCGCCCCTTGCTAGCACTCCAAAAGGTTTGCATGCCCCCAGGCATAAAGTACGATTTCAAGGTTACCTCTACTTCACTTCCGCCAAAAAATTTGTTTTAACGAGAGAGGCTTACCTCTTTCAGGTTACCCAAAGATTGTCTCATTCACGGAGCAAACAAAACATTTCTTCAGCAATGTCTACCGAAATAGACAAAGGTGAGTGACGTAGCCCGCCAACTCACATAACTTTTACAAAAGAATCTTATTCTAGAACAACCCTCTTCCTAGATGGACGGGGTACAGACTAGTCATATTCTCCCGTGGAAACCTACCCTATACCCAAAGTTCTCTGCCGAAACAGACCAGGACGCAAGCCCCCTGGGTTCCAGTCATATCCTCCCGGATTACTCGCGCTCATCAGGAGGACGGACTGTGGGTTGAGACACTTCTTGCGTGAATAGACCATTTAGGGATGGTTCATGACTATTTGCGATGCGTGATCCGGGGAATGAAAGTTGGTCCACGAGCTTGACCATTCTTCCTTCATGCGGAAAACACATTACTCTAAAGAGTGATGAGACGATGGCTCCCATGCAATATATATAGTCTCGTCCAAGGAGTAGGTTATAATCCAAGGGTCCTTGAACGACCATCACGTTCATTTGGACGGTCTTCCCTTTCAATGTTATGGGCACATTGGGGAGGATCCCTAAAGGTCGACTGGTTCCTTTATCAAAGCCTGATATATTTCTCATCTCAGGCAAAAGCGCAGGCGAACCAAGCGCTTTCCAAGCAATAGAGGAAAGGATACTCATAGATGCCCCTTCATCGATGATAGTGCCAGCCATTACCATTCTGTATATTTGGACAATAATTTTGAATGGTATGCTAGCTGGCAAGCGGGGTCTGCCTAGTTGGTTCCAGTCGAACGAGACAACTAGGTTGCTTGGTGGTGGGACCGAATAGACGGCCGGATATCTCTCCGACGAACCTCCTTCCTGCGATAAAGGAGTGGTGGCATTGCCCCCTTGTTCATCAGAGTCAGTGTTGATGAAGAGAATTTGGACGGTGTCGTCTTTATTCTCCTCTGTGATGGTATCATTCAAAGATAGAGCCTTTGAAGGCAAAACCGGGTCAACTGCCGTTTCAACCTTTAGACTTTTGTCAGGTATGGATTCAGACGGTTCATCTTCAATGACAGGTGCTTCGGCTGACCACCTGGGCGGGTCAGCCGGGTTCTCAACTAGCGAAGGACTTGGCAGGAGTCTTTGATATCCAGGAGGAAGTTGCACTCGTAAAATCGGGCGATCTTCCAGAACTCTTTTTGCCTCGTCTAAGAAGGGACAACGGTGGATGGCGTGATCGCCTTCACACAGTCTGCAGGGAAATTTAGCTTTCCCTCTCTGTCCTGGGGCTTCACTCCCACTAGTTGACGGTGAGTAATCAACATGGCTATCAGAGGTCGATGCTACCGAATTGTGCAAACGGGGGGACCAGTCCCTTAGTATCCGAGGGATACAGGGACAATCTCTATGGAGGTGGTCTCCCTTGCATATGACACATGGCGATTTAGGCCTTGCTAGTGCTGTGTGTGGATTTCTGTCAGACGACACTTGTTTGCCCCCAGTCGCCTTAGGCTCCTTCTTCTTCTTCTCTTTCTTCTTCTTCTCCTTCTTCTCCTTAGGAACTCGGTTTTTTGTTCTACCAGTTCCATCAAGCGAAGAGGAAGGAGGAGAGGAAGATGAAGTGGAAGGCTGGTGGGCAACTCTTGTCTGATCTAACTGTTGACTCGACTGTTCAGGAATAGTGGTGTTCTGAACGACATTGGTTGAAAAGAGCCAAACTGGTAGGCCAATTGTCAGTCCTGGAAGCGACAATGTGGCCATGTGGGGCACACCAACATCTCCCCAAGAGGAGAAGGGACTAGGATTTCCACCAAGGGGAATTCCTTGGTTGGTGTGCTCCATCTTTTCAACCTAAAGATCAACGCGGGGATAAAGGGTGATTGTTCCGTTTAAAATAAATTGTTAACGACGCTTTAGACACAACTTGCTTTTTCACTTTTAAAGAGTCGAGAAAAAGCTAAAGATGACTCTAGTCTCCTTCGATGTTTTAATGAGCCCGAAGTGACAAATGCTCGGATGGACTTTTTCTGTTATAGAGTCTGAAAAAGGCCAAAAGAAACTGCTCTGGAGTTCTAGGCAAAGGGTGTGCCAAACTTTTCACAAAACCGCAGAATACTTTTTAAGGTACGGGTGGTCGATCTTCCTGAATGCTGTGTTCAGTGCATTGCGATCAGTAGGGCGGCCGACACAGCTTCCTAAGTGTTACACTAAAAAATGTCACCATGACTATTTGCAGTTTGTATGGCTCCATCACCTGTCATACTATCCTCCTTGGCAAGTCTCATGCCTCTGCCTTCCATGTCAAACTCAAAGAAAGAGAGAAAAGTCATTTAAAGTCAAGTTATCTCTGGTACGCAGTTTCTCTCAGCCTTACCTGCGCGTACGCAATCCAAGTTCACAATACCTGCGTACTTGTACGCTCTGTCTGTAAAGCAATGGGTGCGTACTCCTGTAAAGGTCAATAAGCGCAAGTTTCACTCCAAAAAAGTTACTTGTGGTTATTTCTAGAGCATTCTAGAAGCTTGTTTGACGTGTATGGAGCGCCTCCAGATGGTTCATGTATCCCTATAGAAGAGGAACTTATCCCATCAAGAGGGGAGCTAACCCACCCAAAAGAGGGGCTTATCCCATTGATGGTGGACCTGATTAACTTCCTCTACAACACTTTAAATACATGCATTGGGCCAGAGGGAGGGGAGGTTGAAAGCTGAACATTCCTAAGGGTAGATGCTGCTGGAATTAGGACTTCCTTGTATAAGCTTGTGAGGAGAGATTACCATCTTTACTTGTTGTATTTGGAAGTGGGTGAGCTGATCAGAGTAAAGGAGGACTCTTGTGGACCCTGGGAGGAACTTGCACAACACCAAGGCTCAGGTTGTAATGGTTTCTTTTGTTACCTTTTAATACAAATAAGTCCATTCTTCTCAACAATTTGTTATTTATGAGTTGTTTCATATACTCCTTGGTCTATATGTTAAATGTGTTTTATTTTATGTGATATTCAGGTGCTATTTAATCGTTTGATTGTTAGTGAATGCAGGTTTCGAAGAGAAGGAGGAGCTCATCCGGATCAACGAAGCTGGACTACTACAACAGCGTTGGGTTACAGGTAAGATCTAAAACACTTGATTTCTCATAGTATAAATGCATATTTAGAGAAGGATTGCTCCTATTTGTCTTGTTTGTCACTAGAAAGTCTTAGGCTTCTAGGGAGGTCGGTTGTGTCCGCACTATCGACTCTTTCCGTGTGACAAAATGGCGACTCCGCTGGGGAATCCATGAATGTGCTTGAGTTCTTTTTGATTTAATATTTTGGTCTGAGAAAAAGCGCTTGTTTTCTGATTTTTGGCTGTCTAACTGTGTGTTTGGGTGGGTTAGCTTAGGGTTAAATTAGATTTTCAGTTTTCTTAGCTTTGCCAGCAGTACGCAGGCTTTGAGTTCAGCACAGTGCGTACTTGTACGCACTGCGACTGTGTGCACAGAGCGTACCCGCACCTGTGTAAACAGGTCACCTGCGTACCCCTGTCAAATTTGAGAAAATTGCAATTTTTGCTTTTTGCTCTTTAGATTTTGGTTTTTAATTTGTTTTTACTGCCCAGATCCATTGGTTTACTGTCAGAGATCTTCACCTGATCTTGTTCCGTTAGTGTCGAGAGTTTTGGTAGAATTCATAGGGATTTTGCCTTAGGGTTTGATTTTTAACTGGTCCTGTAGTGACTTTGGCGTTAGAGGTTGTCAAACTTTGGATCTCCCTGGTTTTGTTCAACCCTCTTAGGAGTCGGGCCTGTCATCGAATTCACCCTTGTGAGAGACCTACCTTTGTGTCTTCTCTTTGCGAATCTCGAAAACGTTTATTGATTGAACTTTGAATTTTTTTTTTTTTTAAAAAGAACAAAAAGATTTCGATTTTGTTTTTTATGATCAGTTTATGATTCTGCATGGACTGATCCTTAGTTACATTTTGACTGAGTAAAACATCCGGGAATCATCCTTGTAGGCTTTTGTCCTCATTAGTTTTACTTTTAGGTAAATTTCCCTTTAATTTGCTTTTGAGTGATTTTGAATTGATTGCCTTAGATTTGTTAAATTTGGTTTTCGATAAATAGTTTTACATGCTTTATTAGTATAGAAAAAATACAAAAAATTCTTTTGGAAAAAGTTTGCTTTGGTAGCATTTGTAGTCTTTTGAAGAAAAAGGAAATTTCGTGAATAATTAGTGGTCATGAGTTGCATGTTTTGAAAAGATAAAGAGAATTGTTTCTTTGATTGTCTTTGCCAAGAAAGTTGTTTTCTATAAAATTTGCATTTTCCAACTCTCTTAGCTAGGAGATTCATTGAAAAAGAAAAGTAGTGTAAATCATCCTAGGTGCATCTTTGTAGTGGTTGAGAGTCGAGTCTACACACCACCAGTTTCATCTCCACTACCTTTTGTCTTAAAGGAAAACCATAAAATTAACGCTTAAAGTAAAATCAACTTAGTAACTTTTTATTTACTAGGGCTCTGAAACACCAATATAGATCAGGCTAGTGTCTTGGAGTAGGAGAGTAATTAACTCTCCAAGACAGCAAAACCAAACAAGTAGCTGATCTTGTGGTAGGATAAATCCAACTGTTTCATTTATACTCTGGGAAAGCTCCTCTTAAAGGAGAAGCACGAGCTCGTGTCCGAACCAGTGAGGGGATCAATCCTCCCTCGTTGGGAACGATGCCAGACACGCACGTATTACAAACGGTAAACCTCGGATTAACCATTGTCGAGGAGCCAGGGGTCACTTGTCG
Source organism: Pinus tabuliformis (assembly GCA_031772625.1). Lineage (NCBI taxonomy): Eukaryota > Viridiplantae > Streptophyta > Pinopsida > Pinales > Pinaceae > Pinus > Pinus tabuliformis. Next base: position 511,019,615 of record CM062819.1, read on the forward strand.
GTAAACCTTGGATTATTGTCAAGGAGCCGGCAAGGGGATTGAGCTTGATACTCTGCCCTTGCGTGCTGTCGGAGTGTAGACTGTTCTCCCAGGTGTATTTGTTGTTGTTGGTAACCTTAGTGACCATTATGTTTAGGATTCTACCCGAGGTGATGGTGGAGGGAAGATCCCACTGTACCTGGAACAAATGTCGGCTAGACTCACTTGGATTTTCCGAGGGGTTCACTTCACTCGAGACGGTTAAAGTGGAGGAACTTGTGCCGGTCTATTCATTAAGCAGGTTGCCGGGGTAACTGTTCCACCCACCACTTCTGTACTGAATTCGACGATGTTGGGCTTCATCACCAACTAGTGTTTTCGGTCCGGAAGGCTACTGTTTGTGCATGGTTTGACGCCCTAGATTCTTTAGGCGTGTGATTCAAATTTGTTTGGTTCTTTAGAGACTTTAGGTGGTTTGTTTTGAGATTTTACTTTGTTTGCGTGTGCAGTAGTTAAAAACTTTTAACTGTGGCGGAATTACCGAGACAGTCCCGTAGACTTCGGGGCCAATCTCCTGAGGTTGTTTCCGTGGCCGAATTGTTGAGGAGATCCCGTAGACTTCGGGGTGAACCTCCTCGAGACGACCCGAGTAATCTGGAAGGTTTGAAAGTCCTCGTAACTCCTCCTAGTGGCAGTAGAGTAGGTTCACCTGAAGAAGGAGAGTCTTCGTTGGTAGTCCATCCAGATTACCAAAGTCTAGAAACAGGTTACAATCCTGAAGCTGTTGCAGTTTCTGAGCTTGCTGGTAGTTTTTCATCTACTAGTGATATAGGCGAAGAACCTGAAATATCTGAACCTATTACTCCAACTTCTAGTATTCCTGATTCACCTAGGGTAGAAAGAGTCATAACCGAAAATCTTCCTTCTGGTTTGATAGCTATTGAAGAACTTACTCCAGAAGAAGAAGTAGGCCCTGTTCTTGAAGATCAACCTACTCTTGATCTAAGAGAGCGTGAATCTATCTTTTACAGTCCACCTAGAAGTACTACTTGGTACCTTTCGTTAACTAATTATTTAGACAACTCAGGGATAGGTTTTTCTCCACCTCGTACTCCTTATCCACCCGGAGGTATTTATACTCCTGTAAATATGTCTAGTCAGTCATCCGTGTTTACTCAACCCCCTGAATCTTTCTTGTATGGTGGTCCTTCTGTTCCTACTGGGTATCAATCACTTTCTGGTACCTTTGCAGGAGCATCTCCTCAACCCATTGGACATGGGTCATTAGCTGGAAACAATGGTAATAGACCGTTGGGTGTAGGAGACGTTTATATGATGTCAGGTTCAATTCTCGGTTCTCAACCTCAAGGTGGTCAATTATCGCCTGGGGGGCAGCCTCAATTAACGCCTGGGGGGCAACCTCAAGGTACACAAGTTGCGGCTGGGGGGCAACCTCAAGGACAGTATGTACCTATGGTGCAATACATTCCTCAAGGTCAACCCCAACCTCAATATGTACCCCAAGGTCAACCTCAGTATCAATTTATGCATCAGGGTCAACCCCAGTATCAGTACTTACCTCAAGGGTTCCTACCCCAAGGTCAGTACTCAAGTCAAGGTTATCAACCACTTCAAGGTCAATATTACGTTCAAGGTACGGGAAATGTACCTATCAATTATCAGTCCTACCCTCAACCTGGTTACGGATCTCAGTATCCTCAACCTGTTACGGGTCAATACCCCGGAATGATAGTGTGGGATCCATCACAAGGTCAACAGATGGTGCAGCCAAGTGTACAGTTGTTACCTCAAACTGGACAACCTGTAGTTTCTGGTCCACCCCAGCAACCACAACCTGTCCAGTCAAATGTTCAAACTTCTCTAACTTCGGTAGTTGCTCAGCCGCCAATCGCACCTAGTACTCCATCCCAAACGGTTGCTGCAACTACCGTAACATCTACCGCACTTACTTCTGAAGTATCAACAGCTCCGGTTTCTACTGTCTCTGCGACCACTCCTCAGACATCTTTACCGTTGTCTGGATCTACGATTCAAACCACGGTCCAGATGCCTGTAGGGCAGCCTGGTTTAAGTACTGTTGTAACAAGTCAACCACAATTCACTTATCAACAGTACCAGGGACAGTACCAATACGGGCCTGCTGTCCAACAACCGGTTTACCAGTATCAACCATATCCTGGGTACACTTATCAACAACCTCAACAACCCCAGTACGGTCCGGTTAATCCTGGTTTTCCAGGAGGATATAATATCCCGAACGCGATTCCTGTTCCAAGTTATCCTGGATATCCTCCTCCTGGGACTGGTCTTGTGACCCAGAGTTTTAGAGATCCTAACCTGCAATTGCCGTTTATCGCAACTTTGGATTTACCCGACTTGACGCGCCTAATGAACGATCCAATAAATTATCTTTCGTTCTGGCCGCCAATGCCAAATAAGTTGCCCAGTGATATACCCAAGTTCGAAGGTAAGTCTGGAGAGGATCCATCAAATCACATGATGACTTACCACCTCTGGTGTGCTTCGAATTCTATCTCGGATGATTCGATCCATTTACGTCTTTTTCAGCGTACGCTCATTGGTCTCACGGCCAAGTGGTACATTGAGTTACCACGGGCCTCTTTTTATAACTTTAGCCAGTTAGCTACCTCGTTCCTAACTCATTTTCAGTTGCCGGTCAGATACGATAATGGTACTGAGTTATTAACTTCCTTAAAACAATCGACGTCCACTTATATTTCTGATCATATCCATGAATGGAGACGTCGAAGACGTTTAGTGAAAGTTTTTATCCCAGACCAAATCTTAGCTGAATGGTTTGTCAAATCATTATTACCGAAGATTACTGAAGATGTAGCTAAGGCCGGAGTAGTTATTGAGGAGCAAGTCATTGCTCAAGCCCAGTACCTTGACTTAGTTTACACTCAGTCGGGTACGTTGCACGAGAAGATCCCAAATCTTCCTAAGTCGAATCAAATCGCTATTGCTCCTTCGGGGTCTCATGCTGCTGATGGCATGATTGGTACGGTGAACACTAAAAGTATGAAGAAATCCTCGAAGAATTCTTCTCCAATCATAACCTTACCAGACTCCCCAACAGGAGAGTCTTCTCCTGAAATTACCGCCGACGTTCACGCTGTAGAGTCATCTACGGCTAAATCAAAAAACGGTGGTAAAAAGAAAGGCAAGAAGAAGGATAAAGTAGACAAGGCTCCAAAGGAGAAAAAAGAAAAGTCAGAATCTAACGACGAGAAACGCAAACCTCGCTATCCTTGTTTAATTTGTGAAGAAGATCATTTCACAAGAGATTGCCCTCATCGGGCAGAGGTTGTGAAAATCGTTAAAGGTTCCCCAACTCCTGCTGTTTTGAAAGATCCATTTCCAAAGCAGGAGAGTAAGATGATAGGTTCTTCCTCGAGTGCCAGTGAAGAACCCATATTGATGATGTCTCATGTACGGATTGCGACTCGATCACACGATTATGGTAGTAAGAGTCCTGTTGATGGCAAAGAAGCAGAATATTCTCATTCTAATCCATCAACCTCAGCTCCCGGTTCCAATCCACTACAGATCGAGAAACCTAACCCGGACTTGGTAATCAAACCGCCCGCCAAGGGTATACTTCGAAAGTCTGCTTTCAATCCACATGCGGGAGCAGCTCAGAATTATAACATTTTTGAGGACTTAGTTGTTTCACCCTCAGCAATGTCGGCTTTAGAAGTGCTACAATCATGCCCAGCACAACGAAAATTACTTTTGTCGGCTATAGGAGCTGTTGATATTCAGGACCCGAACCTGATAATCTTTGATCTAGAAGATAGTACACCGCGTCTCCCCCATCAGATGGCTTTCCAGATTCCAGTGATAGTCAAAAACAGGCCTATTCATCGGACTGTAATTGATGAAGGAGCTTCTACGTGTATTATGTCGATTCAATGTTGGAGATCGCTTGGTTCTCCTTCATTGAACCAATCCCCGACGATTCTTAAGGCCTTTGATGGTCGTGGGTTCCATCCGTTTGGCATTCTACAGGATTTGCCTATAGGGGTTGAAGGAAAAACTGTTAGTCTGGATGTGGAGGTGGTTGATGCCCCTCTAGACTACAACCTTCTCTTGGGTCGAAGTTGGTCTTACGCTATGACAGCGGTCGTCTCATTGGTCTTCAAAGTTATAAAGTTTCCACATAATGGCAAGATCGTGACAATAGACCAGCTGGCTTTCTTTTCATCCGACCCAGCCTCTTCAGAGAGTATCCAGTATGTCAGTAAAACGACTATCCCTTATAGGGATGTTGGCGTAGGATTAGTTAAAGATTCCGGTTTACTGGGAACTTTTCCTTTTCCTCCAATCAACGCAGACCCTTCATTCGCTTCCATTCATATGATTACATCAGATACTATTATTTACGATGATCCATGGATTGTCCCATCTGAATCTGAGATAGACTCATTCAGTAATGCTATGCCTTTGAGTCCATATGAAATTGCTTATGAAGCTGTGCAGTCTTTTACCGACTCGCGTTCAACCCAAGTCGACCAAATGAATGTGGTCCGTGAGGAATCACTTTTCACATCAACCTCAGAACGGATAGCGTTTCCCGAAGTTGTGTCATCTGACGAGCAACTTCGCGAAATCCTAAGTGTAGACGATCTACCATGGGAAGATCTCCATCATAGATCTTCGTTTTTACCTGAGGGTGATGGCTTTGAAAATGATTTTTCATCAATTTTTACAGCTGAATATGTTAAGGACGCTCAGAATCCCACGAAACATCCTGATTCAGAGTTGAATTTGGGAAACATTTCCCAAACTATTGCCATTGACATTTCAGTCAAAACTGGAATTATTGAGAACATTCATATAGGTGCCTCGTGTACAAATGACGAAATTCAAACATACAAGGCCCTATTTCAAGAATTCCGCGACGTGTTTGCCTGGTCCTATGAGGAAATGCCAGGAATTGATCCCTCCATTGTTGTTCATGAAATCAAGACTTACCCAGATGCTAAACCCGTTCGGCAACGTCTGCGTCAGATACACCCTAGGAAAGCGGCTGCAATTAAAGCAGAAGTTGAGAAGCTGTTGAAAGCAGGTTTCATTTATCTGATCCCGTTAACGGATTGGGTATCGAATATTGTTCCGGTTAACAAGAAACAGGGAACAATAAGAATATGTATCGACTATAGGGATATTAATCGTGCTTGTCCAAAAGACAACTATCCCACACCCTATATCGATCAAATAATTGATGATTGTGCCGGAAGTGAAATATTTTCCTTTATGGATGGTTTTTCCGGTTACAACCAAATCAATATTCTACCTGCCGATCAACCAAAAACGGCTTTCATTTGTCCTTGGGGGACATTTGCTTATTGCAAATTACCTTTTGGACTTAAGAATGCCGGAGCCACTTTCCAACGGGCAATGTCTTATGCGTTTCACGACATCAAGCACATTGTGCAGCCATACCTCGATGATTTGCCTGCTCATTCTTTACATCGAGCTGATCACCTTGTCCACTTACGAGCTATTTTTATGAGGTGTCGGCATTATCGAATTCGGTTGAACCCACACAAATGTGTCTTCTGCATAGAAGTGGGACGATTGGTAGGATTTGTCGTTTCAAAAGCCAGTATCCGCGTCGATCCCTCGAAGGTAGAAGCTATCATCAAATTGCCTCCTCCTTCGAGTCTGCGCCAACTCCAGAGTTTGCAAGGGAAAGCAAACTTTTTACGTTGATTCATTCCTAACTACGCCGAGGTTACAAAGGGTTTCACCCGGTTGTTGAAACAAAATGGTCAATTCTCTTGGGATGAGATAGCTCAGAAATCTTTCGATGCACTTAAGCACGCGTTGACCCATGCACCGTTGCTGCATCCTCCCAACTACAACCAGGATTATTTTTTGTATCTCGCCGCCTCCCACTCCACCATTGGAATGGTCTTAGTTCAGGAAGATGAATTCGAAACGAAACATGTGATATATTACCTTAGTCGGACGTTAAATCCAACCGAGCTAAAGCACTCACATGTGGAAAAATTGGCACTGGCAGCCGTTCAAGATGTCCAGCGATTTCGTCACTACATTCTTCTCCATAAAACTATAGTGATTTCGGATTGCAACCCTATGATCTATATTCTCACTAAACAATTGCTAGGGGGCAAGTACTCCAAATGGATCATTATCCTGCAGGAGTTCGATTTGGAGTTCGAAAAGTCCAAATCTAAGAAATCCTTAGTCTTTGCCGAGTTAATGTGTGACTTCCCGTGTGCTGACACGGAAACTGTGGCAGAGGAACCCATTGCAGACGAATCTGTGTTTCTCATCAGCACTTTAGATCTGTAGTATGGGGATATAATTGTCTATCTCCAAACCCAATCCTTTCGGCCCGAAGCTTCAAAGACGGAACGTCGGAAAATTCAATTCCAGTCCCAACAATACAAAATAATTGGAGATACTCTTTATCGTCGTGGGGCGGACTTGGTTTTCCGACGTTGCTTAACTCACGAAGAGGCAGAAAGGGTTTTGAATGACTGTCACTCTGGGGCGTGTGGCGGTCATATGTCTGGGTATGCCACAGCTCAGAAGGTGTTGCGTGCTGGCTATTTCTGGTTGTCCATGTTTAAAGATTGTATCATTGCGGTCCGAAAATGCCACAACTGTCAAGTGTTTGATCGCAAGATGCGCGCACCACCAGCTCCTCTCCACCCTATAATTTTCGTTGGTCCTTTTGCTAAATGGGGTATCGACTTTATTACTTGTAACCCTCACTCGGCCGGGGGGCATGCGTATATCATCCTTGCGGTTGATTATTTTACTAAGTGGGCCGAGGCGATGCCTACATTCGAGGCAGACGGCAAGACTGCTGCAGTTTTCGTATTCAATCACATTATTGCTAGGTTTGGTGTCCCACAAGCGATAATCACTGACCATGGGCGCCATTTTCGAAACATTATGATGACAGAACTTACAGGCCAGCTTGGTTTGCGCCACGATAGCTCAACACCTTATTATCCACAAGCCAACGGTCTAGTTGAGTCCATCAACAAAGTTTTGGTCATCATGATCCGGCGAATCATTGGCATTCATCGGTCGAATTGGCACAACATGTTATTTTCCGCGCTGTGGGCATATCGAACTTCGGTGAAAACATCAACAGGGTTCACTCCTTTCCAACTAGTTTATGGTTTGGAAGCCGTGCTACCCATTGAATGCGAAATCCCATCACTTCAAATGGCTGTCGAATTACTCCCAGCTACTTCTGAAGAGGAGAAGCGTTTATTGTATTTAGCTCAATTAGATGAGACTCGACGTGATGCTGCACTGGCAATCGAGACTCATGCAAAACGAATGAAAGCTCAGTACGATCGAAATGTGACCCCTCGAAATTTTTCGGAAGGAGACCTAGTGCTATTATATGATCAAGCTAACGATAAATTAGGTGCTGGAAAATTCGTTCCTATGTGGCATGGACCCTACATTGTTAAGCGAAAGCTAGCAAAAGGGGCCTATGAGCTGGTTGACTTTGATGGGGACTCTTTGGGTAAACCCAGAAATGGACTTTACCTAAAGAGGTACTATGCTTAAATGGTGGGTGTGAAGATTTTCGTTAGGGTAGTTAGGTTAATTTTCTCTTTCTAGCTGGTACGTGTGCTTAGTTTTAGACAAGTGTGCTTAGTTTAGAGAGTGTGTTTTTCGTCGTTATTCTGGCTTATCTTGGTTTTACTCTTGATATTGCAGATGTCGACGCCTCTCCAAACGTACATTGGATTTGCTGATGGTGCTTGTCGTAGTACACGGAATATCTCTTCCGCAGCTTGGGTTATCTATTCGCCCTCTGACGAGTTAGTTTCTATGCATGGGGTGAGCCTCGGTCAACAACAAACAACATTGCAGAATACAGTGCAGTGATTGAATTATTATCTGAATCTATTTCATTTGGGATTCGAAGTTTGATAGTGAGGTTAGATTCTGAACTCGTATTACAGCTCAATAGAGTTTATGCCATTAGAAATCCAGTTTTATTAAGGTTATTCTTGAGAGTGCGTCTTTTGGAACGTGAATTTGATTACATTGAATATCAACATATTCCAAGGTCTTTTAATACATTAGCAGATGCAATTGCTTCTCGAATGTTAGACAGACATTTGCGATAATCATACATGTAAATTTAAAAAACATTAACATTTAATCACACATGTTTAACAAGATAAGCCGGTAATAATGATATATATATATATAGATAGGAATGTGTCAAAAATATACATCGTCTTCGATCATAGGTTGAAAAACACCTTATGATCGGCAAAAATGATAAGTACAAAAAACCAAAAATGTCATATGTGTCTACAAAAGTGACTAGCCAATCACTGGTGGTGCTCTCTATACAAGACCACTGCCCGCGCTACCCTACACAGGAACCTCCTGATAGGTCCTGGGACTGCAACCACATAGCGCTGAAGTCGAATGGGAATATCATCTATAGTCGTCTCTGGTATGTCCGCCGTGAGACGCTCTAGGTCCTGTTCCAGCTCGGCTAAGGCCTCTGCGGCTGCATCCTGTGGGGCTGGTGCTGGTGCAATTGGTACTCTCCTCTCGAATGGGCGGAGATTGGTCGGATGTTGTGGGCCTACATCTGCATTTTGAAAATTGTCACTGTCAGTTTTGAGACGATATAAAAAACAAATAAAAAGTAAATAATTTAAAAACTTGTGAAAAATGAAATACCTCTATCGTCCCATTGTTCTCCCTGTGGAAGAACCATGTCCGGATCACCGCGAAAATCTACTCCGGCATAAGGAAAGTCCTGAATCGCAAAGACCTGGTTCTCCAACCAGTGAAAGTAACCAGCAGGAAATCGAACAACTCCCGCTCCCTCATCAGGATGCCGGGCCATCACCGTAACCCATCGTATCAACTTTGGCTCCCGAGGTGGCCCAACCGGAACAGTGAGATGCTGAGGGATAAGCATCGGAACTCTCTCTAGGGCAAAGCTCACAACCAAAGGCCCATACCCAAAGGTCTTTAGTTGCCCGTTCTTTACCCTAGTCAGTTGGCCCTTCATGTTGGCCAACACAGCATCGCACCAGTTGAAAATGGTGCCTCGGTAGCAATCTATCGCTATCCGCATTTGGGACCCGGTGGCATTGTGCAAGGCGGCTGCGCCGCAGAGTCTGGTAACTGTAAAGGCAATTACCATAAGTTCAGGCAGGGATATATATTTGATTTCTATCCCTTTCTCCTGGTTCTGATTGTTGCACCACTCTAGCCGGAGGCTAGCAAGGGATTGGCCACCCGGCCTAGTCCCGGAGAGAGTCAGTTGCTCGCCCCTATTAGGCAAACCAGTGAGAAAATATATGTCAGAGGGCTCTATCTCGAGCTGGTGCCCTCCGATGTAAAAGCATTGTTCCTGGATGTTCCACCTTTCAACCAGCCACTCTAAGAATGGCACTTGGGCCCTCATGCCAGGTATGGCCCAGTACTTGTAGAGACCGCATGCCTTCAAAGCATCAATGGAGGGTTGATGATCTATTGCGGCCAAATCAACGTCCTCGTGTTCTCTTTCACGCCAATCAAGCATGGTGTGCACCCTGCACATCATAAAACATCTGTTAGAGTTCATTAAATTTTAAATTTTTGGTCCATTTTGGAGAAATGAGGGTTTCAAAACGCGTTTTGCGGGGTACGCACCCCGGCTTTTAGGGACAGAGCGTATGTACGCAGCTGCCCTTAAGGCCGGGTGCGTACGCCCGGTATTTTCCCCGTTGAGAAAATATCGGGGTACGCAGGTCAGCAGTGCATGACCTGCGTACCCCAAAGGGCACATCTTGAAACCCCAAGACCTCCAAAAAATCAAATAAAAACCTAAAAATGAATTCTAAACAGATGGAAATTAAGAGAAGGATGTTGTAGAATACCTGATGAGACAGCGTTCGATTCTGACGGTCGGATTCTCCGCAAAGTCCACGGGAAGTTTCTTGCCAAAAGCCCTTTTCTCTCCCTCAACAGTAAAATGGTAAAAATGACATGGTAAAAAGTCTTTTTATAGGTTTTTTGGATAAATGAATGCTAGGTTTGTTTATTTTTCACCATAAAGAGATATTTTTCAATGTATTTTTGTCTATCTTAAACAGGTATGAGTAATGTGTTGTTTTTGTGCAGGACAAAGGGACTTTAGGGTAAACTATCATTTTTCACGAACCAAGAAATCAGAGTCATCTTTTAAGCCCTTTTCTGACTCCTAAAACATGAAAAGATTGCCGAGCGTTTCTTTTACACTCGTTAAAACGGAACTAAAAGACGGTCCCCTTATAGCCCTTTTTCTGACCGTAAAAACAGGAAAAGATTGCCGGGTTTTTGTCGTTTCAAACTCAATACTGGAAATAAAACGACGTGTCCTTGATCGCTTTTTACTTTTCAGGTCAAAGGCACTAATCATGAAAGTACTCCTTGGTCGCAAGATCAAGCGGTTCTCTCAGGTATTATTTTATACTTTTTCGGGCTTGAGGGACACAAATTTACGAAAAAGTCCACCTTGGAGTCTTCTTTAGTTTTTTCAGACTCTCTAAAATTGAAAAACGCCGAGTTTTTCCTTTACTGGACTCGTTAAAATTTCATGGTAAAGGACCTGTTCGATTACAAACAAGAACGGACCACTCCTTCTTAGGGTCCGAATCTAAACTAAGTTGGACTCATCCGAAGAATGAACTTATAATCAAGCATATGTTATCCTCCTCAAGCTTGTAAAAAATAAAGAGGTACTTGCCAGAAATGGTGGGGGAAAAGAGAGAAGAATGAACCTATTTGTTATCTTTTGTCACAGAAGAACCTTATTACCACTCTTGAACACGACACTTTTCATTCACCTGGGTTGGGAAATCCTTTGTCTTAAAGTTGACTAAACCACTTGAAAGACTTCAACCATTTCTGGGTATTAACTTTGGGTCAATCGTCACCAAGCCATCTTTCGTGTCGTTATGTGTTCAAGAGGTCTCTGCAAATAAACCATTCATATGCAAAATATTTGTCATCCATTTTTTACCATCCCTGAGTTAGTCCTTACAGCAACATTTCCTCAACTTGAACAATGATTTCGTGTTGTGGGCTTGCCTGCAATGGGTCGCTTTCTATCGACATCAGCACATTATCTAGAAAGATGACTTAGAGATCGTCAGTACCTTGAGGTCTGCATGCATCAATGGCAGGTTTCTCGCCTTTGACGACAGTTTACATCATTGAATTTCGATCAAAGGACTCCGTGACGTGTTCGACATCAACCCATTCATTCACATTTCATGGATTGTACTGGGTACTTTGAGAACCATTGACATCACTGGTGGTCTCTCTCACACTTGTTAACAGTTTACATCATCGACTGGTAATCAAGTGGTTTCTACCATGTTCGACATCGACTCATTTATTCGCATGGATAGAATCGTACCAATTCGTGAAGTAGAAATGAAGACCCTGGATCTAGTTTCCACCATCCAGGCTGCGAGGAGTTTTGTATTCATTATATAGTAGACTAATCATAAACAGATGGCTGCGTCCATACTGTGTCTACAAAAGTCTATAATTGTGATGTACTGCAAAATCATTCCTGTATCAGAGCAGTAGTTAGATCATTAGTTAAAGTTTTCAATCTGAGTATGGGAATGCCTACCTCAGCGATGATATCATCTTATATATGTATTTTGTGTTGAATATTTGCAGGTTCTGACCAGGCTCTCTACAAGATAATCCTTGAAATGATAAAGTACTTCACCCTTCCTAGATGTTTTGAAACCCTAATCTACTTTAGGCTTCGCAGTTTAGGGGGAAATCTGTTACACTAAAAAATGTCACCATGACTATTTTCAGTTTGTATGGCTCCATCACCTGTCATACTATCCTCCTTGGCAAGTCTCATGCCTCTGCCTTCCATGTCAAACTCAAAGAAAGAGAGAAAAGTCATTTAAAGTCAAGTTATCTCTGGTACGCAGTTTCTCTCAGCCTTACCTGCGGGTACGCAATCCAAGTTCACAATACCTGCGTACTTGTACGCTCTGTCTGTAAAGCAATGGGTGCGTACTCCTGTAAAGGTCAATAAGCGCAAGTTTCACTCCAAAAAAGTTACTTGTGGTTATTTCTAGAGCATTCTAGAAGCTTGTTTGACGTGTATGGAGCGCCTCCAGATGGTTCATGTATCCCTATAGAAGAGGAACTTATCCCATCAAGAGGGGAGCTAACCCACCCAAAAGAGGGGCTTATCCCATTGATGGTGGACCTAATTAACTTCCTCTACAGCACTATAAATACATGCATTGGGCCAGAGGGAGGGGAGGTTGAAAGCTGAACATTCCTAAGGGTAGATGCTGCTGGAATTAGGACTTCCTTGTATAAGCTTGTGAGGAGAGATTACCATCTTTACTTGTTGTATTTGGAAGTGGGTGAGCTGATCAGAGTAAAGGAGGACTCTTGTGGACCCTAGGAGGAACTTGCACAACACTAAGGCTCAGGTTGTAATGGTTTCTTTTGTTACCTTTTAATACAAATAAGTCCATTCTTCTCAACAATTTGTTATTTATGAGTTGTTTCATATACTCCTTGGTCTATATGTTAAATGTGTTTTATTTTATGTGATATTCAGGTGCTATTTAATCGTTTGATTGTTAGTGAATGTAGGTTTCGAAGAGAAGGAGGAGCTCATCCGGATCAACGAAGCTGGACTACTACAACAGCGTTGGGTTACAGGTAAGATCTAAAACACTTGATTTCTCATAGTATAAATGCATATTTAGAGAAGGATTGCTCCTATTTGTCTTGTTTGTCACTAGAAAGTCTTTGGCTTCTAGGGAGGTCGGTTGTGTCTGCACTATCGACTCTTTCCGTGTGACACTAAGGATAAAGGATATATGCCTATAGGGGTCTCCCAATATATACGCGACGGTACGTGGGAGCACAATCCGTACTGGTGCTATCGTCCCTCAGGAGGAATCACCCACCTTCCACGAGATCGACAGTCACCAGGCTTAACGACGCCGGAACACGTCTCTAGCCTAGACCTCTATGTTGTGCATTATGTTGCAAAGCGTTGTTAGGTTCATTCAGTTTATTTTAAGTTGATCTTTTTAGAAGTTTGCCTTTCTGGATCACCACGAGATGTATGGTACAATTCTTAAATGCAGTCTAAGATGATAAGCAAGCTTTATTATCTTTTCAACTTTGAAAATCCTAGCTACTAAGGGAAAAGAAAGACACCATCTTTTCTCAAAGAGCAATCAGCACACTCTAATGCACTCTTCCTAAATCAAGCATGAAAACTTATCAAAATGCAAATGCACAATGCAGGTGTTTGTTTTCCGCTTTCTTAGTATTGATGCCTACAAAGAAAGCTTTTTGTACAACTTTGAATTTGCTTTTAAATGACAAGTACAACAAGTTTACTTTTTCGAAATCAACAAGGGTAGAAGAGATTACAACACTTTGCGATTTTCGAAATGAATACTTGTTTCGACACTTAAAAGAGACAAACTCAAACCAATAAGCAAAAGCAAATGTATAATCAACTGTAAACAGCCAATGAACTCTCTCCTAAGATCACATTCAACATATCCGAATCAAGGGCTACAGGATGATTATTTCACTCATGCAAAGGAAAACTGTAAATGACGCCACAAACACATAAAAACACTTACAGTCTTTTTGTACAAAAGGAGGTGGAATTTAAGCAGAGAAAAGGAGTTATCAGACTGGTACCTATGCTGGTTACAGGCTGCAAAAAACAGAGATCAAAACAGGGTAACAGAGAGCAGAGAACCCCAGCTGCACAAGGCCAAACTGGTTCAACGCAACCTCAACACTGTGGCTTTGACATTCAGCGCAGGTAGCCTTCACGGGACCTGCGTTGAAATGCAGAATGCCTTCACAGTAGTTGCGCTGAAGGAGAAACTCTCGTTTCTCACTGGGTTCTGGGTCACAGATTGCTCAAAAATCAACAGTTTCAGGCCAAATCAGAAACACAAGCAAGGTACAATCAAAGGGATGCTTTGAGAGGGTACTAAGATCTATCACAAAGGATCATCAAATCATTTGTGAGTCCATTGTTCAGATCATAGACAAAATCCAGTGAAGGATCAAGGCAGCAACTGTCTACTTTGCAACTGAGAATAGCAGAAGCAGTTCGATTGTTGCTGCTGAGTCTATGAAACAAACAATGATAGAAACACAAATAAAATGAACAAATCTCCCCAGCGGAGTCGCCAATTTGTTGTGGGGAAAAATGCCTATGCAGGACGATCTTATCCACCTAAGGTGTGACAGTGCCTTAGCAACAAACAGAGACAGCTATTCTGGTTTCATCCTTTATGAAATGTGAAAGAAGAGGGATCAATAGACTTACCGGTGTCTTCCGTTTGTCCCTCGATCCAGATCCTCTTCTCTTTGGGTGTTCACAGCTACTTGCCTCCTCACTCGCCCAGCTTCAATAGATTCCTGCAAGATCACAAGAGCACAGCTACTTGCGACAAGAGAACAGCTACTTCCGACAAGAGAAGAACACAACACAAAGACAAATATTCATATTCATAAATGATTCAGGATTAGAAATAAATCAAATACACTAATGCAATCATACATCAAAGATACATCAGTATATAGGAGAAAACCAAGATAGCTTTATTGATAAATAACAAGGTTCAGGAAGAGATACAACCCAGAGGGCTCCAATCCAGCATCTCCTTCCCATCAGAATGGAATTCCTATCTTCACCTCCCTTCAAATCATTAAGCACCCAATGATTCCAGTCTCAAACCAACAGCAATTCTTTGCAATAACAAAATTCCAGCCTCCAGATCTCATGGAGGAGAGATCCATATATAGATGTTTTGGAGAGAGGATGAGTCAGCTTGAGATCTGACTAGTGTCCTCTCCCTCTGTTAGTTCTTGATTCCACTTGGAGGTTCTTGCTTCCACTTGGAGATTTGGAACCTCTTACTCATCACCAGTCGAATTCCCTGAGGCAAGTGTCATTTTGGAAGCTTCCTGGGTTCTGACACCTTGAGGAATGAGTCTGCCACATGTCCAATCTCGCTCAGCGCAGGTAGCCAGTGTTGGAGTTGACATTCAGTGCAGGTAGCCAGTGGAGCCATTGACATTCAGCGCAGATGGTCAGTGGAGTTGTTGACATGATCCTGAATTGACTTGTTTTTGAGCAGTTTTAGGTGGAGAACTTCTGTGAATTGCTGTGGTTTGTTGGCCTTGTTCCTCTAGGGGTAGGAACAACATGTTTAGGGACTTTGGATCCCTTATATTATCGACATTTCATGCTTAGTGCTGCAAGGCACAAAAATGTCTATAACACAGGATCTTTTCATGAGCCAGCAATGTCTCCTTCCATACAGCATCAAGTCCTTCATGGATGAGGTATTATGTGATGTTGCTCCACTTGATGTTTGTGATGTATTATTAGGCCAACCATACTTATGGAAGTGACATGTTGTGTATAAGTCAAGGCCTTGTGCTATTATTGTTACCTTGGGAAATATGTTGTACAGGATACCAGAGGTACCACCGCCTACCACCATCTCTTTGGTTACTGCAAAACAATGCAGTAAGCTCATTTCCAAAACCAGGAAAAAAAATTTCCTGATGATACACCCTCAAGAAAAGAAGAAGACGGTGACCACAACCTCTAGACAGGGCCCCTCCGCATGACAACAACAAATGGACAAGGTTGTGGAGGTGTACATGGACATTTTCACCTCCTTCGTAGGGGTGCCTCTGCACTGTCAGGTTAAACACTCCATCGATCTAACCCTAGGTGTGTCGTTTCCTAATGGACCAATCTATTGTCGCTCTATTCTAGAGAACAACAAAATCAAGAGGCATATTTAGGAGTTGCTGCAGAAAGGTAACATCTGGATGAATTCATCACCTTGTGGGAGCCCGATTGTGTTGGTACAGAAGAAGGATGGGACTTGGAGACACTGTATTGACTATCGGATGTTGAACAAGATCCAAGTCATTCAGGATTGGCCAGCCCCAACCACTCTGATAGAGATCTGCAGCTTTCTAGGTCTTGCCAATTTCTACCATAGGTTCGTATTGGGGTTCTCTCACATCACTTGGCCCTTGAGTCAAGTCACCAAGGGAGGAGCGAAAGAAAAATTATTTGGGTTTGAATCTCAACAGAAGGCATTCATAGAGTTAAAAAATCACCTCTACTCTACACCAGTGCTCACATTACCAGACTTAAAACAACCATTTGAGATCGAGACAAATGCCTTTGACTATGCTATTAGGGAAGTCCTTACTCAACAGGGGCATCCAGTGGCATATCAAAGTGAGACACTTTTAGACATAGTCTAGAAGTATCCCACTTATGACAAAGAGATGTATTCCATTATGCAAGCACACCGACAATGGAAGCATCACATTTTGGGAAAGGAAACGGTCATCCACACAGACCACTGACCCCTACAGTTCATGTTGACACCTAATCATAGGGATTGGGTGAACACTGTAATTAATGTAAATAAGAAATAAAGAAGATGGAGATTCATCGGGAGATGAACTGAACAGTCTCTCCCTATTGTATATAATAATGAAATACTTGAATGAATAACATGATTTGATTTGAGGAGTTACCTCCTGGTTTGACATGGTATCAGAGCCAATGCCATTTTTGGCTTCCCTCTGCTTTGTAACTCCCTATTCTACCTATGTTCTACATCTTTTGCAGGCTGACATCTCTGTCAAATCCCTGTGAAATATCATTCATTGTTTAATACATTCGTTGAAGTGTGTTACTGCATGTCATATTCAACATTAACATTACTGTTGAAGGAGTCGAATGGTGCATTGAAGCTGAAAATGTTGTGGTGTAGTCGTTGCCTGGAGGTGTTGTGGTGTAGTTGCTACCTGGAGGTGCTGTGGTGACTTGGATTTCCTACACGAATGGTATTATGTTAGAACCCTGTTATTTTCGGGCACCAAATAGAGTTTTATGTGTGGTTAAATTATGCAATGGTATATACCCTTTTGTTGTGTGTTCCATCCGCTCTCCATACCATTCAATCCTGGTCACGCATCGCTGCTCCTACACTGCTCATACGGTGTAACGCTATTCAGGTTGTAACACTGGTATCCTGTGAAAACATTTCAGTTTCAATTGTAACAATCACAATTATAACATTCCATTATAGAAAGACACCACAGGTTGTAATGCTATCCTTTGGACTGCACTCAACCTCCTCCCATAGTCACGCATACCTTGCTCCCATACGACTCCACGCCCCTTCTCCCATAGTGTTTCTCCTTACTGCTCAGCTTGCAAAGGCTGGATACATAGAACGTTGTCACAATAATGTTGTCCACATACTTTGTCTACATATATTTACGCTGCCACACCCAACTTCCAACATATATTCCATACTTTAACATTGTCTAGTTTAATGTGTATTGAAAATTGAATTTGTTGTGGTATTTATACCACTGTTTGTTGTGGTATGAAGTCTTCTGACAGTCATAACAATGGGGCCTCCCTCCCCCACATAACAAAAAAAAAAAACCTCTGTCTTCATATATCAGAATCAGATTTTTTTTAGGAGTAAAATTTTGCAGCAGAAGTATTGTTTCCCACTGTACACATATTTTACAATGCATTCAATCATATCTATTATGGGAGTAGTTCTCACCGGCAAGGAGAATTATCCTGAGTGGTCCCGGAAGATAAAACACGCCCTCATTTTCAATGAGTTGTGGAAAGGAGTGTGTGTCAGAGACGTAGACAAAGAGCCAGAACATCCTACCTCAAACAAGGAGTTCGCCATTTGGGAAAATAAGAATAGAAAGGCCTATGCATTGATTTCAGCATCAGTAAGTGAAGAGGTGAGTCAACATATTTCACCATTTTCAAATGCTTTCGAAGCCTTACAAAAACTGAAGTAACTCTATGACTCACACTCTGCACTTGAAGTCGTTCAACTCATGATTAAACTCTTCACCCTTGAATTACAAAATAATGATCCTCTTGCTCTTGCATCAGAAGTAAAATCTATAATGCATGATATCAAAGTCACTAATGTTGAACTAGATATTCCTCTGATAGCTTTTATCAAGGCACTTTATCCCACTTACTAAAAATTATCTTGAGTAATTGCAAGCAAATGGAAACCTCAAAGATATTACCTTTGATTCCCTTGTGAAAATATTTGCTGAAAGAGAGAAAGCTTTTGGGAAGAAGACAACTCCTGAGTCTTCTGAAGAGTTGTGTACCTTGCTCATAGAGAAAAGAATATTGCTCAAGATTCTTCCAGAGGAAGAGGTGGTCGAAGAGGAAGAGGAAGAAATTTTAGAGGAGGGGGGGTAGACACTCTCAAGGAGAAAAGTCAGATTTGCACTGCATACGCTGTGAAAGAGATGGATCACATGATGCATCCACATGCAAGCTGCCTTGGGACAGAATTGAGCAGGAAAGAAACCAACCCAAAGGTAAAACTAATGACAAAGACAAAGGTAAATCACCTGAATCCGCTCACTATGTTGTGGCACACTGTAATATTGGAGTAAATGAAGGCTTATTTAATGCTTCACTTGCTTCTTGGAAAAATGATTGGTTTCTTGATTCAAGAGCAACTTGCCACATGACTTTTAGAAGAGATTTTTTGAAGACTTTACTGACAATGTTGATGGAGCTGTATACTTTGCAAACAAATCAAAACTCAAGCCATCAGGGCTTGGCACAATCAGGCTTAAATTGCCTGATCTTCCAAACTTTCTTCTGCATCATGTTCTATATCTTCCATAGCTGAGGAGAAACTTGTTGTCCTTGGTCTACATCCGCTAGAAGGACACTCCATTCATATGTTTGATGGCAAGCTTGAGGTGACAAAAGCATCAGACCACTCACTTGTCATGACGGGTATAGAAGAAGAAAGTCTTCTCCAGCTGCAAGGTACCTCTACTCGTGCACCAAATTTCTCATACAATTCTCATTATGAATAAGGTACATTTCCATCAAGTTTATTATGGCATGCTAGATTTGGACACTTGAACTATGACAACCTCCGCTTGTTGAAGAAAAATGGTGTTACTAGTTTGCCTACAATTCCTAGTAAACTTAAGCAATGTGATGCTTGCATTCTAGGAAAGCATAGGAAATAGTCTTTTCATGATTCACATCCAAGAGCACATAGAAAAATTGAACTCATTCATTCAGATTTATGTGGTCCAATGCGTGTTCCTTCTACAAACGGAAATAAATATATGATGACATTTATTGATGACTACACCAGAATGTGTTGGGTTTATTTATTGAAGAACAAATCTGATGCTTTTCAAAAATTCAAGAACTTTCATACATGGATTGAAAATGATGCATAATCTCATAGTGTCTCTATTCACACTGATAATGGAAAAGAATACACTTCAAATGAATTTGAAAATTATCTTCGCCAACATGTGATCAAACATCAAACAACTGTGCCTTATAATCCCCAACAGAATGGTGTAGCTGAAAGAATGAATATGACAATCTTAAATATGGTGTTCTCCATGATGTTTTTCAAAAATGTAAAATTGATGTTTTGGGTTGATGCAGTTCTATGTGCTGTATATGTAAAGAATAGATTTCCATCTAATGCTATTAGAAACAAGACTCCTTATGAAATGTGGTATGGGCACATTCCTTTGGTAAAGCATCTCAGGGTCTTTGGTTCCACATGTTATGCCTTGATACCAAAGGTACATAGAAACAAACTTGGTGCAAGAAGTTGTAAGTGTATCTTCCTGGGGTATTCAAACACCTCCAAAGCATACCGTCTCTATGATGAAGTCAATAAAAAGTTTGTTCTATCTAGAGATGTAATCTTTCTTGAATTATCCAAAACTGACAATGTTGTTGAGCGGCAACTTGATCATTTCAAGAATTTGATAATCAGATTCATCATCTTGAAGGGGGGATTCCTATACTAGATCAACTTGTGGAATCTTCTTCTGAAGCACTCTCTCCCCCACAGGAAACTCCAACAATGGATGATACTTTGAGTGATGTGATTGACAAAATTGGGAGACTCAATCCTAATTCAGTCCCAACTCAATCAACGGAGCAACCTGGACCATCTGAGAAAGGTCCCCCAAAGTGGCTGACAAAGACACTTGAAAGTGTTCATCCTGATGAGGTTGGAAAGACAGGAACTAGAAATTCAAACCGAAAAATGGAGGTGATGACTATGATTCACCTATTGATATGGATGTTTCTTATGATTGTGAATTGAATTTGTCTACAAATTTTGAACCAACTTCCTTCAAAGAAGTTGCTTCTCATGATGAATGGAAAGAAGCGATGCAAAAGGAGTATGATTCCCTGATAAAGAATGGAACTTGGAAGCTGGTTGATCCTCCATTGGGAACCAAACCAACTGGCTGCAAGTGGGTCTACAAGAACAAGTATAAAGATAATGGCTCACTTGACAAGCACAAAGCCAGGCTTGTGGCAAAAGGTTTTGCACAGAAGGAAGGGGTCGAATATGAGGAGACTTTTGTACCCACAGAAAAATGGGCTACCATCCAGACACTCTTTGCCCTAGCAGCTCAGAACGGTTGGAAAGTCCATCAAATGGATGTAAAAACTACTTTCTTGAAAGGAGATCTAAAAGAGAATGTTTTTATTTCCCAGCTTGAAAGATTTGCTATGAAAGGACATGAACATAAAGTATGCAAACTTGTGAAATCCTTGTATGGCCTCAAACAACCACCGCCAGCCTGGTATGAAAAACTAACTGAGCATCTTCTGAAACTCAATTTCAAACATTATGATCTTGATGATGCAACTTTGTTTGTCAAGAAGGTTGGAAAAACAGTTGTATATCTTGTTGTATATGTAGATGATCTTTTTATGACAGGGAACAATGAAAGCTACATTGCATCCATAAAGAAGTAATTGAGGAAAGGTTTTGAAATGACTGATTTGGGCTATGTTCATTACTATCTTGGTATTGAAGTAACTCAACATCCAAAGTCCATATTCCTTTCTCAAAAGAAGTAGATTGGAGATATGTTGAACAGATTTGGCATGACTGAATGCAATCCTCTGACTACTCCAATGGAACAAAACTTAAAGCTCACATCCATTGAAGGAAAAGAATTTTAGGATGCAACAAAGTATAGACAGCTTGTAGGAAGTCTCAACTACCTAACTACTACCAGACCAGACATTTTGTTTGTTGTTGGAACCTTGTCCAAGTTTATGCAAAAGCCTTGTGAGGGACATTGGTCTGCTGCAAAAAGAGTTCTAAAGTACTTGAAGGGAACTCAAGACTTTGGAATCAAGTATACACAAGTGGGCAACTTTAGCTTGATTGGATACTCTGATTTAGACTTCGATGGAGAAAAAGAAACTGGGGTATTTACTTCATGTTATGCCATGAGTCTTGGATCAATAGTTGTCTCCTGGAGATCTCGCAAACAATCAGTTCCAGTAGATTCCACAACAGAGGCAGAATATGTGGCAGTAGCTGAGGCAACAGAAGAAATTGTGTGGCTCAGGAAAATTCTTGAAGATTTGTAGGTAAAACAAGTACAATCAACTCCACTCATGATTAACAATACCTCAGCAATAAAGTTGGCCAAGAACCCAAAGTTCCATGATCAAACGAAGCACATCAATACTAAATATCATCTAATTCGACATCATGTTGAGGCTAAAACAATTCATCTCCGCCATTGTTCCACTAATGAGCAAATTGCAAACATCTTCACCCAAGCGCTTGGAAGAGAAAAGCTTGAAATATTCATAACGATGCTTGGACTCACCAAAATCCCTTCAGATTAAGGGGGGGAATGTTGACACCTAATCATAGGGATTGGGTGAACAACTGTAATTAATGTAAATAAATAATAGAGAAGATGGAGAGTCATCGGGAGATGAACTGAACAGTCTCTCCCTCTTATATATAATAATGAACAACTTGAATGAATAACATGATTTGATTTGAGGAGTTACCTCCTGGTCTAACAGTTCATACAGACGCAAGGGAAGTTGCAGAATGATCGCCGTTAGAAGTGGTCCACATACCTGCAATAGTTCCATTTGAATATCAAGTACAAGAAGGGAAGCACCAATGATGTTGCAGTGTCTCAACTAACCACTGATCATGGCATTAACCACCATGCTCAACTCTTGTGGGCACGAGACTTCTGATTGGCCACTTCTCTACAAAAGTGACCTAGAATTTGGCCTCACATACCAAACATTCTTGAAGGGTCAACAACTTTTAGATTTTCTCCTCCAAAATGCCTTGTTATGCCACCTACGACACCTTTCTGTTCCTTCAAGCGAGTGTGCCAAGATGATTTAGGAAGCGCACCACAGTCGGGTCGATGGGCATTTTTGGGTCATGAAAATGGTGGCAGTACTGAAAAAGTATTTCTATTGGTTGAATCTTCGACAGGATGTGGGGAAGTACATCACATACTACACTGCTTGCGCCATTGCCAAACATACCATCAAGAAGCAAGGCCTCTATACTCCACTGCCTACCCCTATTCGACCTCGGGAATCCATCTCCACGGATTGCATGTCAGGCCTTCCTTCTACTCAGCATGGAAACGACTGTGTTTTTGTGGTCATCGACAGATTATCGAAGATGGTCATTATGGTGGCTTGCAAGAAGAATATCACAGTAGAAGCCACTGCTAAAATCTTCTTTGAATGAGTGTGGGTACACTTTGGGATCCCACAGTCTATCATCTTAGATCGGGACAATAGGTTCCTCAGTACATTTTGGTATAGTCTCTGGTCGATGCTGGACACCAAGCTCACTAAGTCCATAGCTTTCCATCCCCAAACTGATGGCCAGATAGAGGTTGTCAACAGGATGATCGTACACATTCTGCACATGTACAACTCAAAGTATCCACACACATGGAATGAGAGCCTCCATTATATCTAACACAGTTATAACCAGGCTCCCCACAACTTGACTGGCCACGTTCCTTTTCAAGTGGGCTTGGGATTCCAGCCCCTATGTCCCATTGATGTGGCCATACCATTTGCACCTACTCAGGCAGATTCAGCTCATGTCCAGTCTGAAATCGATAAAGAAAACAACTTCATTGATCACATCCAACACATCTGCTAGAAGGTCCACGACATTCTGGATAAATCAATTGCCAAGTATAGGCAACGACATGATCAACATCAGGTGCCACACAAGTTTTAGGTGGGCGACAAAGTCTGGTTGCATTTGTAGAAGGAATGCCTTACTGGAGCCTATCGAAAACTTAGAAAACTCCGATATGGTCCTTACACCATTACTAAGGTTGTGGGAGACAATGATTTTGAGCTCAGCATTCCCCCATTCCTTGGCCTGTACCCAGTCTTTAATGTGGACCACCTTCAACCATACTTCCCACCATTGCTGGACGCATCATACATTGCAAAACAACTCACACCTACAGAGTTAAATCCAGATTGCATGGAACAAGCCACAACTAATCGGATCATGGACATGCAGATCAAGAACACCCGACAGCAAAGGATCCAACTATATTGAGTTGTCAAAGCAAACCAACTCCTTCACCAGGTCAAGTGGCTCACCACGGACCAAGTTCAACAGAAGTTCCCTCATCTCATGGAGGAACTCAAAAAATGGGAACCATAGCTTCCTAAGGGGGGAGGAATGATCCAAGTGGATATTGGTGGCCACTCGTCTATGCCACTTGGACCCCCACCATTGTTTTTTTTAGTTTTTTTAATTTCCTTATTTGTAGCACAATTTACTATTTTTGGCAGTTTTTCAGGTCCTGAACTTTCGGAGCCGTTTTGAGGCCCTAAACAACTTTGGGAAAAATGGGGCCAACATGGGTAATTGACTAATTTTTTCCATTCAAAAGTTGTATTCCTCAAATAGATCTTTCTAACAAGGTATTGTGCATGTCAAATGGAAATCGTATGCCAAAGTTACGACCCCGGGAAGTTGATGTACCAATTTACCCAACGGGGCCAATAGTTTGGCGCTTCATCTCCTAGGGTTAGGTTTTTGGATGTTTAGGGTTTTCAATTGTTTCTCAATAATAAATATGCCTTTGAGCTTCATTGTAACATAGTTCAAAGGCACATGTAGCCACCACATCTCTTCTTAGAGATAAGCTACCATTGTTCAAGCTAGTCTTATTTCCATTATGTTTGTAAGCATATTTCAGTATTTGATATTAATGAAATGAAGTGTTATTTCTATTGCATCTCTGTATTTATGGTTATATCTGTAATTTTTTGCATTCATATTTAAATTCGTATCACTTATGAGATGGAAGGTACACCTGATAGTTGTGAGGTGTATCAGTGTACCCCACAAATATGCCCAACTCAGTTGTTGGCTCTAGATTTTTCTTTGCATCCTTGGTAACATGACAGTAAATTGATGAACCAAAGATCTTGAAGTGTGCCACATCTAGTTTCTTCCCTGAAAAATATTCTTTTGGTGTACTCATCCCAAGAATCTGATGAGGACTCCTGTTCTGCACATATACAATTGTGTTGCATGCTTCAACCCACAAGTGAAATGGTAGGCCCTGATCATGTAACATTTCCCATGCATCTCCCACAATACTTTTGTTCTTCCTTTCATCCACCCCATTTTGTTGTGGGTTATGGGGTGCTATTAACTCCCGTTGAATTTCTTCTGATGCATAGAAGTTCTTGAATTCATTCAACACATATTCTCCACCATTATTGCTCCTGAGAGCCTTCACTTTCCTACTAGTGTCTTTCTCAACAAGTGCTTTAAATTCACAAAATTTAGAGAATGTATGATCTTTCTTTTGCATGAAGAAAATCCAGCACTTACATGAGAAATAATCTACAAATATTACATAATACATGTGCTTGGCTGTGGAGGCTATCGAGAATGGTCCACACACATCTGAGTGAACTCTTTCAAGGATCACTTGTGCTCAACTGTCCTTATCATGAAAGGTGGCTTTGGTGTACTTCCCTAATGTACACCCTTTGCATGTATCTCTCTGCTCTAGTGTACCCTTGGGAAGTCCTGTAGAAATTTACTACATGATCTTCAAAGCTCCATTGTGAAGATGGACAATCTTCTATGCCACAATTCACCAATAACTCGACTCTGCACCTTCTTTGATTTTGTGCTCAAAGCAACACAATCTTCTACATCCAATTTGTATAGGTTCTTCACCTAAACCCCGATCTGATTCACTTTTCCTAAGGCTATGTGAAGAAGGAAAGTTTTTCCCTTACTAAATATCACATCGCAGCCACGGTCCTCCAACATATCAATTGAAACCAAATTATTCTTCAAGCCCAGAACATACATGACATCTTTTAATGTGAGAGGAGAACCAGACTCCCTCTGAAAACTAACAGTACAGGTGTCAGTTGTGCTATACCTCCCATCATCTCCCATTTCGATATGCATCTAGAGGTCTTTCTCCACCAAATCACTGAAGAATTATTTGTTGCCAGTCATATGGAATGAGACTCCATTGTCAAGATACCACACTCTACCCATCACCGAAGTCACCATGCAAGCAATGAGGGTGAAATCCAACTCGAATTATGAAGCAAGAGCTTCACCTTCCACTCCTCCTAAGGGATTCTTTTCGACCTTCTTCTGCCAACACTTCATGTCATAGTGTCCCAATTCATGACAGTGAAAACATTTAATCTTCAACAAGTCCTTCTTCTTGCCTGTCTGACTAGAATCTGATTTGGAATGGGATGACTTCCCTTTCCCTTTCAATTCCCTTCTAGCTAAGGTATAGTTCTCTTCATCATCAAGCTTGGATGAGTACCCATCTCTGGTGTTCCACTGAATCTCTTCTTGTACCATTTCAGACCACAAACATTTCCACTCTAGTAGCTTCTCCCTCCCATTTACAGAATCCTGGTAGGTTTTCCATCTCTTGGGAAGGCCTAGAAGTGCTAGGTTGACCATATCATCTTCAACAAGTGTAACGCCATCACATCCAAGCTCATCCCAACATTGGGTGAACTTGGTCAAGTACTTTGGTATTGTGTCGCCCTTCTCCATCTTGATTTTCCTAAGTTTTTCCTTCAGTGAAAAATTCTTGTGGTCATTGTTGTTCTAAAACAGGTATGTCAAGGCCTTCCACATTGCATATGGAGTCATTCTGTGGAGGTTCGAGACAATATGATCTCGAAATTATTCTAGTATGATCCTTCTCACCTTTGAAACACATTTTCTCCACTATGCTTGATCTTGAGCATTAGTTGTCGGAGGCTTAGGAATATGTTTGTCTATGAATTCCTTTAACCTATTGTCTTCCAACACCACCTCCATCCTATCCTTCCAAGAACTATAATTCGAACTACCCTCAAGGGCATATTAGAGTCTCAATCCGTAGAACAACATCTTGTTGGCTCTGTAGAATGATATTGTAAATTCGATTTCACCTGCAATATACAAATTCATATTCTTCTCTTCTAGAGTGATTTCTACTCTAATACCATGTAGAAATTCCTTGTAGATTAAAATTGCTAATTGTAATTTACTAAAACAATAGACTTGAATCTACTCTACTCATCAACGAAAACAATTAAACAATCGTGAAATCACGAAGTATACAAGAGAAAGAATTCAATCAACACATTACACAATGATTTCCTGGGGAAAGCCGCAGCTAAAATCCCTTGCTATCTGTATATTGCATTAGTCAAAAAATATGAGAATATTACAATGCTTTTCTCAAGCCCGAGCAACCTTTGCATTATCTCTATCCGTCTCACTGCTTCCTAGACAAGCTCAGGCCAATACTTAACCAAATTTTGGCTTGCCCAAGTCCCTATTTATTTGCAATGTTTCCTTGTGAATTAATGCCCTATTAATTAGGGAAATACCTTAATGTGAATTTCTCAATCCTCATAGGCCTTCCTTTGACTTCATGCACCACCTGTACAATTTTGATGATTATACAATTGATAGTACATTTTCCCTGAACTCCAATCTCAACTGGGTAACTCTCAGATATGACAAGCATGTGTTGTTTATGAGTGAATCATCAGTTAATTGGTTGAACACATGAAGAATCACCCCACTATCTGATCTCCTACTAGTTCCTCCATTAGTTGGAACTAGTTTAATTGACTTTAACTCGGTTAAATTCAATTAATTAATTACAACTCAAGATAAACACAACCAGGGCTGCTATAATGTAGGAGGCACTCTACATGACTCAAGTTAGACCCTCAACTCGAACTAACTAAGCCAACTCACAAATCTATCCTTAAATAAATGAGAAGAAAAATGCTACACTAATTGAGATATATACATTGATATAACTGTGTAATTATAAACACTAAGGATTGTTTTGAGTGAAAAATGTAGTTCACTAACTATTATTTTTTCTTGTAGTTTCCAATACAACGAAATAAGTCATTAACATTAAATTTTGATATAAGAATGTGTATATTTTTTTTTCAAGTTAGAGCATTTTATTAATGCAAAGATTTACATAAACAATTTGTATCGAGTGCCAAGTTAGAATGTTAGTTTAATGTCAAATTTAGGGTAAGGTTTTTCATTGGGTTTAGTGTCAATTGTCTATAAATTAAAATTTATGGAAATAAAAAAGAAAATGTTAAATGAATATTATGATTTGAAACTAGATCATTGGTTAAAAGGTAGAAGCTATATTTGAGTTACATTTCCACAAAATTTTACCAATAAAATTACAAATATGAGTTGCAACTATACTAAGTTAATGTAAATTAACATTTGTGGAAACAAAATATAAAAGGGCAAGGAAATGAAAACATAAATAGAAAATGGTAAAGGAATACTAGGATTTGAACCTAAATCGCCTTCTAAAAGAACTTGAGCTCATTCCTACAAAAATATATCATAAAAAATTGTAATTTTGAATTGAAACTATCATAATCTATGCATTCAAATAAGTAAATAACGCAAAACTCATAAACATATCAACATTTAACACCAAAGAAAAAGTAAATAATGAGATATAAATGGGTGCCAAATTTTGAACCCAAATCTCTTTATGGGAATGCAAGGGATTCCTTACACCACTAGATTTTTGTATTAAATAAATTACCCAAGATGCCATTTTTTTGTTTAAAACCCTAGCCTCCATACACAAAGTACCAATCTCCTTGTATGAAACCCTAAATGTACAACAACAACAAAAACAATAAGCATTAACAAACCAATAGAGAAAAAAAATGAGAATTCATATCTTCATTATGGGTTTCCTCCATGAAATTTTAGCCTACATGTATGAAACCCTAAATCCTAAAAAGGAAAGAAAGTAAACATTAAGAAATCAATAAAGGAAAAACAAAAGAAAAAAGAGAACGACAAGAAGTTAGGTTTGCGGTTTCTCGTCAGGCATGGATTTAAAGACAACGACCTTATGCGAACAACCTATTTAGCATAACGGAGTAGTCGAGCTCAGTTTTTTTGATGGCATAGTTTGGCGATGGACTATGGTGTCTCGAGGAATTCTCAAGTGGATTTTACGATCCCTCCACACACTCAGAAGCCTAGGAGGTAGGGACGGAGATGAAGAACAAAGATGGATCCTTAGGGCCATCTCATTCTCTGTTAGCAAAAAATTCAAAAGGAGTTTTCATGTTGGCCAAGGGACAACTCTACAATGATGCAAGTCGGTCAAGTACTCATGATGATCTACTAAAGAGGTCATGACGGTCAAGCCCATCTAGGTCCATGAGTGACTATTCGTACGGTACCAGATTTTTTCATTGCATTTCCCTTATGAGAGAGCAAGCTACAGGAGTACAAACATCCATTATCAAGCATGGATCTCATTGTTTTGAGTGGGAGGGAAAAAAGGAATATCTGGAACACGAAGACTTCCAAATCTTTATTAAATATCTACATATAAAGTCTACCTTATTATGGATCATGGATTTAGATTTCGTGCAAAATCTAAAGCAATGTATAGAGAAGATGATCCAGGTGGATATTGGTGCCCAGCCACCTATTCCACCTAGACCCCCCAGTCAGTTTCATCTATTTCCTTAATTGTAGCACAATTTAGTATTTTCGGCAGTTTTTTGGGTCCTGAACTTCCAGAGCCATTTTGAGGCCCTAAAACGACGGTTTTTTGGAAAAATTTTCTCCAATGATTGTTAAAGCAATCAAATCAGTTGCTATAGTCCTCAGAGATATCTTTCCAACGAGGTATCATAAGCATCAAACGGAGATAATATGACCAAGTTACGACCCCGGGAAGTTGGCTGCCCAACTAACCCCAACAGGGCCCATAAACTCTTGATGTTACATCCCCTCGAGTTAGGGTTTTGGTTGTTTAGGGTTTTCTCTTATTGTTCAATAATAAAATGGCCCTTGAGCTTCATTGTAACTTAGTTCAGAGGCATGTAGCCACCACATTTCTTCTCGTAGATAAGCTACCATCGCCCGAGCAATCTTATTTCTATTCCGTTTGTAAGCATAGTTCAATATTTTTCTATTAATGAAATGAAGTATTTTTCTACTGCATCTTTGTATTTATGGTTATGTCTGTAATTTTTTGCGTTCCTGTTTAATATCAATGGTATCATACTGGTCTACTCTTTCTCTGTTTTTCTTTGCATGTCCCCATTGAGGTCGGAATATAGGGAGTTAGGGCTTGAACTGGTCAAACCTTTGCAGGACCAACCTTGCAAATGCTGACGGCCTCCCATGGCAGATGAAAATCAAGATGAAGGGGTAGGATATCCTATCAAAATCTTGCTTGAAGAAGCCCTCAAGCGATAAAGGAACACAATGATGGACAACTTTTCTCAGATCCTTCAGCGACTACTCAGGGGCAACACATCTACTTCCAGCAACTACTCTGGAAGCGCCACACCCTTTAAGGTACAAGTTAACTTTTTCATCCCCATATTTAAGGGTCAAATAGATACAGATGTCGTAGATAAATGGTTGAATCTGTTAGAAGGATATTTTTTCTATTCATGGTTTTTCCAACCGGGAAAAGATTACTTTTGCACTTCTCAAAGCCACCCCCCACATCAAGGATTGGTGGGAAACCTACTGTGAACAGAAGGGCAAGAGGGAACCCTCATTGTTTTCAGCCGCACCCACTTGGAATTCGTTCTGAGATGCCATCAAGGAGCAGTACTACCCTGTCGAAAGATATGAGGATAAATACATAAAGTGGACCACACTACGACAGGGAAGGGACCAAGATGTGCTGGAGTTTACCAATATTTTTCACACCTTCGTACAATGTTGGGTATCAAGGATTTTGAGAAAAATTTGGTACTCAAGTACTGCAGCTGCCTACACAGGTACATCCAAGATGAGATAGATTTCCTAGGCATCTCCTCACTCGGCATGATGTACCGATATATTGTCAAGATCGAGCAGAAGTTTAAACAAAAGAAGTGAGACTTTGGATCTGCGAATCTGCAGTAAGGGAAAGGTGCCCCCAAACCACAAAACCAAGGACAAAGCCAAGGTAGGGTGACCCAAGACAACCCGTCGAAGCCGCAAGAAAACAACACCACCACGGAGTCAAAGAAGGACATAGGAAAGTGGTGTGAGTTCCATAAGATCCCCACTTACAACACAAGTGAGTATGGGGCCAAGCAATCACTGACGGTCGAGTTGAAAGCTTCAAAATAAGATGCATGTTCAGACTCTTAATAAAAAACAAACAAGAGGAATGACAAAGCGAATGAGATTAATTGATGTGGAGCCCAGTGTCGATGTTTCCACCGCCAAGATCCAGAACAATGAGCGTAAAGATCCAGAGGAGGGGGAGCGTCTCTTCCACTCACAGATGTGGGTGAAGGGTTCGCCACTGCAATTCATTGTTGATAGTGGGAGCCAAAAGAAACTCATTTCAGTAGAGGTCGTGAAGCAGTTGGGTCTACCGACTACACCACACCTGCAACCATATAGTATCGGGTGGCTTCACCAAGGACGAGATCTTCGAGTCTGGCAACAATGTCGCCTTCCCTACAACATTAAGCACTTCATAGGTGAGGTATTATGTGATGTTGCGCCTCTTGATGTTTGTGATGTATTATAAGGACAACCATACTTATGGAAGTGACATGTTGTATATGAGTCTAGACATCGCTCTATGATTATTTCTTTGGGTAATTCATTATACAGGATACCGGAGGTAGCCTCACCTACTGCCACTTCTTTGATTGCTGCTAAGAAATGCAGTAAGATCATCTCCCAGACTAGGAAATTTATTTTCTTTCTAGTTCACTCTCAAAGTAAGGGGAAGATCGTAACCACATCCATGGACCCTAGGAAGAGTTCCTCCACGTAGCAGAAGTAGGTGGATACGATCATGAAAGAATATAGGGACATCTTCTCCTCACCCACAAGGGTACCTTTTCACTGTCAGGTCAAGCATTCATTCGATCTAACTCCTAGATCACCTCTACCCAATAGGTATATCGTTGTTTCATTGTGAAAAATGACAAGGACAAGTAGCGACATGATCAGCATTGGGTGCCACACAAGTTTCGGGTTGGAGACAAAGTTTGGTTGCATTTGCAGAAAGAACGCCTTACCGAATCCCATCAGAAGCTAAGACCACTCTGACATGGTCCTTACGCCATTACCAAGGCTATGGGAAACAATGCTTTTGAGCTCAGCATTCCCCCATTCCTTGACCTACACCCAATGTTCAATGTAGATCGGCTTCGGCCATACTTTCCACCATTGTTTGACACATCTGACATCGTAGAACATCTCACACCAAAAGAGCTCAACCTAGACTGCATGGAACAGGCCACAACTGATCATATCATGCACACATAGATAAAGAACACTCAGAAAATAGAGGATACAACTATATCGAGTTGTCAAAGCAAACCAACTCCTTAACCAGGGACCAGGTTCAACAAAAATTTCCTCACCTCATGGAGGCTCTACACGCAATGGGGATCGTTACTTCTTGAAGGGGAGGAATGATCCAAGTGGATATTAGTGGCCACCCGCCTATTGACCCCCCTATCAGTTTCATCTGTTTCCTTAATTGTGGCACAATTTACTATTTTTGGCAATTTTTAGGGTCCTGAACTTCCGGAGCCATTTTGAGGCCCTAAACGACGTTTTTTTGGGAAACTTGCCCTAGTGATTTTAATGGCAATTGCATCAACAACCATATTCCTCAAAGATATCTTTCCAGCAAGGTATCATACGTGTCAAACGGAGATAATATGACCAAGTTACGACCCTAGGAAGTTGGCTTCCCAACTAACCCCAATGGGGCCCATAAACTCTTGATGTTACATCTCCTCGAGTTAGGGTTTTCTCTTATTGTTCAATAATAAAAAGGCCCTTGAGCATCATTGTAACTCAGTTCAAAGGCATGTAGATTCTACATCTCTTCTCAGAGATAAGCTACCATCGCCCGAGCTATATTATTTCCATTCTATTTGTAGGTATAGTTTAGTATTTTTCTATTAATGAAATGAAGTGTTTTTCTGTTGCATTTATGTATTTATGGTTATATCTGTAATTTGTTGCGTTCCCATTTAAATCTGGATCAAAAGAGGTTTTGAATTCCCGCAAATAAGAAATGTCTCGTTTTTGAAGGAAAGATTCTTCAAGATTATTCTTAGCTTAAGGATCATTGCATCTCCAAAAACTCTACCATAATCTTAAATTTGAGGCTATATGGAGGTGCCCTGGGATACAAAAACCTAGGAGGATTTGTCTCCTACAAGGATGCAGCGCAAGGGAAGGGCTCCAAACTAGTGGATCCACCTCAATACAACACAAGACCGTATTTTGTATAAAAACTGAAACAAATGCCTTCCATGGAGGTTAGTCTCTTAGAGGTAACCCATCTTTTTTCTGCCCTCCAATCTAGGGTTATGATCTACATGTTTAATGGTTTTTTCCCTAGAACTAATGCTTTACACTAATAGGTTTTCTCAACTTTGACCCCAAATTATGATATTTTCTTATGCTTTAAGGGTTTCTTTGTTGTTCAATTTGATACTAGGGAAGACGTGGAGAAAGTATTAAATGATGGGCCATGGTTTTGGGGAAGACTCTATGCTCTTCCTCACACCCTAGTTGCTTGATTTTGATGCCACAACTATGGTGGTCTCAACAATGCTAGTATGGGTGAGAATATCAAACCTCCCCCTTTCTTTCTAGCACCACAAGGTTCTAGAGGAAATCGGGAACACCCTAGGAACATTAAAAAGGATGGACCTCAAAAGAATAGAGAAATTTCTATTCACCTTCACTAGAATATGTGTTGAAATAGACCTTAGTAAAGGTCTACCAGATCACATTCAACTAAAACACAAAAATGTACAGTGGACCCAATTGTTAGATTATGAAAATATGGCATTCAGATGTCATATATGTTACCAAATAGGACACTTATAAAACACATGGTGGCAGGAAAAAAAGATGCCAAAAAAGAAGAAAGGGGAAGACCCAGAAAACAAAAGGATGGAATCCTTTTGATCACTACCTCTCAAAAGAGGAAACTATGGAGAACCATACAAACCAAGCAGAAGGGGGTGCAATGGTTCAGAATGACAAGGCATCTTATTTGTAGAAGGGAACCGAAATAGAAGAGATCCAAGCACCAGAACAACAGAAAAATGAGGCATATAACAAAAATGAGATGGGAGGTATAAAGAGAGAACATGTTTCTAAGAGCTTAGACTCAGACAAAGAAACCCACCACATATATCAAGAAATGAATTGGAAATGGTTTTAGTTGACCCCAACTCAGGGGGGTGGCATAATGTCCAGAAAATAAAGACAAAAAAGAGAAGTGATTATTATCACACTTAACTTTGGCATTTTTTATGTAATTTTTACAGTCTTCCCTTCTTATTGCTCATGAGTCGAGAGGCTTATATTACCAGATGCTTTTAGCATCTACAATGTAATTTTGTTATTTGTTTCAAGTTGAATAAAATTAAGATTTTTTTCCTTATAATATATATGTATATACACACAAAGTAAATACTACAATAATAAAGTTTAGTACATTGACATATATATAGATATTGAATGAGTACGATGTCTTTAATATTATAAATAAATGTTGTAAAGCTAAATGCATAAAGTATGTTTTTAAATAATGCAAATAGTATTAATTTTATGTGAGGAGTAACCATTAATGTTTTCATCATGTTAATTTATATGGTAAAGAATAAATTAATTATTGTATAATTTAAAATATGTGTGTGTGTGTTTTCTTGGTGACCATAGGCTTAACCTTTGGCATGAGAAAAATCATGACTCATGGGCATCTAAGCTCTCAAAATCATCAGGATCGCACTCAGCTTGGGCCACACCAACTAGCCCTTAACACGATTAGATTTTTGCCCACGGAGTTTCGAACAGGTGAAGTGACTTAACAATACACCTTATCACCATCTATTCTAATCAGATAATCAAATTTATTAAAGAAATAAATACATTACAACATAACTTTACCACTAAAAAATACATTGAAAAAATGAATGAATTTATCTTATTTTTATGCATTTTAAAAATAATAAAAAATGATGTAA
Source organism: Pinus tabuliformis (assembly GCA_031772625.1). Classification (NCBI taxonomy): domain Eukaryota; kingdom Viridiplantae; phylum Streptophyta; class Pinopsida; order Pinales; family Pinaceae; genus Pinus; species Pinus tabuliformis. The sequence goes on from CM062819.1 coordinate 511,054,137, forward strand.
TCTAACTTATAGATGAAATAGTCTTTTCAATAGAATCTGATGATATAATTTCAAGCGAAATTGTGATTTTTTATTTTTTTTAAATACATTTTTGAATGCATAAATAGATTCAACACTCAAAAAAACTCCTAGGGCACTCAAATTCTACAAATTAAACAACTTAAACTCAAGTTTTTAAAAATTTCTACTAGATTTTGATTAAAATTAACAAAAAAAATGCCTTAAAAAAATGTCATTTCGTTTAGAAGTTAGATTAGGCCATAAAATTTTTATAAAAAAAAAATATATAATGATTAAGAACACGTATTTTCTTCTAAATAGTTATAAGTTCAAATCCAAAAAAAATAAAATATACACTTTTATAAATTAATAATAAAATTATTATTCTAAAATAAATCCCTTATCTTATAAATAAAAGAGTCTCATACACCACCTATTATCTATTTTAATACCATTTAATATCTATATTTTAACAGTAACATTAAAATTAATAGTATTATTACAATTAAATATTATTAATGAGAATGAATTATTCCCATTAATAATATTATTAATTAAATATTATTACAAAATTTTGACATGTAAAAAATAAAAATGAATTATTCCCCTTTTTGGCACTCCGAATATTTAATATTTAAAGAGCGTTGTAGTTGAATGCAGGTGGTGGGCAACGGTGGGACCACGGTGCGGAGGGTCTCCGCCCCTTTGGACTTTCATTCCATTCACTCATTGATTTGGCTTGACGGAGTTATTTCAATTTTAACTTTGTCTTTCTTTTTAAAGTGTCGAGAGAATATTATTCAGTAGAACGGCCGGGTGGGGCCCTGCTCTGGTGCCGGTTCCGTGCACGACTCAATGATCTCACACGGTTATTCTGTTTACTGTAACCATGGAGAAGGTTGCGACCATGTGTCGGATTGGACTATCTCTCTCTTTGTATATATATATCGTTATTTAGATTCCCTTAAATAAAAATTACCAAGTCAAATACTAGAAGAAACTATGCATATTTACCAAGAGAGGACAATCATGGTTTTTTAATTATATATGTTGAAAATCAACAACAATTAATTGACCAATTTTTGTTACTTAGCATTCATTGTCTATTAGTGATCTACATATATTATTTGCCATTACTTTGCAGTGATTTTTTACTATAGATCTTGATTTATTCTCTACTCCATTATAGCTATGCAAGGTGTATGACACACATATCCCAGGATTCTCCTACTTGCCATATACCTTGCAAGGGTATAAGAGAGAATGCATCAAATTGTGAGCTAATTGGTAGGAGACATAAGGCCCATAGATTCATGTCATTTGAATTTACTTGTTTGCATCAATTTTGTCAAATGCATATGTAGCATTCTACAAATTGTCAACTTTATATAGTATCACATTTCCATTCTTTACAATATCCCTAATAAAATGGTACTTGATATCTATATGTTTTGTTTTCACATGAAGCATAAGGTTTTTCGGCAGAAAATTGGTAGTTGTTACTATATCATATTCAACTATAATAGCTCTCTCACTTATCCCTACTGAGCATAGTTTCATAAGCCAAATGGCCTCCTTATAAGCATGCTTATCTACCATATACTCTAGTCCGCAGTGGATAAAGAGACAACGACTAGTCACTTACTCAACCAACTTACTACTCCACTAGACAATCAAACCATGCATTTTCTCATAGATGTCCTTCTATCTACATCCCCTGGCCAATGGGAACCCCCATATCCTTACATATCCATTGAATGTGGGTCCCTTAGAACATCACTATGATAACAGATAGAGTATTCAGAAGTACCTCACAAATACTTAAAGACCCTCTTCACTACAAGGCCAATGTTCATGTCTAGGAATAGTCATGAATCAACTCAAGACTATTATTGTCAATTTGGCATAAGCCATAGCATGCATCCAACAACCAACTACATTAGTATGAGGAACACAAGCCATATTTTTCGTGTCTATGGTTGCTATAAGACATTTCTTAGCTAAAATCTTAGTTACCACAAAATTTAGAACACTTAATGGTCTGCATTGTACCATGTGAAAATGTCATAGAACATCATTTACATACTTATTTTAGCTTAATAAAATCCTTCTATTTTCTCTATCTCTTGTAGCCTGTATTTCTAAGATATTTTTCGTAGCCCCCAAGTCTTTCATATCAAATTGTCTTGAAAGTTGAGACCTCAAATCATGGATCACACCCTTTTTGTTATCAAATAATAATGTATATTTACATATAGAGTGACAACAAGAAAATGACCACCATCATGTTTATACAACACACAATGATTTAATTTTGCTCTTAGGAATTTCAATTCCAATATAAAAGAATCAAACTTTTGATACCACATTCTAGGAGGTTGTTTCAGATCTTATACAGACTTTTTTAATTAGCAAACCAATGAATCTTTACCTTTTTCAATGTAGCGCTTTGGATGTGTCATATGTATCTCCTCCTTCAATGCACCATGTAGGAATGTTGTTTGCACATCCATTCATTTTATCTCAAAATCAAACATTGATGTTATAAATAATATGAGCCAAATATATTTTAATTTAGCAATTAGGGAAAGGATCCCACTAAAGTTTATCCCTCCAAGTTCCAACCCACATATATCCTTTCACAATTAACTTTTCCTTGTGCTTTTGAACATTTCCATCTAAACCAATCTTCTATTTGAAGATACATTTACATCAAATGTGTTTTTATCCATTAAGTAATGGTACAAAGTCCCATGTGTCATTTTCTCTAAGTGCAACAATTTCCTCATCCATGAGAAATCTTTAGGACTCCTTACCTTCCATCTCCATTGCCTCAAGTTCGTAATTATAGACTAATCGATATTAGAAAATAAAACAAATATACATATGAAATTAGATAAACTATAATTATACATGTCTACTTGGATTCTTTGCCAAGTGGAGCTCCTTAAAGTTTATGGTGGATTTTCTTCCTCCTCTTATGAACTCTTTGAACCCTTTTCCTGATAAGGTCCATTATGACTTCTTTTTCATCTTTTTGTTCAACGTTATAAGTCTTGGGTGGTTGCTAAACCATTGAATTCTTCTCATCCTCTTCTAGCTTTACCACTATAGGGGAAGGATTAGCTTCTCTAAATTAGCATTCCTAAATTATACAAAAATTGTCTAGCCACACAATCTCTAAGCTTGAACCCTTTCACAACAATGCTACAATTAATGAATATACATTTCCTAGCCTTTTCATCCAACTTTGATCACTTCTCCTTAGGCACATGAGCATATGCCTCATAACCAAAAACACAAACATGCTGAAATCATGGCTTCTTACCTGTCCAAATTTCCATATGGGTCTTATCCACAAGACATGATGTGGAAGACCTATTAATCAAGTAACATGTAGTAGCAATCACTTCTACTTAGAACTTATTCTCTTAGCTAGCTCCACTAAGCATATTCCTAGCTCTCTTCATCAATGTTTTCCTCATTTGCTTTGCAACTCCATTTTGCTAGGGGGCATATGAAGTTGTCTTATGACCTTCAATACCATTCTCCTTACAAAATGCATCAATCTTTAAAAAACAAAACTCATCACCATTATCAGTCCTTAAGACCTTAACCTTCTTACCGTTTTGATTTTTCGGGAGAGCTTTAAACTCCTTGAACCAACTAATTTAAACATTATATTTATCCAACAAAATATACCTGTATCCTTCTAGAATTATCATCAATAAATGTCATACAATAGAAATTCCATAGAAATCCAAAGAACTCTAATAAGAGAAAATACATTAAAATGAATTAAGTCCAACAATGTAAAATATTTATAAAAACTAAGATAAAATTGAACCTAGTTATGTTTTCTATACATGGAATGCTCACTAAAATCAAATTCAAGAGCACAATTATGTTTAATCCATAGACACTTATATATTTTTTCTTAAATAATATAGGTTAATAAAGTAACCAAGTCGTTGTTTTTCTCACCATTCTAAAAATGAACTTGAACAAAGTTAAAAATATCAATAGAAAGATGATATAACGCAGTTATACTTAAAAATTTCTATTAAATATTTATTTATTTATTTTCATAAATACATTTATAAAATATTAGAAAACAAGAAATATGGGAAGACTAATCTATCTTAAAAATTGAATTTGAGGAAAAAGTAAATACAATACATTGAATAAGGAATTTTAGTGGAACTTGTTCTCCCAGCTTCAATGTTAAGTATTTTTTTGAAAGCTTATAAGATCCGTGTCTCTTTTTATTTATCTAAAACTTAAACAACTTAAAAAGTGACCAATGGTGATGTATTTAAAAATATATGGCGTTTTTTTAATCAAGGAAAAAACCATTAATAGTTTAGTATAAATTTTGTAGTGTGCAAAATATAAAAAAATATAATCTTTAAAATTAATCTAAATTTAAATTTAAAAATAATTAACAAATAGAAAGACAAGATTTAGTGAATAAAACTTGTAATTTTCAGGTGAGAGCCCTGGGGCTTTCAAATAGTGTTGCTTTATTTATTGGTTAAGCAATCAAAGATACATACATTTAAATGAATACATTTAGTTTGGGAGATCAAGCAAACCCCTAAAAACTAGGGTCTAAGTCCTAAATATAAGCACAATTTAAACAACCAACAACCACTTTCTCCATTATTTTCAAGTCTCCCCCTTAACGGAGAAAGGACTTATTTGAACACCTAGTATCTCCCTAAACAACTCAAACTTTGTTTTCCGAAGAGGCCTAGTAAAAATATCAACAACATTTTCACAAGTATTACAATATTCAAGAAAATTTTCTTTGGACTATATCTTCTCTCTAACAAAATGAAACTGAGCATCAACATGCTTTGTTCTTGCATGATAAACTAGATTATTTTCCAACTTGATTGAGCTCTAGTTATCACATTTGATCATTGTAGTCTTCTTTTGTTCTTCTCTAGCATCTTGAAGAACTCTCCTCAACTAAACAACTTCACAAGTTGTTGCACACAAATCTTTATACTCTACCTCAATGGAGGAAAAAGATACGGTATGCTGATTCTTCTACTCCATGAAACAATCTCGAATCCAATGCTAAAATCATAACCTGTAGTAGATCTCCTATCATCTGATTAACATCCCAATCCAAATCTAAGTAACCTGTCAACTCAACATCAAATGAATTAGTATGCTTAAGACCAAAATCAATTGTTCCTTTAAGACACCTAAGTACATATTTCACTACTTTCTAATTACTTTCTAGAGGTCTCACCATAAATTGACTTAATACACTAACAAAATATGCTAAATCAGGTTTGGTTGTAGTAAGGTAATTCAAGTTTCCCACTAACTATCTATGCATTGTACCATCAACCTATTTTGAGTCATCATCAAAGTGAAGTTTCACATTCTATTGCATTGGAACAAAAACAACTTTACACTGATCCATTTAAACTTCTCAAGCTATTCTATGACATATTTACCCTGAGAAACAAAAGTCTCATTGACATCTCTCCAAACTTCAAGACCTAAAAAATAATGTAACTCACGAAGGTCTTTCATCTCAAATACTTGTGACAACTACACCTTAATTCCATCAATTAATTTAACTAAATTTCCTACAATAATTAAATCATCAAATAAAAAGAAATCAGTACAACTTTCCCCTTTGAATCAATTTTGTATACAGGTTTGGATCACTTTGACTCCTCATAAAGCCTTGTTGAAGAAAGAAGGAATCTATTTTCTCATACCATGGCCTTGCTGCCTGCTTCAGCCCATACAAAGTTTTCTTTAATCTGCAAACTAAATGTTCCTACCCCTTTTTCACAAACCCTTCAAGTTGAGGCAAATACACCTCCTACTTTAAATCACCATTCAGAAAAGTAGATTTTACATATAACTAGTGAATATTCCAATGGTACTTTGTAGCCAATGCAGTTAACAATCTAATAATGTTTTTCTTAGCTACAAGTGAAAATGTTTCTGCATAATCAATGCCTTCTTTTTGTGAGTACCCTTTTTCCACCAATCTAGCTTTGTATTTATCTATACTACCATCTGCTTTATACTTGGGTTTGTATAACCATTTACATCCTATGGGCTCTTGACCTTTAGGTAGTTCAATCAATTCTGAGGTTTTATTTTTCATTATTGAGTCATATTCTTCCTCCATTTCTTTCCTCCACACTTCATGTTCATTGAATTCATTAAAATTCATGGGTTTCATGACATTTAAAACACTACTCATCAAGACAGTCCTTATACCTTTTAGGTAGGCGAATCTGGTGTGAAGATCTCCTTGGAAATCCATTGTTTTCATCTATGTTCTCTGAAGGTCCTTCTTCATCTCTGGGTAAGCTCTAATTCTTGGTAGTATCCATATCACTGGATTCTTCCTAAAGCTTTTTTCTCCCTATCTTCAGATTCTTCTGTAGTTTCTTCGACTTCAAAAAGCATGTGCCACCTTTCATAGCTACTATCCTTGTTGCCTTCATCTGCCTGCTCATGGAAAATAACATCTCTACTTGCAAATACTTTGTGAGTAGAGGGATCAAACATTTTGTAAACTTTAAATTTTGAACAGTATCCCATAAAAATACATTTGATATATTTAGCATCAAGGTTCTTTATATTCTTCTTTGGGATATGTATAAAGTATTTGCACGCGAATACCTTCAAACAATGAACTATTGGTTTAAAACCATACAAGGCTTCGAATGGAGTCTTGAGATCAAGATACCTTATTAGTCTTATGTTCTTTAAATAAACAACAGTGATAATGGCCTCAACCCAAAAAGAATTTGAGATATTCTTATCTTTAATCATACGCTAAGCACACTCCACCAATGTTCTATTTTTCCTTTCTACACACCATTCTATTCTGGAGTGTAGGGTACTGTAAATTGTTGCACTATTTCATGATCCTTGAAGTACTTGATGAAGTTCCCCAACCTGTACTCTCCCCTATGATTTGAACAAAGGATTTTTATGAAATTCCTTGTCTACTTCTCTACCATGTTTTTGAATTCTGTAAAGTACTCAAAAACATCACTCTTTCTCCTAAGGAAGCACACCCAAGTGTACCTTGTGCAATCATTGATAAAGAACAGAGAATAATAAGCACCTCCTAGGGATCTGGTTTGCTCAGGTCCACAAACATCAGTATGCACAAGTTCTAATACATCTCTTCTTCTCCTATCAAAACTAGAGGGGAACTAATCTTTGTGCATTTTTCCTAAAGCACAACCCTCACAAGTAGCATATTCATCTTTAACATAGGGAGTACTTCAACCACTCTTTGTTTATGCAACAATAACAAATCATGAAAATTGATATAACCATACCTCTGGTGCCAAAGAGCTTTTGTTGACATAACTGTAGCAATCAGTGCTTAATGAATCTTGCTAGTGACATCTAGTTTATATGGGCCTCCAACTATGACTCTTGAACCAACCAGTTTGCAATGATCCAATAAGTCATGTAATATGCAGCGTGTTTTGAAGAATTCAACCTTAAGATTCTGATATATGATTTTGACGCAAAGATCAATTTTTTCTTGATCTCGGGCACATACATAACATTATGAATTCTCTTGACACTACAATTTGGCAAAGTCACTGGAATATCTCCATATCCCTTGATCCGATGTGCACAATCATCTCCAAGATAAATTTTGCCACCATTGCTTATTCCCTTGAAATTCTCATACCCGTCCTTATTGCATGTCATTTGGATTAAAGCTCCAAAATCCAGAAACCATGCATCAACATCATCACTTTCAACAGACAATGCAACATTAGACACAAACAACTTGAGATTCTTAAGATAAGAATTCAAGGCTTCTCCTGCAAAATGTCTTGAATGTCTTCTGTATTTATGCATCGTTTCATCATTTTTCTTCTTATAACAATCTTTGGCAAGATGCCCACTTCTACCACAATAAAAACATTTAATTTTAGAATCATTTCTAGCAAGTGACATACCTTGATTTGGCTTTAGAGATGGCCTTCTCTGAAATGGACTTCCACCTTTACTTCCTTCTCCCTGTTTTCCTTTGAAGAATTTCTTTTTCGCCACAAGTGCTAAGTCTGGATTCTTGGGCTTCAATTTCCTACTCCTCTCTTCTTCCTGCATCAATATCCCTGTCAATTCATCAAAATAGGGAGCTTTCTCCCTTGCTGCAAGACCTATAATGAACATTTGATAGTCCTTTGACATTCCATTTAAAGTAATTGTAACAATATTAGTACTGGGTATTGATTCCCCTATGTCTCCCATATTATCTTTCAAATATTTGATTCTTGAAACAAAAGCACTGACAGATTCATTTTCCTCCATTTTAATGTAAAAGAGCTTTCTTTTCAGAAAGAGGACATGATTTGTATTTTTGGTCTCATACAAATCCTTAAGTGTAGTCCAAGTTTCATTAGAAGTCTTATAGTCACAAATGTGAGGAATTACACTATCTTTCACAGACATTTGTAACAATACCTTAGCTTTATTCTCCCACTTCTCCCAGCCTTGGAACGATGCAGTTGTAGCGCCTCCATCCGCACTTGACTTTGCTTCTTATCCATTTGTGATTGTTCATAGGCCATGGCCTTCCATCAACGTTTGCAGCTTGAATTTCCTACAACATAATTGGAGCCATCCAATTTGTTAGCTTCATTTAAATAAGTTTTAGTAAGAGAATTGGTCATCTTAAAAACAAAATTTCCCTCCTATTTATCGCTCCAATTGGCCCCAGATATCATCAAATCCCCCCCGCCCCCCCCATTTTTTTCTTTTACTGGCACAATAAAAATATTTCCATGAATTCTTTCATGTGAGGGCTCTTGGAACTTTCTCAAACTACAATCTTCAATTTTATGTTAACCAGGCACAATGAAATTATACACTTGAGTAGTTTAAAAACATTCTATATGGAACCAAGAAATAATTTCCTTTCTCAGTGCACCCTCTAACTTTGGATTTTTGCACTAGAATGCAAAATTTCACAAATTTATAAGTGTACTTGTGTCAGCGCACTTTTCTTTTAGTGAGTTGTGCACTGCTCTTGTATTTTTTTTAAATAATCAGCTCTGCCTCTTTACACATTGGCTGATTGGCTCTTAGATTTACCGCATAGGTGTTTGCGCTGGCCACACTACACAGGTCTCCTTAGTCAGTGTTTTCTTCTACTTCCTTTACACATAACGGGGCTTTCTCCTCTTGGTACGATGATAACGAGGGCTCTAAAAAATGAGGTGTTGCAACCACACTACACGCACAAGATGCTCCTTAGTCACAGATCAAGTTTGAAAAAAAAATAACGACCAATGTGTGCACTTATGATTCCAGTTTCCTCGATGCCCAACGCCGATTACGCAGTAGTGCTTTCGATGATGGTGCATACAGGTATCTAACATAGAGTGCCTCCACCAGTCTATTCTATTCAATAACAATGCACAATAACAATGCGTTGGCAATAACAATGCACTAGCATATCTCTCACACTACCTCTCCAATACACCTTCGCCCCTGGTCAACACTGTGGATTTACAATTTTCTCAATAGAGATTTCGTTGTGCCATCTCCATAGTTAAACGGAAACACATTGATTCTTTGACCAATGCCACAGCTCGAAGATCAACCTCCATGCACCATACACTCATCCCGATCTCCAAAGGTCAACCTCCACGCACTATACACTCTAAACACTCCATACTATGCTCGAAAAAATCAACTTTTGACAACCTTGTTTGTACTTTATCTTCAAACTGAAAACCAGTGTTACATTCTGTATTATTCACACTACGATAACCCTTTGCTTCATTCTCTATCGCTCACACTATAATTATATAAACCAAGGATTCATCTTGTTCTACATGATAAAAAATAGAAAGACAAATTAGAATGAAACTTACAAATTGAAACTAGCATTTCACAAGTGAGCCAGGCTACACCTGAACACTACCCAAGTAGTACCGCTCTATTCCACTGATCATAAAATCATAAATAAATAAGTTTACATTTATTTTAGGGAGATCAAAACTATCTCCTATAAAATAGGAACCAAGTCTAAACTAAGACACACACACAACCGTGAAACAAACTTTCTCCATTAATTTCAACTCTCCCCCTTAATGGAGAAAGGATTCACTTGCACACCTAACATCTCCCTAAACAATTCAAATTTGATCTTCCCAAGAGGCTTGGTGAAGATATCAGCTGCATTTTCATAGGTGTTACAATATTCAAGAAAAATCTCTTTGGACTGAACCTTTTCTCTAACAAAATGAAATTGAGTATCTATATGTTTTGTGTTTTTATGAAAAACATGATTATTTGCCAGCTTGATTGAACTTTGGTTGTCGCATTTGATCACCATAGCATCCTTTTGTTCTTCTCCTACATCATGAAGAAGTCTTCTCAACCAAATTGCTTCACAAGTGGCTGCACATACAACTTGATACTTTGCTTCTGCTGATGATAAAGATACAATACTCTTCTTTTTACTACTCCAAGAAATGACCCCGGACCCAATATTGAAAGCATACCCAGTTATAGATCTTCTATCGTTCAGATTTCCAGCCCAATTTGAATCTGAATAGCCTGTCAGTTTAACATCAAAAGAATCAGTATATTTAATGCCAAAATTTATGGTTCCTTGAAGATACCTTAGGACACCTTTTGCTGCCACCCAATGATTTTCAAGAGGTTTTTTCATAAACTGACTCAACACACTGATTGAATATGCTAAGTCAGGTCTGGTTGTAGTCAAATAAATCAAACTTCCAACCAATTGTCTGTACAATGTAGCATCCACCTCTTTAGAACCATCATCACTTTGAAATTTAACATTCTGTTGTATAGGTACTGAAACAGCTTTACACTGATCCATTATGAATTTCTTCAACAATTCCCTGACATACTTTCCTTGAGTAACAAAAGTCTGGCCAGAATCCCTCTAGACTTCAAGACCCAAACAATAATGTAGTTCTCTAAGGTCCTTCATTTCAAATACCTGTGACATATGCAATTTAATTTCTTCAACCAATTCATCAGAATTTCCTGTAACAATTTAATCATCAACATATAAGGAAATCAACACAATCTGCCCCTTTGAATCAAATGTGGTATACATATTTGGATGATTTTTTCTTCTCTTATAACCATGCTATAAGAATAAAGAGTCTATTTTCTCATACCAAGATCTGAGAGCTTGTTTCAACCCATACAATGCCTTTTTTTAATTTACAGACCAAGTGCTCTTGCCCCCTTTTAATCATGGGGGCTTCACTAAATGAATATTTGACATATCACGTGCATTCATGGCATATTAAACAATACCCTTAATTTGACTACATATTGGAAAATACCTCTAAAATTCACATTACTTAACCCCTACCAATATGAACCCAATACACCTTCCCAATTTAAAAAACCCTTACTTTCATTAGATATTGTAGGTATCGATTTTTTCATTAACATTTTTTATACCCTTTATAATATTTCATTAACTTTGAGCTCCATTTTTTATACCTTCCAATATAAAATCTCTTTACCCCTTATATATCCCCCAATATGAATGCACGTGGTATGGTATTGCTTCCCTATTGAAACCCTCATGTTTTTAATGAACCCTTCTCGTTGTGTTAAATATACTTCTTCCTTCAACTCCCCATTTAGAAAAGCAGATTTTACATCTAACTGGTGTAAGCTCCAACGGTACTTTGTAGCTAGAGATATTAACATCCTAATAGTATTTAACTTAGCTACAAGAGAAAAAGTCTCCTCATAATCAATCCCTTATCTCTATGAGTACTCTTTGGCCACCAACTTAGCTTTATACTTGTCTACATTACCATCTTCTTTGAACTTAGGTTTATATAGCCATTTACAACCTATGGGCTCTTTTCCTTTTAATAGTTCAACTAATTCCCAGGTTTTATTTTTAATTATGGACTCATACTCTTCTTTCATAGCTAACCTCCATTCATCATACTAATTTGCTTCATTATAATTCATGGGCTCAACAACATTTAAAATACTAGTCATAAGAGCATAATATTTGTACCTTGCAGGTAAGTGAGTTTGTCGTCTTGATCTCCTTGGTAGCGGACTTGCCTCAATTCTGTCTTGTGTGATTTCTTGCTCACCTCTAGAAGGACTTCGACTGCTAAATGTATCCACATCACTAGATTCCTCTTTCTGCTGCTACTGTTGTAAATGATTATCTTTGGCTTCATCATTGCTGTCATCAATCAATAAAGGCATGTGCCACTCCTCATAACTTTTGTCCTTATTCCCTTCATCAACATGTTCATGGAAGATAACATCTCTACTCGCAAATACCTTGTGAGTAGATGGATTAAACATCTTCTATACTTTGAAATCAGAACAATACCCTACAAATATACATTTTATAGCTTTAACATCTAATTTCTTCCTATCTTCCTTAGGAATGTGTGCAAAAGCTCTAGAACCAAATACTCTCAAGTGATGGACTGCAAGTTTAAAACCATACAAAGCCTCAAATGGAGTCTTGAAATAAAAACACCTAGTTGGAGTTATGTTCTTTAAGTAAATTGTAGTACTAATTATTTTTTCCCAAAAACCGTGAAACAAACAAGGTTGACATGCAACCTCGCGAATCACTATCACAAACCCATGATGAGCCTTGCTTTGATACTAAATTAACAAATAGAAAAACAAGATTTGGTGAATGAAACTTGCAACTCTCAGGTAAGAGCCCCTGGGGCTGCCAAACAACGTTGCTTCTTTCATTTATTAAACAATTAAAAATACATACACTTAAACAAATACATTCAGAGATCAAACAATCCCCTAAAAACTAAGATCTAAGTCCTAAATACAAACACAATTTAAAAAACCAACAACAACTTTTTCTATTATTTCCAAATAAAGTAATTTTTAATATTATATTACAATTAAATAAATTAAAAATTTTAAAGTCTAAATTATGTTATTATAATTCCCATAGATCAAATACACTTATAACAAAAACTCTATTGAATTTCATTCAAACAAACAAACAAATAAACATAACACCATCATAAATAATATTGGTCTTTCAAACAAATAAATTGTCTCGTTCTTGATTTACTCCATTTTATCTATATATCATTATGTCTCATATTATAAAAGTATGCTGTTGTCCTACTCTTGATTTCAATGCTCCACATGATCTCTTCCCATAATTTATATCATCCTCATGAGGCTTTGCTATCTCATTTATTTACCCTTTCAATATTACTTCCTTAATTCACATACTCTTTCTTCATTGTCATTCGATGAGATAGTTTGGAAAAGTTATTAAGATTTTGGAGGTCGGAAAAATCAACTTTTGACAACCTTGTTTATACTTTATCTTCGAACTGAAAACCAGTGTTGCATTCCATATTATTCCATTTTATAATATTTTTTTGGTACTATGTCAAAATAATATTGTTTTTTTGGGGTAATATGTTAGTTTGAGTGAATTTTAAATTTAAAATTATTAATATTGTGTATTTATATAAATTAAATGGTTAATAAATTTTGATAGATATTTATTCATTATGAGTATAATTTTTTTTATAATATTTTTTGAAAATATGTTAGTTTGAGTGAATCTCAAATTTAATAATATATATTTTTAATTTAAAACTATTAACATTGTGTAATTATATAGATTAAATGTTTAGTAAATTTTGATAAACATTTATTCATTATAAGCATCAAACACTTTATAATATATTTTATGGTGTTCAGATTAAAAAAAAATGATAATTAATTAAATTATAATATTATTTTAAGTTGTTTGATTATTATTATTAATTTTAAAAAATAATTATGTCAATAAACATGTCTATTTTGGAACATAATTTCTAGAATTTTAATTTAATTATCAACAATTATTAACTGGATAGTCTGGATTTAACCTCCATAAATATTCTAGAATATTCTGAGCAGTATAAACAAATTAAAGACTAAAATTGATTTTCAAAGTAGTTATGCATTTTTTCCCTTTTAATTATATTAGTTATTTAAAAAAAATGTCATATGAGCAAGTGTCTAATAAAATGAGTTATGGGTTTTTGGGCATTTGGTATTGATAAGTCATGATATTGTAACAAAGTCTATTTATAGATTAATATCCATAATAAAGTGGGGTGAATCTCCATAATTAAAAATATTGTTACATGATTTTTAAAATGTCTATATGTTTAATTATATATTAATTTTTTTTATCAATAATAATAATAAAGTTATAATCCTTTACCGGTCATTTAATTTGTATGGTTGATATAAGTTAAACATATATATTTTTAAGAAAACATATAACAAGATTCTTAACCATGGAGATTAATCTCTACTTTACCATGGAGACTCTTAATTTGGAAATAGATTTTGTAACAATACCATGAGTCAATATCATGGCTTATCAATATCACATGCCCAAAAACCCATAAGTCAATCATATGTCCCTCGTTCATATAACATTTTTTTCAATTAATTAATATAACTAAAAAGACAAAAATGACATAAATAATTACTTTGGAGATAAATCTCAACCTTGACTTTAAAATAGTACTATATTTTGTGGAGATTGAATTCTGACCATCCACCTAATAATTATTGATAATTAAATCAAAATTCTAGAAATCTTATTCCAAAATAAATATCATTATCAAAATATATAATAATCAAATCATTTAATTAATAAAATTATTTATTTATTCATTTTACCAATAAAAAAATTTCATATTCAAATCGAATTATAATTAAATCTTAAAATAAAAATGTATTTTATTAAATAAAATTAAGAAACTTCATAGTCAAATCGACTTATAATTAAATCTTAAAATAAAATGTATTTTATTAAATAAAATTTGAAATATGATTAAATATGATCAAACAATTTTCACGTTAACTTTGATACGTGGAGATCGTTTTCCCAAACTCCAACCCTGCTCTCGAGAGTGACATGAGCTGCACGTGCAGTGCCGGTGCTGCCACCGACGCGGTGGAGGAAGTGGACAATTACCGGCGGGTCTCCCGGTAATAACATTCCTCATGCGTGCGCTGCTTCTGCTTTTACCTGATTACTGTTGACTTCTTTTGAGAATTACCGGCGGGTCATCCAGTTAATTACATTCCTCATGCGCGCGCTACTACGGCCTGCTTTTACCTTTTTACTGTTGCCCTGCTTTCACACGTGACACGACGATCGTGTTGTTTTTATGAAAACGTTGCTTCCGCACTCAGTCGGGTCTCGGTACTCGTGACGAATTGTCGCATCTGTAGTAGCAGCGTAGAGATCATCGCCTTCGTTGGAGGGTTGTCCGCTGTACAGGGAACATCTTGCGACCAAACAGAATCCCGAAGGTTCCTCGGATTCGAACCCCTGACCACATCTGACTAGGCCGCCGGCACTTCTCTTTAAACCCTTGTCCTTCTAAAATCCCCACCCGCTTCTCCTCCTTCCTGCCCGCCTGCCCGTTGTTCTTCTCCTTTCCCTGCCCTCTCCCCTCTTCCCCGGTCGCCGCATCAAACCCGTTCCAGTGCAATCGCCTTGCCGTCCTTCGGGATTTCCACTCTGCGGCCACAACGAGGAGACAAAGATCGCAAGGCAGGGAGCAATACCGAGGATCTCTTCGAAATCCCAGCGGTCAGCAGTTCGAATCCTGCAAAATGAACGGCGGCGGAGTGCGTTGCGGAGCCTGTAAGTTTCTGAGAAGGAAATGCGTGAAAGGCTGCGTGTTTGCTCCATACTTTGGCTATGATGAGGGCGCCGCGCATTTCGCCGCAGTTCATAAAATCTTCGGGGCGAGCAATGTATCGAAGCTTTTACTGCATATCCCCATACCCGAGCGCTGCGAGGCAGTTGTCACCATATCCTACGAGGCACAGGCTCGACTCCAAGATCCCGTCTATGGCTGTGTTGCGCACATTTTCGCCTTACAGCAACAGGTATATTAAATCTTTACCGCCTCTTTAGAACGGATATACACTGTGTATATATCAATAGCGTCTGCAGATCCATTCTTTAATGTTCTTTTAAATTTGCAAACATCATTTCTGCAAGTATCTCTGGTCTCAAGATATGTGTAATAAATTTATTACAGGTTGCGAGTTTGCAGGCAGAGCTGGCAATCGTGCAAGCACAGCTGGCGAGTCGCATGGCATCCGGATCAGCATCGACCTCCGCGAATTATCCTACCATCTCTTCATCGTCGTACAGTCAGCATCCACATCAGTTCCCCGCACATCTGTCTCTGCCATGTCAGCCAGCCCCCCAGCCCTACTACGCTCTCCTCTCTCGCGCCAAGAAGGAGAACTCCTGCGGTTTCGCTAGTGACATGGACTGTGAGTTTTCCGGGTCTCCCAGTGATAATTCGTCGCCACAAATGGAGGTCCTCCAAAGATGCAGGAATGTGGAGGAAAATGGCGGAGGAGATGGCGGTGAGCTGCAGGCTCTGGCCCATGCTCTTCTTCGGAGAGGTTAAGATATTCCATATTTAGCATATTTCAATAATTTCAATTGGCCGCTTCTGCATGCCGAATTTCTTCCAAAATACATTTGGATTTGCCTTCGTTCAGTCTTTCGCGGCCAAATGGCTACAAAGAGAGCCAAGATGACGACAAATTTAGAGAAACATAATTTGGTGACGACAAAATTAGAGGAAGATAATTTGGTGGTAGTTGTTGGTAAGAAGAATATGGAAGTAAGGAAGTAACTTTCAGGTAATTAAAGAAAGGAATGTAAATTTATAGCCATCTCTCGACCGCACAGGCGGATTTCCACGTTTCATTTTTACTTACGTTGTATAATATTTAACCGAATTAACGTCTCCTCTTCTCTAAATTTATCTAATCCTCTATTTCAATGAAGGTTTGGTGTGTTATTATTCTTCGCTTCTTCAGATTTTCGGGGATATTTTACAAAATAGGTTACGAAATTATAAATAAAATAAATAGTTTTAAAATTAATTTTCTATATCAATTATAATGAATAAAATACATGAGTTTCTTGCATGTGTTTTCTGTACGGCAATATTGAGAAGAGGTAACGCGTGATAAACTTAAATTATTAAAATGTGAAGTTGTTTTTTTTTGGCTTCAATTTCAATATGTGCTCTATAAGTGGTAGTTTGCCTTTCGAGAATTATAAAGTTCGTTTCAATTTTCATTGTTTTTCAATGATTTAAGATTTATTTTAAATACCGATTTAAGATTCTTATTTTTATTTAAGATGATCTTATTTTTTTCCTAAATTTTATAGGAATAAAAATTATTTAAATATTTTATATAATTATTTAATTTTTTTATTTTTTATATTTAATTCTTATTTAAATTGATGTAAGAAAAATTTCAATTTTAAAATAGACTGACAAAATTACACATCATATTTAGCTATAAAATAAATTTCATAATATATATTTTCTAATCATCATATTAATATAAATGAAAAAACTTCTAGTTTTAATAACATTTTTACACAAAATGGTGTGATGTCGATTAAATTTTAGGTTTTACTTTACAGTTTGTGCGTATGCTCTAACATTCACATGCACATAAGCCTTCGTGCAGACAATCCATCTTTGCCTTTGTCTAAGATAGTTTTGGAAGTTTAATTAAGTGTATTTGGAATGTTATCAGTGTTATATTTTAATTTTCTTTATTTACACTTCATTATTTATAATTTAATCAGTTAAGACATTACATTAATATTTATATTTTTAAAAATTTGAAATTATAGTTAAAAGAACTAGTACAATATTGTTATTACTTCATAAATAATTAAAACCATCTCATTAAATCAAAAGTGTCAGTCAATTTAACTTCAACTTATTGTAATTACTCCTTACATCAATTTTTTACAATTACATTGATTTGAAAAGAAGATGCTAAAAAGATAAAAACAAAAATCATATGCAAAAACACTTTAGAAAAATGTTTCATAAATAATTAAAACCATCTCATTAAATCAAAAGTGTCAGTCAATTTAACTTCAACTTATTGTAATTACTCCTTACATCAATTTTTTACAATTACATTGATTTGAAAAGAAGATGCTAAAAAGATAAAAACAAAAATCATATGCAAAAACACTTTAGAAAAATGTATCATATAAAGAGAAGCACTATATATTTCACCATTCTACAAAATAGTACATACTTTTGGATTATAAATATTTTTCAATCAAATTATTTATATTAAATTAATAATTTTTTTTAATTATAGGTATATAATTATTTTACCAATCAAATATATTTCATGAAAAGTAAAAGATTTTAATTTTATGTTTGATTGAAAATTTTGGATGATAAGCAAAATCAACCTTTTCAAATTTTCAAAATATTCTAAAATCTATAATTCATATAAATCTAAGTAATTAAAAAAAAAAACAAAACAAAACATGTACTATAAAGTTTCAATAGTAAACCTTTCCTTCGAGTAAAACTATATATATTAAATTTTAAAGTCTTATTATTTTTATCATATAATAGCAAGTCACTGTGGTTGTCATCCTCTAATTCATGAGTGTTGTGTATGGTAAGTATTTTTAGTATTTTTTTTTTTTTTATCTAAAATTTAAAATAATATTTTATATTATTATTGTTAATTTCGAATAATAATTAAATTTTAATAAAATATTTTTTAAAACTATTTTATTTATTTATGTTTTTTAAAATAATTTTGATGAAACAATTTTTTAAGATAAGAGACATAAGTAATTTTGTATTTTGTATTTTGTATTTTGAAGGAATTTTTTATTTTTTATTTATTTTTATTTATTTTTGTGTTTATTCAAAATGTTTTTTTGTCATTAAGAAAGAAATTTTATTAATAAAAAAAACTACAAGTGCAAAGCATTGAAAAACCTATGATCTTTCTTAAATTTTATTAATAAAAAAAACTACAAGTGCAAAGCATTGAAAAACCTATGATCTTTCTTTTTCAACTAAAAGGAATGATGATTTAAGAGAACGTGGCTTCTCTACATCCAATCAAAGCATTTAAATATTTAAGATCCTGTGATATAGGAAACTAGATAGTCTAAAATTTGAAAATTTATCTACTAGACATAAGCATATTATTTGGTTTAAATATTAGTTCTTGCCATAGCTAGAAACCGAGACCCCCTGATCTTTTTATACCCTAGAAAAACATGACCGAAAGGGGAAATCAATATAGACTGACATTGAAACATTAAACCTAGGGAAGAGTCAAGTTTGTAGGTGCATTCACTGGAATGTCTATGGGGTTGTCTTTGGAGCCTATGTCAACTTTTGACGCCAAGATTGAGCCTTGCTTCTTTATTATCCATTGGTAGAGGATTAGGAGAATTCACCCTTATTTCTCCATCAGTGGTGATGATCCTTATTTTGAAATTCTCAGATTCACAACTTATGAAGGCATGCACAATGAACATTTTAGTGTACCAATATAATTCCAGAGTGTGGAAATACTTTGCATTGTGAGTGTGACTAGTCCCCATGTTGAGAATAAACTCTATTGCTTCAAAGGTCCTCATCATCCACCAAAATACTTTCATACTTAACCTTTTCCTCCATAATTCACAAAAATTTGCATGTTGTAGGAGATGTTGCATTGTGGAAGGCTTTTGCAACTTATCTGGTTGTGGACTTTGCCTCAGTATGCCATGTAGGAGGTCACCCGCTACAAGTAGGATGAGGTGTCCACAGGGGGCTTCACTCGAGGAGTAATACCATACCATGTGGGTTCATATTGGGGGATATATATTGAGGTAAAAATGACAATATATTGAGCATATATTAGGGGGTAAAGGGTTTTTATATTGGTAGGTATAAAAAATGGAGCTCAAAGTTAATGAAAAAATATAAAGGGGCATAAAAAATGTTAATGAAAAAATGTATACCTACAATATCTAGCAAAAGTAGGGGATTTTTAATTGGGCGGATGTATTGAGTTCGTATTGGTAGAGGGTTAAAGAATGTAATTTTTAGATGTATTTTCCAATATGTAGTCTAATTAGGGGTATTGTTTAGTATGCCATGAATGCATGTGATATGTCAGGGGTTCATTAAGTGAACCCTCTGTGGAGGTGCCATGAAGACTAATAGAACCTAATAATTGTTTAACATAATACAAAAGGAAAGAATGATGTTAAAACAATAGAAGGAAGGGAATTTCATGTCAACAAATAGAAAAGTCATAAAACCATCCTCATAGCTAGGACAATGAGATAGATTTCATGCTTTTCTCATGTCTTTGTATTATTACCAAAGTTATTAAGCTAATCATCAATCAATCAAGGTGTCATCTCAATGGAGGAAATGACATATTTAGAATTACCTCCATCATTAATAGACCCATGATTACATGTACTGGGCTGGCTAACATGTGGCACATGGCCCTGCTATGTTGGATGCTATCATCATCCACTGCCCCTTGTCTTTTCTTACTATTAGCCACCCGTTCATAGGAGCTCATTCCAAAACATTAAAATTATGAGAATGAACAATTACATAGAAGTGTTTTTTTTCAAGATTTAGTTCTCACTCATTATTTTAGTTTTGCATTATTCCTAATTACTTAATAAACAAAATTGTGAAAAAAGAGATTTTATGAGTCAAACTAAAGAGAAACTCTAAACTCAATGCACATTAATGTGTAGATCATCTAACTTTCTAACTTGTCAACCACATCCTTGAGAAACCATGGAGATTATTAATGATCTTTATTCCCCTTCTCCAAGCTCAATTCTCGTCTTATCTTCCCTTAGTTTTTTTATGCATAATGTTGATTTGTACACTGGTGTGATTCTAGTTCATGAGAAGCCCTTTGCATCTTTTAGTGTAACTAGGAGTATGTTTTATTTTGGATTCATCGCATTTCCTTTCTATGATTGGTAAAATATCTCATCAAAATCATAATTATCAGGATATCTATGACCTATATTTGGCCTTCAATATTCATCAATCTAACGTGAATAGATTAACCTTCATTTGACCATGTTATCTTGTTTCTTTAACTATGTTAGCAAAATCTTGTCATGGTTATTTCTAGTCTATTTCGAGTTCAAGATTATTACAATTGAATGGATTTACCAACTTCATTGATCAACTTAGGAATAGTTGGTTCATTTAAAAAAAAAAGTGAAATAATTTGTGTCAACTATGTGATAACCTTATAATTTAACGATAGTTCCTTATCTGGTGTCTTGTATACTTTTTTATAATCTCATATATATAGGAGAAAGTATGTATAATCATAACTTTGAGGAACATGGTCAACATCTAGAGAGATTGAACTCGCCATCAATTATTCTCATAGCTTTGAGTCACAATAATTATTATATTTCTTTAATCTCTATCATCTTTTTTAGTTTAATTATTTTGTGCAGAAATAAATGTAAAGGTGAGCTAATATATTTTGTGATCTAATTGAATTTCCACACTATATCTTATATGTTATTATTTATTATGTTTTATCAACCACAAGTAATCCTCAAGTATTTTAAGGTATAGATCTCTTAACTAAGATATATTTGGAAAACACAACATGACATATTCTTTGACATATAAGTTAAACTTAAAGACCAAATATACATTCTAAGCCAGAATTACTAGGAAATTATCATACTAATATGAAGATGTGAAAATTCAATTAATGTATAATTAAAAATATGTTCAGTTATAATTGAAGTTGATAAAATTATTGTTACAGTTTAATAGATTATTTATAAGCATAAAACAAGAATGATACAAGGATCTCTCTCTACTTTTCATAAATTATGGAAATCATACATATAAATACAATCTAAATAGGTCAAAGGGCCATGCCATGCCATGCCATTTGGGAACTATTTAAGTCTACAAGTCGACCCACAAATAAATTTTCTCAAATAATTTACAATACATGGAAATAAAAAATGCATGCGACTCCATAAATCAAGGTGATGAAACCCTCTCAACATGAACACATATCCTATCCCAACATTATCCATCCCTAGAATCAATCTTTGTCCCAAAGAAAGTGTGCCTCAACACTACTAGGATTTGAAGTAGGTAATGAGAATTTATGAACTAAGATTATATCTTATGGCATAAAGAAGGTATTAGAAGAGATACTAAAGAAGATAAAATGATAACTTCTAAGATGGAAATTGCAGACTAATTAAAAGGGCACGTAATTAGAACTATACATATGAAGAAGGTTTCTCATGCAAGAGTACCAACTTTCTATTATACAATAAATCACTTTCAAAAGAAAAAATGGATACAAACTAAATCACTTTCAATTTTGTAGCTATAATTGACATATGGTAAGGAACAATTGATTTCTCACTCACAGATTGATCTATCACTAAAATGCTCAGCAAAGAGGAATAAATAATTCTCTCTCACCTCATCATATTTTTCATCAAGTATTAAAAATGAATTCAATTTAACCTTCAACACTCACATTTTTTCCAAGTGTACAATATCAACATACAAGTCATCGAATCTAGTTGCTAAATGATTTTAGTAGAATTGTCCAATAGATTTTTCTATGTTTCCAACTAGAAAATATCTAAAAATTATTGTTAAAAGCTTGGTTGTTTTAGTCTCAAGGCTAGAAAGGGAGTGAATGAACTATAGTAGGTGTTGAATATAGGTGGGTATGGTGGCTTGAATTGCACACAAGAGGTCCAACAAAGCAATAGGTATGCACATGTAATTTATAGCACATGCAAGTGGAGATCTTAAAGGATCCAACCTCATTTTTATTAACACCATTCTTGAACTCCATCCTTCACTAAGGATAATATTGGTCATACAATTCTATCATGGTGGTGCACTAATTTAGGAAGAAAGGTAGGCTATATTAAAAGTGTTTCATTTTTCCATAGACCTCTAGGACATGTCAACTAAAATCATTAACAATGATAGAGGTATTCAATGTATCAGATTTCATCAATACCATTCTCTTCCACCTTTTTGGCTATTGTAGCAATGAAACTTTGGAGTGTATCATCTACTAAAAATTTGAAGTTCTCTTCATGGGAAATGGAAAAATTTGGACTTACTTAAGTGCATGATGACATTGTCATCCCAATCCTTGATGATAATATGTGGCATTCCTTCTTTTATAATAATTTCTTCTTCTATTCTTATACTCTTTCTAATTTCTAAGTCATATCCTGAAGTGTTCTACTAATGTCATATTGGTTTTATGCTTTTAAGAACATTGTTTAGGAATCTATATGCAAATTTTTTAAGGTTGTATTCTGGACTTCAAATTTCTCGTAAGTGTGTATTGATGTGTAAATAGTCACAAGTCACATCTCTAAACTATATTTAGCCAATCTCTCTAAGGAAAATACTGATTTATATATCAAAACAACTTCAAATACTTCCTCACCAACTATCTCTCAAATAGTCTAGTGTCACTATATCTTTATATTTAATGCTATAATTCATAGCAACATTGGACATGATGAGGAGAAGCCCTGATGAAATTGTTTGGAAATTTTTGTTTGAGGTGGTAATGTTAACTTTGAGACTATATTAGGGTCTTCCCTAATTTTATCTGCCTCATCTAAATAAATATTAAAATAACAATAATATGATTTTATGGTCAAAATCTAACTAGATGTTAAATTGGCATATGAGATCCCTTTGTTTGTGGGATAAGGGACCCCCTCCATGTAGCGATTTCATTGTTGAGAGAAATGAGATGTAAAAAACATACAATCTCCTTTTAGATTCAAATAGATGACCTACTATCATGATGAGGCATTATACCTTCTCTCACTAGTATAGTGCTATATTTGGGAACCACAAAGAAAAGTTTGAGCATAGTGTAATCTTTGAAGTGAAGGACATATAATAGGGTTAAAAGGGAAGGTGTGAGTTTATGAGAAAAGCCATTTGTTTTCTAAGTAGGAAAAGGGGATTAGGGTATTAAAATGGTGTTAGAAAGGTGGTTTTTTAGGTTTGAGATGTGTAGGAGGATTGTGGAACTAGTCATTGGGGCTAATAAGGTAGTCGGACTGTCAAAACTGAAGAGGTTAGAGTTGTTTTAGCTTTTGCAAAGTATTTTGAGCCTAGAATGATTGCACAATATCCTCTTGAATATCCAATGTGTTGTCATTATAAGAGTGGAAGACGTGTCTTGTTCCTCAATTATTGGAGTTGGTTAAGGGGCTATGTCATCATCTTGTATGTGTTTGGAAAAATAAGACTATGGCTTAACAAGACAAGTGGAAGGTGGTGGCGTACTATGTATCCTTTAAGGCATGAAGATAGGATCTAGGAAGGTTATGTTGATGGTAAGCACATGGTAGGTCCATGCGTGGTAGGAGGGAGTGGAAGCAGGGATGGATATTATACTTAAGACTAAAATGATTGCAATAATCCTTTATTATTGTTAGGGATATTACTTGCAACCATAGTTTAGAGAATTGGGATTTGCAAAAATGTATATCTTAGTTTGCTCCTAACACTTGGAACATTTTTTTTTTTGGTGGTCAATGCATTTGAACTTTTTATTTTTCTTCCAACTTTAGATTTAATTTTCTTCGAACTTAGATGATATGAGAGTGAGGATGGAGGAAAATATTTGAGAAAACCTGAAGTATATATAACCATTTTTCCAATTGTTACTAATATAATTGGGAAGAAATATTAAAAAACGCAAATCATATATAATCATTTTGCCATTCATTTTTAATATACATTAAATACATGTATGGGAAGTGGAAGATATGCTCAATCTGATTAGTGGGAGACAAACAAACCCAAGGGGGTAGGAAGGGGGTGGTGGGGAACCTTAATTTTGGTAAGCTCGACCAACTGGTCTTAGCATGGCTCTCGGGTAATCTGGAGAAGCAACAGGGAAACAATAGGGAGGTGGGGGACTAGAACCCTAGCGTGGTTGGTAAATCTGCCATGGAGAATTCAGTCTTGTGGAATTGGCGGTATGGCTGGGTAGAGGCCCGTAAGACTGAACAGGGGGAGCTTTGGGTATGCTCTTAACATATTTCTCAGTCATTCTGGTTCAAGTCGGATAGCAGGGTAGCGTCAAAATCCTCAGGGGTAGGAGGGAGGAGTCGGGGTATCTCGACTCTAGTGGGCCTGCAATCTCAGCTAAAACCGAGCCATACTTCTGCATTTCTTGTTTTGGTTATCACAAACCTTGCTTGTCTGCAAACTCGGGTGTCAATGGACCTTTAGCCTGGAACCTAATTGGCCAACCTCTCCAAGGGGGAATCAAGCGATGGAGGGAAGATAATCTCTTACTGTTGCACACAGTGAGGACGAAGGAAAGATGGGAAGGGGTTGGGGGGTACCCGGGTCATCTCCTGCAAAGTCAAATTTGTAATTCTGTAAAGATGATTCACACGGAAAGGTTGAAAGCCACAAATGAAATATGGACTGGTTTTTATGCTTGTACTTATGCTACTCTTACAGGTTTATCTAACTCTTCTGCTGCTCTAACTTCGATGCTCCGATACCAGGACCAAGAAAGAACTAGAGAGGGGTGGAGGCTGGAAGAATTTTAGAAGGAAAAAAAAATGGTGAAGGCGGAAGCGAGGCTGGGAAGAAAAGGGGGTCGTCGGGATGTAAGAAGACAAAAAAGAAAATGAAGGCGTCGGTGGCTTCAGCGAGTAAAACCTAGCGAAAAAGGGTCAGCAAGTATCCCAACAAAAATAGAATTGGAAAAAACCATATAAAATCACACAAAGATATCAAAATTTCCATCTTATGAGGCTTCTAACACAATGCCATATAAGAGTTGACAACAAAATATGAAATAAGGTAAACAATAATGAAAACAGTGACTATATCTAAGTAACAAGTTCATCCATGTATGGCCATAAATGTTCACCATTCAAAACTTCTTCAATGGACCATAGCCCCTAATCAAGTTGAAGGCCTTCCTTGGAAAGTCAATCTACTTCTTTTCACTCCCTGTAAATATGAATGTAATAAAAAAGATACATAAGTGAGTTTGATCGTCAACAAATCCTCTAGAATATGACAAAGGTGTAAGCTGTGACATTTTGAATCTCATTAACCCAATTGATGACCAACGAAGAACCACTGAAAAATTGTAGCTCATCACAACCCCTTTTTTTTAGAAAATTCTAATAAATAATGACATGATAACAATTTGGCCAATTTGTTTGAGCCCCTGCCTACGCCCATGTTGGATTTGGAAAAATATTACTCAAACAAATATAAAATGAGACCAATTCCACACTTTAGATCATCCCCTACTCAACCCCATCAAAGTAACCCCACTTGAGTGTTTTATCAAATTTCTCTAAAATTAATTTTGATTATGAATTTGAAATTTTATATGAATTTAAAAAATTTTGAATTTTTTAAATCGTTAAAAATATATTTAATTAATTTTTTAAATTAAATTAAACTATTTTATTTAAAGAGTTTTTATTTATTCACATTTTTAAAAAGGTTAATCACTTTTTCTCTTTTTTCTTTATCCTTTATTATGAATAGAATAATTATATAAATTATCACCTCTTTATTATTTATCTCTTTATTATTTATCGTTAATAAAATAATTATATAAATTATCATGTTATAAATTGGGTTAGCATGTTCTTCATTGTAGAGACACACCTTTAACCCAATGATGTCATGCTAACAACATAATTTAACTAATTTGTTTGAATCACAATAATCATATCCTTGAATTTATTCTGATTTGTAAATGTTATTTTGAGGGCTGAGTTAGACTTTTATTCGCGACATTTTGTATGAAAGCTTTGTTATGTTAGGATTAAAATATGTATATGTGTATTTTTTCCCAAAATAAATATTTATGATTTGATAGATCTACAAAAAAAAAATTATATATTTATGATTGATATTAAATATTATTAGATATAATACTAGGATGAATTAAATTGATTTAAATTTAATTAAAAATGACTTATCAAAATTAGTTATGATTAATCATAATTGAAAATAAGATTTATATCCTCCACATTTTGTTTGAGTACTTTGTTATATTTGGAAATAAAAGTGTTTTGTTTTTTTGTTTTTTTTGTTTTGTTTTTTGTTTTCTAAAATAAATATTTATGATCAGATAGATCTACTATATATATATGATTGGATAGTAAATATAATACCATATAATTAGTTAT
Organism: Pinus tabuliformis; assembly: GCA_031772625.1. Taxonomy (NCBI): domain Eukaryota; kingdom Viridiplantae; phylum Streptophyta; class Pinopsida; order Pinales; family Pinaceae; genus Pinus; species Pinus tabuliformis. Next base: position 511,081,264 of record CM062819.1, read on the forward strand.
GATGAATTATATTTAAATATTTATTTAAATTTAATTAAAAATTGATTTATCAAAATTAATTATGAATAATCATAATTGAAAATAAGATTTATATCCTTGACATTTTGTTTGAGTGCTTTGTTATGCATGAAATAAAAATGTTTTTAAATTTTTCTAAAAGAAATATTTATGATTTGATATATTTACAAAAATTAATTTTATATTTATATCTCTATATATATATGATGGGATAGATCTGAAGAATTTGTATATTTTTTAAATATTAAATATTATTAGATATAATACAATAAAATTAGTTATGATGAATTATATTTAAATAAATTTAATTAAATTTAATTAAAAAATGATTTATCAAAATTAATTATTATTAATCATAATTGAAAATAATTAAGTATAATTAAGTATAATCAATCATAATTAATTTATAATAAATTATGATGAACTATGATTAACCAAAATTAATAATTATCAATTATATTAAAATATCTGTATTAATAACTAACCATAGTCGAGGATAGTAAATAATAGCCAATTATTTATATATTTTAAAAGTAATTAATCATTCTCTTTTAGTGACTATCAACTAGCATGACCAGATAATTAATTGAAGGTGGTTGATATTTGTTGATTGATCTCATTGGTTAAAAACTAGCACAACCATATGTAGATACATATAGGACATCAATGCAAGGAAGAAAGACAATTGCGGCAACAAGGTTGATAAGAATTCAAACCCCTTTTAATGATGCAAATAATCACAAATCTCTATTTATTAAATACAAGTAACTTACTAAATTTAATCACAACCTTTTATTAAATGGTGACAATAAAAAATATTCTTTGTTATTAAATAAGGCAAGCAACTTACTAAATTTAATCACAACCTTTTATTAAATGGCCACGATAAAGAATATTCTTTGTTATTAAATCTTAAACATATATTTAATATTTGTAATAAAATAACTTAATTTGACACCTTCTCTCTAATATAGATGCTCATACTGACATAAAAATGGAAAACTAAATTGTTTGATGTATTTGAACCACCTTTAATTATTTGTTTGTGTTCCCTAATAACTAGCATATTAAATATAATTAAAAAACAACCAACATGATTACACATACTCAATCATATTCAAACACTATTATGCATATTCAAACATTGCTATATGTTGGTACAATTTGAATGCACTCAATGGTTAAAAACATGCATTTTCTCCTAAGAGATCACACATTCAAATTGAAAGGGGATAAGATATGTGTCACCCATATAGTCAATAATGTCCAACCACATAATTTCAAGTGGTTAATGTATGTCAATGATGTCCAACTATATAATTAAAAGGAAAATGACATTATTGAATATATATCAACCCCGTTCAGTTATGTAATTATGTGAATTAAAATTATTTTCAAATATTATTCTTGTGAAATCTAAATGCATTTAATGGTTTTCTTTTATATTTTATTGTCTAGCATGTTCATGACTTGGGGGACTAGCTTTTCTTCTAAGAAACCTTGACCAAGGGGCTTCTAAGCCATGACCTAGTGATCACACCTTGTTTGAGACACACCAACCCTTAATATGGCTGGATTTTCTTGGCGTCTCCTCTATACCACCACAATTTTTGAACCTTGGATGCCTTATAGAGAAAAACCCTCAAAATCTAATCATGTTCCAAGATGTTTTATAGAGTGAAACCCCTGAAATCTAATCATGCTAGTAAGATTTGACTTGATAGAAATTAAAAAACATAGAAATAAACTTTGATCCATTTTTTACAAATAAAACTATACATTTAACCACTACCTAATGACCTTAGACAAACCTAAATAAAAATTAAACTTTATCCTATACTGAAAAGCTCTTCCCTTATTTAAAGTGAATAAACCTAATAAATAAAAACATTTATACTTTCCTAAAAACATTTAAATTTAAAATTCAAATGGAAAAGAAACAAAATAAATACAACTCTGTAAACCTTAATAATCAAATCAATGTACCAATTGAATTTATGACTTCATTATATCTTTAAAATTGAATTATTATAATTATATATCAACAACTATTAACTATATAAGAATTAAAATAAGAATATAAAATTCCTTTAAATTTCCAACCATAATTTAAATTGTTTAAAAGATCCTTTATTTGACCTTACGTCGTTACCTACATATAGTCAATGAGAAATATATTAATCCGAACACAGACATGCTTGACACGGGCATCCACCGTCACGATTGCAGAGGAGATAACCGTGGGACATTGGTGTGCCGTACACGGGACCTGGCCCGGACAGCTGTAACGAATGTGGGCCCGCCCCGCCGCTGGGAGTAATACAAATTCTCTCACAATAAAGTAAAGACAAAGTTAGCGGAGTTGAATAAACTCCGTAACGCCAAATGATTGAATTAATGGAATCAAAAGTCCAAAGGGGCAGCGGGAAGACAGAGCACCGACAGCGTGGCCCACCTCTGCCTGCCACCTCCCTTTGACTACGACTCTCCACAAACATTAAATATTTCATTTTATTTATATCTCGTACCAAACTAACCATTCTCACAACATTAAATGCCATTTACCGATAAGATGGATGATGATGGCTGTGCCGGTGGCAGATGCAGGGTGGGACCGACAGGACTGAACGGCACAATGCCGCGCACGCCGTAAACGAATATAATCGCCGTTTCGCTGTCGGAGTTACTTTCGATTACGTGGCAGGTATTATAATAATTATCCGATTCATTACTGAACGTGGAGTGAGGGTTTACCTCCGCTGTCCATCCCGCATTAGGTATTAGGTACACAATAAATGTACACATCTTACCACCTTCACACCACTGGGTGTAGATATATATAATTCAATAAAAATTTTCCAACTAAATTCAATATTAAATTTGTGCAATTGGAGATTGTGGGCAAGGAAGAATTACCATCTTTTTCTTAGCGTATATTCGTGGAGAAGAATTACTTTAAAATATTTAAGTAGTTATATTATTTTACATTTTAGTTAATTTTCAAGTATGTTGGAATTACAAGTTTAAGTTGTATAATATAAATAATTTGATTGTACAAGAAGATTTTTAACGCATTAAATCTATTTATATATTCAAAAATTTAATTTAAATTATGAAAAAATACACATGATACATATATATATACATATATACACAAAGAATATAATATACATATATACACAGAGTATAAATATGTCTTAACCATGTATACCCATAGATCAAATTTCTTGAAGTGCAAACTATTTTTAAGTTTTAGTTTTGCACTCAAGTGATTTGATCCCTCATAATTAAGATGGTTATGTACTAAGTTTTAGTCAAATTACTGGTAAAAGTTGCACCTCAAGTGATTTGATCCCTCCATAATTAAGATGAATATGTACTAGGTTTTAGTCAAATTACTAGTAAAATTATCCCATAAAATATTCAAATCCTACTAAACCTATGATATCTAGATTCACATAATCTCATACACAATATCCACTATTGAGAATGAACTTGGCCTAAACTCATCTTAATTGGAATATATATATATATATATACACACACACACCAGAGAGGGGCTTGAAGAAAAAATCACACTTCACAGGAGACATTTTTTGCGCAAACAACTCCTGGACTATGAAGGAGTCCCATTTAGATGTAGGAGGTGCCACAAAGTGGGTCACCTATACAAGGACTATCCACTGCTCTTTTTGGTGTCTCCTGAGAACTCTCAGGGGACCAAACATCATATTTCAGAAGAGCTAAATAAGCGAGACCAACAACAAGGACATACACCTCCTGAGGCTACAGCAGGCGCTACACAAAAGGCAAAAAATCGACGTAGGGCTTCGACCTCTCCTCCTCAGACACACTCCAAATCTACTGTAGAAGCGCCTCCTCTACTGGGTAATGGATCTATCCCCATAACTTCTATTCATTTATCAGATGTTATGTTTTATGCTCTGTTTTCATCTTTGCACCCCCTGCCTCTGCTCTTTGCTCTATACCTACCATCCCTTGCTCCATATCTCCTCCTCCCCCCAATTTCTCCACTAGACCTACCTCCCACAGGGATTTTTCCACTCCTCCCTCTCATACATCCTCCCCATCTGGGATGAGATCCCATCCTTACAACCTCAGATCCAGATCTTGACAATTATCTACATAATTTGGCTTGGGCCACTCCCCCAGAAAGAACAAAAAAAATAAACCTACCAGAGGTTGACCTTCCAGGATCAAAACAGCCATCAAGACAGCGATGGTTGATGTTGCGAGGGGTCATCAATACACCATTGAAAGGGCACTTAGAGCAATTGAGCCTTCCATCCTTGTCTCCCCATGATTTGGCTCTCCTACAACTGCAGGGGATTAGCCAACCCTACAAAGAGATTAGCTCTAAAATGACTTTTACATAGTTCCAATTGTGACATCCTCTTCCTACAGGAAACCCTCAGCTCATCTGACATCATCACCAGAACCCTCCAATCTATCCTTTCGGGGTGGGTTTTTCAAGGTATGGATGCTATTGGCAGATCCAGAGGCCTTACTATAGGAATAAACCCTAAATTTGTTAAGCTTATTTCCTCCTGGGGCGGTATGGGCTTCATGGGTATGGACATTTTTGTGAGTGAGCTTGGGTCCCAGTTAAAAGTGATAAACATATATGCCCCTAATCATAACAGAATGGAGTTTTGGCACAAATTGTTGGATTACAATCTCATCACAAGCAACACCATTATTGGGGGTGACTTAAATTTTTCTCTAGGTTTGGAGGAATCTTGGGGACATCACACCCAGATTGACCCTACATCGGACCAGATGAGCACTCTGCTGGAAACCTTTAAACTTTTTGATGTTCCTATGAATAATAAATTGCCCACATGGCATAACAGGAGGACGGGTGAGGCTGCTCTGGGTTGGAGACTGGACCGTTTTATGATACATGAAGATCTTCTATGTACCCTACCCTTATACAGACAATGGGTTGGTACTGGAGGATCTTCTGATCACCTCCCCATATATCTACAAATCTCTGGACTCTTAAAAAAGCCTCATGCTCCCTTCAAATTCTTTACTGGACAGCTAAAAGACCCAGATTTCATCAATTTGGTAACTGAATTCTAGATATTACAACCCCCTCTTAGGGAGCAAAGAATGGCAGTCGATTTCTGTGTTCGATTTAAAAAACTCAGGACTATGACAGAGGCATGGTCAAGGCAGGAGAAATTGAGAGATGAATAGAAGCTAAAGGACATTGAATTACAGATAACCCAGCTCAAGGATGAAAAGGGGCTTGGATACTTAACGGATGACACTAAACTCCAACTGATAAGTCTGGAAAAACAAAAGGTAAAGATTCTACTTGAAAATGAAGAACAGTGGGGGCTGAAAAGCAGGGCTATTTGGCTACAAGCGAGAGATGGAATTACTAAGTTTTTCCACAATTTTGCCAATGGTAGGAAGGCCTCCAACACCATTTGGCAGCTGCCCAGTGACATAGAAAGCTGGGCCTCTACTCACCCTCAATTAGCCAGGTTGGGGAATACCCATTTCAAAAGTCAATTTACTGCGCCAGCAGCCATCACCCTCCCAGACATCATAAACCTGGCTGGCCACTTCCCTAGGTTTGTGGAACTAGAAGATGTAGAGGATCTGATAACCTATCACCATGGAGGAACTGGAAGGAAAACTTAAATGGTTCAAAAAGGACAAGAGTCCTGGCCCGGTTGGATGCCCGGTTGAATTCTACACAGCTTTTCTGGAGCTACTGGGGCAGGACCTGCTGGTGGTCATTGAAGAGAGTAGAACTACAGGACACATCCACCCGCCCATCAATTTCACATATTTGGCTTTGATCCCGAAGATAGATTCACCAGCCTCTTTTAACGATTTCCACCCCATATCCCTTTGCAACTGTCTGTATAAAATTGTTTCCAAAATTATAGCCAACCACATCAAGCCCATTTTGTCCAACCATATCTCTCAGGAGAAATTTGCTTTCCTCCACCATAGACATATTCAGGATGCCATTGGCTCTGCCCAAGAAGCCCTTCACTCTATTAAGCACAAAAATCTCAAGGGACTTACTCTTAAATTGATCTATCAAAGGCTTTTGACAAAGTGAATTGGCTTTACATCAAGATGATTATCACTCACTTGGGGTTTCGCCTAGCTCTTATCAACTGGATCATGGGATGTATCTCCTCTGTATCATTTGCCATTCTTATCAATGGATCTGCAACTTCATCCTTTAATATTGATAGAGGGATAAGGCAGGGATGCCCCTTATCACCACTACTATTCCTATTAGTTATGGAAGGATTGAGCCGGCTAATTGATTCAGAAAAAAGAAGAGGGGGCCTCAGAGGCCTAAAATTATGGATCACTACTATCTGACACATCTACTATTTGTAGATGACATATTTATTTTCTTGAATGGTAGTGTTCTGCACACCACTTCAATGTATGAGATGCTAAACCTCTTCAACAGAGCAATGGGAATGGAAATTAACAGAGATAAATCCACCATCTCTCTATCTGATTGTACACAACAGGAATCATGACTAGCCATACAAAAATTTCCATTTCAAGCTTCTGATCTAATGGAGGGGCTCAAATATCTGGGTTTCAGGCTAAAACCAGATGGGTACAAAATTGCTAATTGGACCTGGCTTATCACAAAAGTGGAGAAGACAATAAACTGTTGGTGTCACAAGTTCCTCTCTAGGTCAGGCAGGCTTATTTTGATCAAATCAGTCCTTGAAGCCACCTCGGTTTATTGGATGTCACTGGCCTGGATACCAAGAGGGGTCCTTCACAGAATTCAACAAATTTGTTGCAAATTTTTTTGGAATGGAAGAAAGGAGGGCAAATCTTTTGCCTGGGTGAAATGGACCAAATTTTCTACTCCAAAGAAGTGGGGAGGTTGGGGTCTGAAACTACTTCTTGCCTTTGCACAAGCTTTGGCTGCAAAACAGAGCTGGTTACTACTAAAGCAAAATAGTCTATGGATTGAGATTATCCTTCATAAATATATCTGGCCATCTACTATTATAGACTGGATTAGAAGTCCAACATGGAACAGAAAATGTATTTTGGTGATTTGGAGGGCCATACTAAATTCACTTCCCATTATCAAGGATGGATTGTTATGGAAAATTGGAAATGGAGCCTCAGTTCGCATTGGAATTGATCCATGGACTGGCTGTGGAAATTCCCATCAGCTACCAATTGGACTGATAACTCACTTAAACAGCAGAGGCATTAAGTATATTGGACAGATAGGTGATCAACAAAATACTACTTTTCATACACAAGCATGGCTGACTGAGCAGAACTGGAACATACCATATGAATGGAGCAGAACATGGCAAAACTATATCTAGGCACTCACTGAAACACATGTTAGATTAAAGAATGAAGAGGATGAACTCATATGGGCACACTCAAAATCTGGACAATACTCCTCAAAGCAGGGCTATGATACCATCATTGCAGATAAAAAACCGGAGGCCTTAAGGAGCTGGTGGGTATCAATATGGAAATTAAAAGCTCCACTGCGCACCAAACTGCTGATGTGGAATACATTAGAGAATAAGATCCCCACTGGAACCTATTTAAAAAAGAGGGCATTTTTTGGACCTACCTGGTGTGTCCTTTGTCTACAGGAGGAGGAATCAACACAACATCTTTTTCTTTCATGTCCGGCCACCAGGAACATTTGGACTCAAGTCCTACAAACTCTAAACCTGAATATGAGTTGGCAGGGCGCAGATATTAAAAAAAAAAGGGATAGCTGGTGGGGTACTACTACTGTGGAAAAAACAAGAAACCTCCCCCTTCTGGTCTCATGGCACATATGGCTCAAGCGAAACATAAAAATATTTGAAGACAAGCTGGTAAACTGGAACCTGCTACCTCCAAAAATCTGCGTTGCCTATGAAGAACTGCCAAATGATGAATGCCAAAAGAGACCTAGGATTATATGACAGGAACAGATAAACAAAACTATACCTTGGGCCTATTTTGATGGTGCTGCCCAGCAGCATGGCTATGGGGGAGGCATATGTTTTTACCTATCAGATTCACACTTCTTCCATATTAGTATGGGTTTGGGACCGGGCACAAATAATCATGCTAAACTGATATCTCTACACCACTTGATATACTTTTCCATTATGAAACAATGCAGAAATATTCAAATATATGGGGACTCAAAGAATGTGACTGATTGGTTTAGCAACACAACTGTTTGTAATACTTACACTTTGAGATCTATTATGGAAGAAATTGTTTTTTCAAAACATTTTTTGATCAAATTTATGTTTCTCATATCTACAGGGAAAGAAATGAAACTGCAAACAGGCTATCAAAAGAAGTGACGCATTGTCCTCTAGGAGAGTGGATGATCGCTGAGCATACACCTGTAGGAATCTATCACTTCTTCCACAGACCATACATCGATGGGAGACTACAGGGGGGCAACAGTCCCTAATTATCTACATCTGGATTCAGATTTTTTTTGAAATTTTGATTCAGCTTCTTATTAGTATTTATAAGAAAATATTATTTGTAAATATGGACAGCATATACACACCCGTGTGGGTGAATTTTTGCAACTTTTTTATTGATGGTCTTGAACTAGTACAGTATACCCTTTTGGGTTTCTTTGTAAATATTAGCTTAAAACAGTGGGTGAATTTTTGCAACTTTTTTATTGATGGTCTTGAACTAGTACAGTATACCCTTTTGGGTTTCTTTGTAAATATTAGCTTAAAACAGTGGATAGACCGCGTTTACAGCATATGCCTTCGGGCATCTACAGCGTGTAATTTCACCAATGAAATTATGAATTTTCTTTTACGGAAAATATATATGTGTGTGTGTGTGTGTGTGTGTCTGTGAATTTTAAGTTAATTAAAGATTATATATTAGTATTTCAAATTAAAGTTCTAAAATTTAGATTTGAATTATAATATTATTTTGTAGAATTTTAGTTTAAAGTTTTTTTTTTAAATAAATTAAAAACTAATTCTCAAAATATTATGGGTTGAAAGAATTTCACTTTTGGCTCAAAAGAGTTGGATCTAACAATGGAAAATTAGGAGTTTTTCACCACTGGGCAAGGTTAAATTCCTACCAGGCTTTTCTGGAGTTATAGTTTGAAAAAAAAAATTCTAAAATGAAAATCATTTTCTTTTAAATTATATCTAAATCTTAAAATATTTATTACACTACCAATTTTTTCAATTTAACAATTTATTACAATAAATTTTAAAACAATTAAAAATATAAATAAATTAAAAAACAATATTAGATAACAATTCACTCTAATACAAAAATCAATTTAAAATTATGTTCCATTTTCATTTTAATACCTAATTAATTAAGGATTCCACTATTTTTTTAAATAAATTAAATACATCTATACATTTTATTTAAAATTAAAAAAAAATAAATAAATAAATAAATAACATGAGATAACAATTCACTCTAATATAAAAATCAATTTAAAATTATATATCAACTTCATTTTAATACTAGTTAATTAACAATTCCATTATTTTTTAAAATAAATTAAATACATCTATATATTTTATTTAACAATTTAAAAAATATATATATTACTCTTAAAAAAATAAAAAACATTATACTTATTAAAAATTATACAAATATTTATATAAAATACTTTAATAAACCTTCCTTAATAATTTCTCACAACATATTTTAAATAATTTAATAATCCATTCTATAATACTAATTACTCACATGCTCCCAAAATTTATTTCTACCTCCATCAAACACAAAGTAGTAATGTACTTACCTTTCCAACCCAAAACATATCCATGATTCCATTCAACATTGGCCACAAAATTTATTGCTTTAAAATATCAATTCCACCTCATCAAACACAAAAATAGTAAACACAACATATCCATGATTGGAATTCCATTCAATATTGTCCTTTAGTGCTTGAGACAGATAAGATGTCCTTTTCCTTGACCAAAAATGTTTTACATGGGTTGGAAAAGAGACTAAAATTTGTCTCCTACATATATAGGGACACAAAGTCTAATCCATAGATAACAACCCAATATCCTACACAATGAGTAGAATCACTTTCAAAGTCTTAATATTTGGACTTCCATCCAGTAATGTAGGGAAGGACATGTGGGAGCATTATCTTGTGATTACCAAACATTTAAGGAAAAACATGAGGGAAGGAAAAAAATGATATGTCATAGGCCATTTTTCTTTCTTCTTGGTGAAACGAACTCTTTCAACTAACTAAATAATGAATTATTATGAATGGATACCCCACAACTTAAACTAATATTGTTTTATTAAATAAATAATGTGATTTCAAGGTTGTTAAGGTGGATTAACTATGCTATTAGTTATATAATCTAACATAATGTCTTCTTTTTCAAGGTAGGTGGTAGATTCTCGAAATTTAAGTTGAGACAAAACATTTAATAACTACTTTTATAATGCGTTTAAATATTTATAGGAAAGCTATAAGTATTTTATATAACAATTTAATTATTTAGAAATAATAATTTAATTATTCATAAATATATTTAAGAGGAGCTTTTGCATAGATTAGGTATGAATGTGAAAAAAAGTAATTCAAGATAAGTTTAGTGATCATTTACTAAAAGTGGGAAATAATAATATCTTGTAATTTGATCTAAATAAACAAAAGTGAAAATAAAATTTTCTATGTGCTAAGAAGATAAGGCAGTTGTTTAGTTTAAGAAGATTAGTTATTAAGAAATGAGAAATTAATTGGCTGAATTGAGGATATTAGTTATCTTTCTCAAGACATAAATAGGACAAGATGTGAGAAGTTGAAACGCACATGAGAACCCTTGAGAGAGGCAGAGACTAAGAGAAGAAGGATAGGAGAAAGTGTACCTCCATCTTAGCAAATAATAAGGGAGAATTCATACTACAACAACATCATATACTATGCATGTGCGCTATTCATATACTATGCATGTGTCAATTCATATTACAACAACATCATATAATATGCATGTGTGCTATTCATTTATTGCTTCTCTTGTCCATTTTTTATCTGCATGAGTGATTTTTTGCAAATACATAAATATATTCATTTTTATGATTAAAGAAATTCAAATTTAATTTATTTAATTAAGATAAACATAAGTCAATACTCATCTATGGTCTTTGAAAAATTTCACATGGTATCAAAACATTGTCACTAATTGAGATCCTTAAGGGTTTACAATAGTACATCAACTTTCAGAATTAAGGACCAACAATGAGAAGGTTTCATTATTGTTGCTTGAAGGACTAAGCACTTTTGTAGTTTTTTTTTTTTCAAATCTAGGAAGTTTGTGCATTTGATCTTAAATATGGTACTATCTAACCTCATTTTTTAGGATAGATTGGATGGTATCTCCAACATTTTGCCTTGGAAAATCGAGGTAACATTGCTATTGGAAGAAAATTATCATTAGGATATTGTCAAGGATGTTGTGTCTACACCTACAACTCCATAGCAATTGACAACCAATAAGAAAAAGGAAGTGAAGGCCAAGAGGATGATCTTGGATTCCATGAAGGATCACCTAATTTCTCACATTTATAGGAAGAAAATGATGAAGGAGATGTTTTATGCCTTGGTTATCCTTTGTTCACCACACAATAATATTGAGAGGGGTTGTGGGTGAATCTATATAAGAATTTTTTTATTTATTTAAACATACATGAACCGTGAGAGAACAATCACATATGAGATATATCATCTACAGAAAATAGAACACAATATTTAAATGGAAACTCTTTTGAGAGAAAACCACAAAACTTCATTTTATAATTCTTTGTAGGCACCAACATACTAGAGACACCAACCCCCACTAGTAAAAACCAAAATAGGTACCAACATACACTTGTAGATACTTGTAGAAACCAATCTATTGGAGATACCAATCCTACTATTACAAATATTCATATAAACCAAACTACTAGAGATGCCAATCCCCACTACTACAAATATTCGTAAGCACCAACCTACTGGAGACACCATCCCCATTGCTACAAATGTTCATATGCTCCAAGTTACTAGAGAAACCAATCCCCACCACTACAAATTTTCATAGGTACCAACCTACTAGAGACACCAATACCCACTAATAAGCACCAAGTAATCAAAAGACACCAATCCATTTAGTTGAACAACAACCCTCAATTACAATTCCTATTTAGTGCATATAAATTATTGAAAAGATGATGACATTCAAGTCTAATTGCTACTTCTTCCTTCACTAGGTATGCTTCTTACTTATTCCTTCACCAAGTTTTCTCCTTGCTTCTGCTTTCACTAGGTCTTCTCGGTACTTCTACTTTCTCTAGGTTTGAACAAAATATGAATCTCCAATTGAAATTTATTATAACTCTCCCTAAGCTTGTTTCTTTTAGCATCTTCCCAAGAATGAATTTGTACATCAGGGCACATATCTAATTTTGCAAATCTGATTATGAAATTTTTATATGAGGTACTTATGTATGGTTCCTTAGATCTTTGAAAATTTTATAGTCTGAAAAGTCTCAATAAATAAATAGCAAAAATTCCAAGTTGACTTATTTGAAACTGATTAGAAACCCTAACTTCCATAGGGCATATATCTGAAATTATAGTGAACCAAGTATGAAATTTTAACTTGAGATAGTGCTATATATCTCCATAGATATTTAAAAATTTCATAGTTTGAAACATCTAAGAAAATAAGTTATAGAAAAATTTCAAAACTAACATTCTTGAAACTAATTTCAAGACCATTCAGAAACCCTAACTTCCAAGGGCATATCTCCAGAAGTGTAGCAAGCCAAAGTCTAAATTTTTTATTGAGATAATACTATATGTCTCAAAATTTCTTTGAAAATTTTATGGTTTAAAACATCCCACAAAATATGTTATAGTGAAAATGTCAAATTGACAAGTTGAAACTAATTTTAGCAACATTTAAGAACCCTAACTTCCACAGGGAATATCTTGGAAAGTATAATGAACCAATGTTTTAAATTTTGACCACATGTACCCAAAGATCTTATCTCCATATGCTCAAAGATTCATGCTCTTAAATGTCCCAAAAAATAGGTTATAGTGAAAATATTGAGATGAATCGTTTGAAACATATTTCATGACCAATCAAAACCTTATCTTCCATAGTGTATACCTTTAAAAGTATAGAGAAACTAGATCTAAAAGTTTAACCAGATGTTCCCGTCAATCTCTCCTTAGTATGCTAAAAAATCGTCATTTGAAGCAACATGGAAAAAAAGTTATAGTGAAAATGTTAGGATGGCTCGTTTATTCAACAAATTACATTTTTGTTCAGACGCCCTTTCCCACCAATGTTTTCCCCTTTTATACATTATCATAACCCTTCATAAAAGGACACATTGATTCAAAAAGTCACATAAATTCATTAATTAAATAATTAATTCCCCCTTTCATTTCACTTTTCCAAATACCATGGGCTTCCTAAACCATGGGTTTGAAACCACCATCTCACTTTTTTTACTTCTCCTTTTTCATGAGAACTCTCTTTTAACATACTTGGATCCCTATATATAATATTAATGATATAAATATTTGGAATCAATGACAACAATTTGCTCAACAACCTCTTCCAATGTGAGAATATTAATAAAAAGATGTTATTGCAGAACAAATTCAAATTTCAGATTTGTAGAGATGACTAAATTAGACATTGTTACTAGTTACCTAATGAAGATCATGCATATTTGTGATCAACTTACAATAGTTGTAAAGAAGGTTGTGGATGTAGAGTTAGGGAACATGGTAATGAATGGATTCCTAAATTCATAGGAACCATTTGTCAAAGGTATTTGTGCTCATGAAAGTCTTCCTAATTTTGTAAGACTATGGGATGGTTGTATCTAGAAGGAAAATTTATGGATTCAAAGGCCAACAAGAAGGGTGGTGATGAAAACTTATCCCTAATGGTCAAACAAAGAATTTCAAAGTTAAAGAAACTATAAAAGGTAAGGGAAACAATGAGGAGTTAGCTTCATGTATAGGGAAGAAGGACTTGAGTAAAATCAAGTGCTTCATTTGTCATAAGTTTTTCCATTATGAATCACAATGTCCAAATAATACACGTAAGGGGAAGCAATAGGAGAAGTAGGTAGTAGCCTCTATAAAAAACCGAATCAATGATTTATATACCAAGTTTCATAAATATTTCTTATTAGTATATTTCCTCTCTATTAGTATGGTTCCAGGGAATGCTTGTTACATAGACAATGAAGCATAGAGGTAATAGTGTAAATATTAGAGGGGAATTAAGTAGTAACTTCCAAGTGGATCTATAAGATCAAGCATGTTGTAGATGGAAACATCAAGAAGTCCAAGGAAAGGTTTGTGGTAGGGGGTTCTCCCTTAAAGAGGAAGTGGACTATGAGGAGACATTTGCTCCAGTCTCTAGGTACACTTCCATAAGAGAAATTATATCTTTAGATTCATTTATGGGATGGAGGATACACATATGGATGTGAAGACAAATTTCCTTAATGCAATATATTAGGAAGAAGTTTACATGGAGAAGCCTCAGGGCTTTGAGAAAAATGGGAAGGAGTTCCATGTTTGCAGGCTTAAGGAATCCTTTTATGGACTCAAGCAAACACCAAGAGCATGGTATTCTAGAATTGATGAATATTTGTTGAGTATGGAATTCACCACTAATGAAGTAGACCCTAAATTTTACTATATATCTATTGGACTAGTCTACTTATTTTGGTGCTATATGTAGATGACTTGTTTCTTATTGGTTTAGAGAATCTCATTGTAGGGTGTAAAGTACACATGGAAGTTGACTTCAAGATCAAGAACGTTGGCATGATGCATTACTTCTTGGGTTTGGAGGTTTAACAAAATCCAAGGGTGGGTAGGGTAAGTATGTAATTGAGATATTAAAGAGATTTCAAATGGAAGATTTAAAAAATATGGCCACACCCATGATCACCATTATGAAGAAGGTGGCAACTTCAAATTCAAATTTAGTGGATCCCGTGTTATAAGGACAACTGATAGATTCCTTAATGTATTTGGTTAACAATAGATGAGATATATGTTTTGGAATGAACACAATGAGTTAGTTCATGGTGGAGCCAAGGTAGGATCATGAGGTATCATTAAAACACATGTTGAGATATTTGAGGGTCATGGTGGAGTATGTTCTAAGATATATTGGAGATGGTGAAGTGAATTTGCAGTGGTATATAGACTTACACTGGGTGGATAATGCAACAAACAAGAATAAAACCTTAGGGAATTGCTTTAGCTTAATATTAGTATTGATATCCTAGTTTAGTAGGAAGTAGAATTCCATGGAACTTAACTTACTAGATGCAGAGTATATGATAGCTAGTACAATGAGCCATGAGATCATTTGGCTCCACAAATTGATTACATGTTTATGTGACCAAGAGTTGGATCCCATGGTGATTTATTGTGATAATAATATTTGTATCAAGCTCTATGATAATCCAATATTTCATGATAGGTCCAAGCACATAGAGATTATATATCACTTCATTAAATATATGATTTAGAACTGAGCATTGAAGCTCCAACATATTCCTAACGATCTGTAGGTAGTTAATATTATGACCAAGTCCTTAGCAAAAAGGAGTTTGAATCATTCAAAGTTAGCTATGGATTAGTGTGGAATTCCTTCTTTGCTAAGAGGGAGTGTTAAGAAATATATCTTGAGTAGGAGTTTATTGCATAGCTTAGGTGTGAATGTGTAAGAAACAATTCATGACAACTTCTAGTGACCACTTGTTGAGCCCAGAACTTGCATCTTTCCTATACACCTTCCTAGACTTTTTCCATTCACCTGGACCTCCTAAGCTATCAACATCATTGCATATTAATCATAAAAGAGCACTTACAGTGGTTTTTAACTATGTTTTGTGTTTGCTGTTTGAATTAGATTTTTGCTCATTGAGCTATGGAATCCTGTCACTTTCCGCAGCTGCTTCAACTTTCCGCAACTAGTTTTGTTAAAGTCTACATTGCAGGTGTCATCAGGCAAATCGAGCCACATGGGCAAGTTGGAAATGACTTGGACATGGACTACGTCCTATTGGCTTAGTCGGATTCATCAGAGGAGGTCATGGTCAACGGTGGTCAAGCAGTGGTCAAACAGAAGAGTCCTACGGCAACAGGATTCCATTTCCAAGCACGTAAAATATTTTCGTGACCGTTTCTAGATTTCTGGAGGCACACTGACACTTGTAGGCTACCCACGATGTGAATCCAACAAGCCGTTTTCAATAGATTTCATAATCTCGGTAGCATGACGCTAAATCCATGGACGCTGTCATTTACGTGTCCTTTGTCAGCGCAGTTTATAGGAAAACAGTTATGTAGTCTTTTGTTATAAATAATGCGTTTCTATACGCATAGTAGTTAGTCTTTTGAATATATTTTTGCTGTTAAAAAACCCACTGTGCAGTGACACTAGTTTCATTGTTGTGACTGCGTTCTGAAATATATGAGAAGACTATGTTTCTGAGCATAATTCTTGATTAATAGTTGTTGCCCGAGGTTGTGCAGAGGGCCCCTGCACATGCCGAGGTTTTTATTATTATTGCTGTACAGTTTCATGCTGTGTTTCTTTATGTTTATTATGCCATAGTTATTCACTTATGTACATTTCATTTACTATGGTACTAACGCTTCATTCTTGTTCATAGTTTTACATGCTTTATACATTGCTGATAACACTGACCAGTGTGTATGTTCTAGATTACAGTAGGCAGCCTGGGCATTTGCATATAATTTTCACAATGACTAATGACATGGAATCAGTCTTTCTGCTGACTTACTTTTCTTAGCTTTTAATTCCAGTTCTGTTTTGTTTATTTCAGTTTTTTTCATTGGCTTTATTAGTTAGCTTAGATATTAAATTGCTCAAGTTGTTGATGATTACCTTCGAAAGCCATAGCGAGACTAACTGGTGAAGGGTCAGACTATGAATTGATGTGATTTGATTTTAAGTTTACTTTTCTGCAATTAGATATCAAATTGCTCAAGTTGTTGATGATTACCTCCAAAAGCCATAGCGAGACTAACTGGCGAGGGGTCAGACTATGAATTGATGTGATTTGATTTTAAGTTTACTTTTCTGCAATTAGATATCAGATTTCTCAAGTTGTTGATGATTACCTCCGAAAGCCATAGCGAGACTAACTGGCGAGGGGTCATAATACGAATTGATGTAATTTGATTTTAGCTTTACTTTAATTGCAATTTTTGGATTTCTTTGAGTACAGTAGCTTAATTCATTTCTTTTGTATTTAGATAGTAGCAGGGATAATGGTTTCATGATCAATAGTTCATTGTTTGTTTGATTAGAATAGTGGCACGTTTTCATTTTCTTTTAAGAATTTATTTCATCATTAGTATGTTCTAAGACCCTCTAAAGTTTGAAGTTTTGGAAATCATTATAAAGGACATAATTGCCTTGAAAATTTATATCCATACTTGTCTTTTATAATTTCCATTTCACATTAGGAGATAAACGAAGATAAAAACCCCCAAAACAAAATAAAAAATCAAAAACGACAAAAAGTAAGAAATAAGTTATCTTGCACATATAGTGCGCCACACTTCAACAATTTACGACTCCCGGATTGACAATTAATATAGCAATTTAGGACACTCTAAATTGACCAAACATTTTGGTGCCGTTGCCGGGGAAGTGTAACTAGGTAGCCAATTTCTTAAAAAAAAAAATTCAAAGAAGGGAAAAATTGATAACTTCTCAAAGTATGCTCTCCTCTTGCACCTAGTGTGATCTGGAGGATCAGAAAAGAGAGTTATTGGTTTAATAATTTCTTGAGTATGCTCTCTTCTTGCACCTAGTGTGATCTGGAAGATCAGAAAGAGAATTATTAGCCCGACTTGAAAAAATAAAAATAAAAAATGACATGCATAGATCAAGAGATTCTAGGGGAAGGTTTATAGCTAGGGCCAAGAGTTCGATTTTTACAACTCCATCTACTTCAAGGCATAGACAAGATACACCTCCATCATCTCCAACTCACACTCCCAGCCTTAGGATTCCTGGAATTCAAGGAGCAGTAGCTGAATTAGGAGACTCTCCCACACTATCCATCAAATCTGACCTAGGGAAAGAACCTTTCTTCACTTCTACAGGGGAACATATTGTAATCAAAGAAGTAGAATCACCTGAAGAAGAAGAGGGAGAAATTCCTCCTCGTTCACCATTAATAGAAGAACCAGAGGACTCTAAAAACTCTGAGGAAACTATCATGACAGAGGAAGTAGTAAACGTATTTGGAGGAGGAGGTAGAGGTAGAGGAGGAGGAAACAATGGGGAAAATAGGGATGGAGATAACTCATTTGGATTTCCTATAGTTGATGAGGAAACTCATACAACAATGAAAAACATCTCACCATCTGTCCTCCCAAACTTTTATGGGTTGCAAAGTGAGGATCCTGAAACATTTCTATTTGAGTTTGAAGTTGTGTGCCGAACTTATGACTATATGGAAAACTCTCAAAAACTCAAATTGTTTCCTTCAAAATTGAAGGGAGCTGCTTTGAAATGGTCCATGGGATTAGTCACTCAATCTATTAGGACTTGGAATGATATGAAACAAACATTTCTGGATAGATACCTGGACTATTGCATGCCCACCAACCATAAGGATGAGGTATTCAAAATGGTGCAAAAAGAAGATGAAAACTTGGAGGATTTACTTGAAAAATTTCAATACAACTTAAAAAGAGCAAAAATTAGTAACTTAGATGAGGAGACCTTGAAAGCCCTTCTATTAAAATCCATTAGAGATGAATGGACAGATATTTTAAACATGATGGGAAAGGGAGATATTTCTCAACTTCCACTTCGTGACATAGCAGAACTATGTGTCCATCTCTCGAGGGGAAAATCTAAAACGGGAAAAGGGCCTAGAGATCCTTCTCTTATTAGAGCAAACAAATTTGCAACTAGATCAGTAAGTAGGGTAGAGATTGGAAATATGCTTGATGAGTTCAAAACTGATATTCTAAGGAGCCTTAGTGAACAACTAGACACCCTTAAAATACAAAACAAGCAGAAAGCAGAAGCTGAAGCCTTGGCCATCTTTTGTCCAAAATGTAGGAAGAAACATGCTCTAAGCGAATGCCCCTTGGATGCAAAATTTGTAGAAACATGTATGATTTGCTCGGAAAGCCATGAGACCAAGGATTGTCCTTCAATTCCCGGGCTCAAAGCTATCTTTCAAGAAGATCCAAATTCAGTAGTCTCTTTGTTTTGTTTCAAGGATACCTTGGCAGGGGCAACAAAATCAAAGGTTTAACAACCCTATGAACTTTCAGCCCCCGCCAAATTGGAATTCTTGGAAACACCCTTGGTCCCAACCTCAAAATCCATATCAATCATGGGTGCAAGGTATGCAAAATCCTTATGGGAGATTTGCTCAATTTTATCAATATTCTCCATCTTTTCAAAATCAACAAGCTCCACAACTTCCAAATCAAAACCCACAACTTTCATTTCCATTTCCACAACAACAACCTTCTCAACAAAATCCAAATTCTCAACTCTTGCTTCCATTCCAACAAAAGACAAATCAACTACCAGCCCAGCCATTGCCAAATCCTAATAACAAAAATCTTGAAAATGCTTACATGGTAGAAGGACAACAATTTCCTACCTATACGATTGTTCCTCTTAATGATGTACAACTCAGGTCTGGTAGAGTTTTAGAAAAACCTTCTATAGATGCTCAAAAGCAAAGTACTTCCGAGGAAGATTTTCTTAAAGTCAATAAAGGTTCTGAAGCATCTCTTCAAAACCCAAACACTCAAAAAGAAGAAGAAAATGAGTCAACCCTCACAACTCCTATAGTTGAGCAACCTGCATCTTCATCCACCCCTCCTTTTCCTGAAAGATTACAAATTGACAAAGGGGTAGAAAAACAAATCTTGTTGCCTGACTATGATTTCCTAGATGAATTAAAGAATGTCTGTATCAAGATTCCCTTGCTACAAGCCATTAGAGAGATTCCTATTCTAGCAAAAACAATAAAGGAGTTGAGTCTCAAAAGACCAGGAAGGAAACCAAGAGATACAAGAAGAATCCACCTAGTAGGAAAAATTGCAGATATCATGATGGGAAAAATTACCATACAGAAATATGTAGATCCAGGTAGTCCAATCGTCAAGACACATATAAATGGGATAGAAATTCCAAACACATTAATTGACTTAGGGGTTGCTATCAACATTATGAGTAGACAGACTATGGAACAGCTTAAACTTCCTAATATTGTTTTTACACCTACCTTATTGCAACTTGCAGATAGATCAATAATCAAACCAGATGGTGTATTAGAAGATATTTCAGTCTCCTTAGATTCTTGGGAATATCCAGTAGATTTCATGATTTTGACTCCCAAGAGTAATTTAGGAGGGCACCCACTCATCTTAGGAAGACCTTGGCTAGCCACAACTGATGCTTTCATTAGTTGTAGATCTAGAGATATGTACATTTCTGATGGTAATTCGACAAAGAAGTTCAATTTGTATCCTCCAGCAAAAGCAATTACAGAAGTAGGAGATAATGAATGGATCGATGATGAGGACACTATAAAACCTGTCTTTACCATTTCTGAAATTAGTGAAGATAGTCAAATTCTGAACACATTAGAAAATTTTGAAACATCTTCAGAATATGACCACATACAATTTTAGTTAGATTCTGACATTGAGTATTTATCATCAAGACATATGTCTCTTTACTCTATGGAAGAGTTTGGTAGTTCCACCATTGAGATTTTTCCAGGTAAAACATTGAATATCAATAAAAATTTGGAAAAGTCACAACAGGAAGAGCTAACCAAAATCTTGCAAAAGCATTCTACTGAATTTGCATGGGAGTATACTGATATGAAAGGTATTGACCCTAAGACTTGCATTCATCACATCTACATCGAGGAAAATAATGGACCAATCAGACAACCTCAGAGAAGGATGAATCCAAACCTTAGGGAGATAGTGAAAGAAGAGCTCCAAAAACTACTCAATGTGAACTTCATTTATACAATTTCAGATAGCCGATGGGTTTCTCCTTTGGTTATAGTAGCTAAAAAGAATGGTAAATGGAGGGTATGCATTGATTACAGAGAATTGAATAAAGAAACTTTGAAGGATCACTTTCCTTTGCCCTTTATTGATCAAGTATTAGATACATTAGTAGGCAAAAAGTACTTTTCATTTCTGGATGGTTTTAGTGGCTATAATCAAATTCAGGTAGCACCTGAAGATCAAGATAAGACGACATTTACCTGTCCATGGGGAACTTTTTCTTATCGAGTGCTTCCTTTTGGATTATGTAATTCACCTGCAACATTCGAAAGAGAAGTACTAGGAATCTTTTTTGATCTAATCCATGATTGTGTAGAGGCTTATATGGATGATTTTACAGTTTATGGTAATTCATTTGAAGAGGCATTAGAGAATTTGGAAAAAGTCCTTATAAGATGTAAAGAAACAAACCTTTCATTAAGTCATGAAAAATGCTTTATGATGTTTACTGAAGGTATTGTTTTGGGACATCACATTTCAGGGGATGGGATTAAAGTTGATAGATCAAAAGTTGACGTCATCTCCAAGTTGCCTATACCAAATTGTCAAAAAGATAGAAGTTTTATGGGATTTACTGGGTACTATAGAAGATTTATAGAGAACTTCACTAAAATAACATCTCCACTCTTCAAATTTCTTACAAAAGACTGTGAATTAAAATGGGATCTTGATTGTCAATAAGCATTTGAAACTTTGAAAACAAGAATATCTGAAGCACCCATCTTGAGAGGGCCAAATTGGAAACTTCCTTTCCATATTTCTACATATGCTTCAGATACAACTCTAGGGGCTGTGTTGGGTCAAAAGGATTTAGTTCCTTATGCCATTTACTATACTAGTAAAAATTTGACTCCCACTGAGTTGAACTATACTGTAACTGAAAAAGAGTTCCTAGCTATTGTTCATGCAATCAATAATTTTAGAAATTATATAACAGGCTATGAAACTTTTATTCATACTGATCATTCTGCGATTAGATATCTAATGAAAAAACCTGTTACTAATGGCAGAGTTACAAGGTGGCTCTTACTTTTATAAGAATTCAATATTACTGTGTTGGATAGACCAGCGAAACAAAATACAGTAGCTGATTTCTTGTCTAGGATTCAGAATACTAAAGAAGATTCTCCTGTAGAGGACAAGTTTCCTTATGAATACTTATTTGCAGTAACTACTAAGACCCCTTGGTATGCAGATATAGCTAACTATTTGGTTACAGGGAAAATGCCTCCACATTTATTTCCTGGTGAAAGAAGAAAGATTATTCAAGAGAGTTCAAAATATTCATGGATTTCTAACGAATTGTTTAAAACAGGGCCAAATCTTGTGATTAGAAGATGTGTTAGGGAAGATGAAATGCCTGATATCCTCAAAGCATGTCATGATGAACCATGCAGCGGACACTTTGCTGACAAAAGGACAACTTATAAAATCCTCTCTGTTATCACAAAACCAGTACTAGGGACTGCAACCAAGCCAAGTTTCATGTAACTGTTTCAGACCATACTTTAGATTAGGAATTAGCCTTCCTAATCAGAGAGGGCTCTCTCACAACTCTTGATAAAATCCTTCAAACACTAGATGGCTAACTCTTTATTCACTTATGAAAGCATAGCTGGTTGGAAACACACCAAAAGATATCTCATTGGGCTATGGAGTCTATAATATCAAGTAGACAAGAAAAACACAGTGATCTCATAGAAATCAAGGCTCTTAGCATTACAAGTCAAACATATTCCACCACACATAGCTTGCTGTATACACAGGAAGTCAGAGCATATAATTATGAATTCTGAGTGATTGCATACAACAAAACCATAAAATAACATAAGGTATAACACATCATCACTTCATTTGACCATGACAATCCTTCGAGAATCTTGAGAAGAGAATAACTCTGTTTTACTATTACTGTAAAAAAAAAGGTCTTACAGTGGCCCAAAACAACACACTTTTTCTATTAAGTATCCAACCTTTTTTACATCTAAGTTATTCCTATATATAGCCTATCAAAACACTGCTGTACGAGACTCCTCATCAAGCATGAAGGGAGCTCGGGCTTTTGACATAAATGACCTTAACAATAACATAAACAAACTAATTGATTACAAGAGATATGATGCTACGAAAACAGAGGATTCCATCATATTGGCACTTTAAGTCTTCTTCCTTGTATACCCTGCTGTGTCCTTGGAGCTTGCCACCTGTAGTATTGCAATAATAACCATATCCAAACTTAAAACAGATTCAATGTATATACAGCTCTGGATACTTGATGCATAGATGATTCAACAACCGAAAAGAAAATGAAGCCTATATTCTTGGTTGCTGCCTCCCCTCGGTGTTCATATATTAATGATCCATCTTTAAGCCATTTAAACCTTGGATAGTCCCGTGTGACTGAAGAGAACTCATAACCCAGCCATCCCACAACTGGACAAGTGTATCATTTAACACCTCAGCAGCTCTATCCAAACCCTAAAATTTCGGAGATAAAGTGACTTTTAGGCAAAAGACAAAACTTCGGCTTTTTCTTTGAATATTTACACCTGGCCTCCTTTTCAAAATATCTGACTGATCTTCTATAATCTCCATGCTGATATTAAACCATCTCTTTAAATATATGCTGACCTCAGCATTCCAACTCAAGCTTTAAACCTAACCAGTCATCTACAGCAGTTTCGTAGCGCGCTACGAAACTGCTGTAGGTCATCAAAATTAAATATATGAACCTTGAAACAACAATAACTCAAGTCTGTGATTTCTTCAGTCATTCCATACAGGTGTGAAGACACAAAAAAGTCTCAAAAACTTTTAAAAAGACAATGGCCCAAAATATATCAAAATTTGAGAAAACACATTCCTCCTTGAATCATTTAGCTAGCTTGTCTAGCTTTTCTTTCAGGCTGATGACTTCCTCCTTCAACTTCTTGTTCTCTGCTCTTAGACTTGCATTCATTTGTTTCATAGCTTTTGCCTGTTTTAGAGCTGGTACTGTCCATACATAGGTGTCAGATACCGAACTAGCTTGACTGATCAAACTTGTTTTACCTTTCATCACAGCTTTCTTATAACTAGTATATCTCACTGCCTTCTCTTTCTCTTACAGGTAATGGAGTGAGGCCCGTTTTACTAGGGAAACCGGCCATGAATACAAACGAATCCCAGTCCTTACCAATTTTATGTAGGCTATCCAACACCAATAATTTAACCAGACCATGATGAAAAAGAGATGTTTCATAAGCTTCCTTCTTCAACTGAATCTTGTCACACATCTTAGTAATACTCCTGAATAAGTAAAAAGGGATGTCTATTGAGCTCTTACCAGTGAAGTGTAGTAGCAGCTTGAAATGATATGAGTAGACTTTGTTGTACCGACCTTCACATGTCAAGTACTTCTGGATGCATGTCAATAATGTAGCATAATTCTCCTTAAGATAGCTCCTTGGGACAGCTTTAGTAAGATCTTCGTCTACATATGGTGCCTTTAAGAACTCCTTACACGGACCCATATCAAACTTGAAATTCTTGAACCATTCTTGGCCACCTCTTGGGATTTCTGTGACTGTAGAAATGACTTCAGGGGAAACCGGAAACTCCAGCATGGCCACTTTTGAATTTAATCCCGTGAAATTCACTGCAAATGCCTTGGTCACTTCTGCATGTCCACCTTTGAGTTTTTCACAAAACCGCCAACAACCAGCACCTCTGAACGCCTTTGCTACTTCCTCATTCCTGAGGGTTACATCTAATCCCTCCGGCTCTGTTCTCACACATCTACCCGAACGGTGCTCCTTTCTTTCCATGTTTCTTTGCACAATTCTACACAAGGAAATGACGGTGGTTTGCAGCACGAAAACACTCTTTGGCTGTAGAAATCAGGCTCGCTTGCAGTAGTCTGTTTAGAATAAAGCTCACGCTTTTCATAGAGCAGAAGACATTCATATGTTATGAAAAACACATTATGGAATGACCACTTCCTATAACGTCCTCCAAACTGACACCTAACTCAATGAAATCAGACCTGATGGCAAAGTAATGGCTAATCATGACACATAAATGGTGTGAGGAAACAATCATAACCGGACTCGTGACTCACTACTTCTCGGATTAGACATTCAAGGAAAAATGCTGCACAACAGCCCGAAACCCCGATTTCGTAGCGCGGGCAGTTCAAATTTAAAGGAATGCGCTACGAAATCGCTGACAAACGGGCCGCTACGAAAACACGCAAACATTATTTAGCAGCAGAACTGACCAATCACACTCGCGCTGCGAAACTGCGCAAGTACCAATGACATGACATGACATAACTAACCATGATGGAAGATGACTAATGCCCTTGCCTTTACACGAATTTCATTCATAACTCTTGAATTTCAAAATTTGAAATTGACATAAGTTAACAAACCTATTTACAAGACTTCAAGACTTTATAAAAACTTATGGACAATTAACATATACATGAACTATAGATTCTAGTGATAACACTCTCTTTGGGATATTATTGGCCATCCCTTTTCAAAGATGCAAAAGAGTATGTCAAAAGGTGTGACAGCTGCCAAAGAGTAGGGAAACCTAACCTTTCAAATGAAATGCCATTGCAGCCACAGGTACTCATCGAACCCTTTGAAAAATGGGCTTTAGATTTCATTGGACCTATTAACCCACCATCTAAACAAAAAAAGTATATATTGGTATGTACTGATTATGTCACTAAATGGGTAGAAGCCAAAGCATTATTTTCTGATACTGAAAATACAGTTGTTAATTTTCTTTATGAGGATATTTTTACTTGCTTTTTTTTTCCAAGAGAAATTGTGACAGATTAGGGAAGTCAATTCACATCCAACTTGGTGGAGAAGCTGATGGAAGAATACAAAATCAAACACAGAAAATCTACTCCTTACCATCCGCAAGCAAATGGCCAAGTGGAGTCTACAAACAAAGTTATTGAAGGCATCATCACCAAAACTGTTCATCTACACATAAGAGATTGGGCAGAAAGGCTTCCTGAAGCCTTATGGGCCTACAGAACCACATGGAGAAATACAACAAGACATTCTCCCTATGAACTAGTTTATGGGAAAGAAGTCCTGCTCCCCATTGAGTTCCAAGTCAAAAATTTCAAGATGGCAGTTTAGTTGGGGATGGATCTATCAGAAGCCCAAAAGCACAGAATGGAGCAGTTGAATGAGCTAAATGAGATCAGACAAGAGGCAATTCGAAGAACTGATCTAGTTCAATATCAAAGAGCTAAATGGCATGACAAATACATCAAAGAGAAAAAGTTTCAAGAAGGAGATTGGGCATTGCTATTTGATTCCAAGTTTAAAGATTTTAAAGGAAAATTTCAGACTCATTGGCTTGGGCCATATGAGATTGACAAAATCTTTAGCAATGGAGCGGTAAGAATCAAAACCATTAATGAACATCAAACTCCTCTTATTGTGAATGGCCACAGATTAAAGATCTATTATAAGCCACTCTCAAAAGAGGAATTTGTGAAAATGTTTCAAGATAGTTCTGAAATAAGGCTAGTGAAGAAGAATCCTTCTTCTCCACCAGCCTAGCCTTTGTTCCTTTCTGTTCATAAAAAAAATAAAAATAAAAATAATAATAATAATAAAAAAATAATAATAATGTATAAGCCTGAAAACCAATCACTGATTGGCAGTCTTATACAGAAAATACAGGGCGAAAATCAGGAATTCCTGACACCCTATATTTTCCAAAAAAAAAAATCTCCCTCTCATTTCACAGTTTTGTGACACTCCACTTCATTTCATTCCACTCCACTTCATTTCATTCCACTCCATTTCATTTCATTCCACCAATAAAATTTTTCTTCATGACCATTTTCATTCAGTCAGTTATCATCTATCCATCTCCATTTAGTCAAATGATTGCTGTGTCAGTTTCCACAGCTGAAACCAGTTTCCGCAGCCAGAAGCAGTTTCCGCAGCTATCACTCTGTTTTTCAAAACTGAGTCAAATGTTAGTTAAATAATCATGAAATCAAATGCAGGTATGACCGAGGACATAATCATGAAACCAAATGCAGGTATGACTGAGGACATATTATGAAGAGATGAGGCACTTAAAAGCATCAACAAGGAGTAGCTGATCAAAGATTAATGAAAAAAATGGCAAGAATTCCAAGGTATGAGTAGAAATTTATTTCAAATAGCGTTCAAAGCAAATTTTTACATAGTTATAAAACCATAGCTCCATTATATGCAATGATTGGTGTTGATAACTCCATAACCGTTCCATGATCTCTATACGATTCCCCCACAATCCTTGCATTTATTTTCAAATGGCCTCATGATCAAGCCTCTGGTTTTAACTCATGTTCGGCTATACTTTGATACTCCACCTGTAATTATGGGATGTGGTTGATTTGATCACAGCTTCTCTCCACTGCACAAATTCCGCAGCCATTTCATAAGCATGTTTACATCCACTCCACAACAATTCAGTTTAAAATTCTGTCGGGCTCACTTTACTCCCCTACTATTTTGTTGAAGCCACAGTTGCATTTCCACCTTGTTCATATCAGTCTCCGCTCCATTCCGTGAATTCACTCCCGCTACCTATTCTCTGTTTTCCATTTACAGTCACTGTTTTCTTCTCCATAAACCTGTTCATCACTGTAACCCAGTCGTCTACCTCCGCTAAAACCCTTACTCACGCAGACAAATTTTAAAGACAGAAGGAAGGATGGGTCTGTTGTTGAGGGCAGAACGGGAAGGGCCCAAGTTTTTGGAAGGATACCCACAAGTGAAAAACATATTGGAAAAGGCAAAGTGGCTACGGCTTATTCAAAAATTCAAGGGCTACAACAAGGAGATTACAAAGACTTTTGCGAGGTCTTTTAATGGCCAGGAAGTGGAAGTTGGAGACCTCAAATTTACAGTCACCGAGGCATCTATAGCAGATGCTACAGAACTTCCGCAAGAGGGTGAACGCTGGTTCAAGAACAAGAGCTTTGATGAGAAGGCTTGGAGGGTTATCCTACGAAATCCAGGTATGGATGTAACTATTTTTAAACGAGGAATCTCTGTCCATGCTTTAGAAGAGAAGTGGACCAGTCTATTGTTGATTATTCAAAAGTTCATCACCTGTGAGGGACGTTTTGGATCAATGTATATGTATCACACCCGGTTGTTGATGAATTTCCTAGAAAACCAAACCCTCAATCTGCCATACTTTTTACTGAACAATCTGAAAAAGATGTCTGTAACTGTCCAAAAGAATTTGGGGGACGTAGAACCACACTTGTATCACCATGGCCTTGTGAAAATATTGATAGAAAAACAATTGAAAGAAAATAAAGACACATGGGAGCGGTTTCTAATCAGAAATTTCTTTCAATATCCACAAGAAGCCCCTGAAAGCAGTACATCTAGAAGAAGCAGAAGAAAGAGAACAAGTGATAAAATTCAAAGTACTCCTACTAGCATAGTTGAAGAAACTAGTAGAGAAGAAAGACTATCTAAAAGGAGGAAGGAAAAGATTGAGGGTAAGAAGCCAACAAAATCAAAAGAGAAAAGAAGCATTGAGGCTGTGCATCAAACCCCAGAACCTTCCTCAGAGGAAGACCATCAAGTATTGTCTGAAAGACTAGTTCACCTTTAGGAACAATCAGCTGCAACCAAGAAGAAAGGAAAAGAAAAACAGAGTAGGGAGGAAAAAGACACTAGTCCACGGCATGTAAGAAGAAGCTCCAGGCTAAAAGGGAAATTAAGGACAGTGCAAACCAAAGGACCCCACTTTATTGAATTGGGAGGGGAAACACTAAAGTAGCCTCCAGCAACCTCTCTTGACTATAGCCCACACCATACTTCCATTTCACAGCCAGATTTTAACATGAGTCCTTCTCGGCCAGATTTGGAAATCAGTCCTTCTCAACAGGAGTTTAGGGTCAATCCAAAGAAAATTACACCCAAAATAGACCCGAAATAGATGTATGATTATATAGAATCCTTGGAAAAGACAGCCACAGGTCCAAGCACTTCATCCACTCAGCCTCACACAGCACAAGAAGCTCTAGTCCAATCGTTGAAATAAGAAGTTTTTGAATTGGAGGTCTTAAATAGACATATTAAAAATGAAAATGAAGCATTAAAGGAACAAAGTAGATTGGACAAGATCATTCATGACAACACTATGTTACATCTGGGGCTGTGGTAGAAAAAGAACAGGAAATTGAAGAAGAAATGCAAGAGGTTGAGTAAAGCACTTATCAACCTCAAATTCAGATGCTTGATGTGGAAGCATAGAATGTTAGCAGTACCAAGGAAGAGGAGAAGAGGGCTGGATGTGCTGGTGGAGGTGTCAGAGCATATGGATTGAAGAGAGGATGGTCAAAATTTTGGTTGCATGGGGACATGCAACACCTTCACAGTGGGGGTATGTTGAGCCCTGAACTTGCATCTTTCCTATACACCTTCCTAGACTTTTTCCATTCACCTAGACCTCCTAAGCTATCAACATCATTGCATATTAATCATAAAAGAGCACTTAAAGTGGTTTTTAACTATGTTTTGTGTCTGCTATTTGAATTAGACTTTTACTCATTGAGCTGCGGAATCCTGTCACTTTCCGCAGCTGCTTCAACTTTCCGTAGCTGTTTTTGTTAAAGTCTACATTGTAGGTGTCATCAGGCAAATCGAGCCACATGGGCAAGTTGGAAATGACTTGGACATGGACCGAGTCCTATTGGCTCAGTCAGATTCTTCAGAGGAGGTCGTGGTCAACGGTGGTCAAACAAAGAGTCCTACGGCAACAGGACTCCGTTTCCAAGCATGTGAAATATTTTTGTGACTGTTTCTAGATTTCTGGAGGCACACTGACACCTGTAGGTTTCCCACTATGTGAATCCAACAAGCTGTTTTCAATAGACTGCATAATCTCAGTAGCATGACGCTAAATCCATGGACGCTGTTGTTTGCGTGTCCTCTGTCAGGGCAGTTTATAGGAAAACAATTATGTAGTCTTTTGTTATAAATAATGCGTTTCTATATGCATAGTAGTTAGTCTTTTGAATATATTTTTGTTGTTAAAAAACCCACTGTGCCGTGACACTAGTATCATTGTTGTGACTGTGTTCTGAAATGTATGAGAAGACTCTATTTCTGAGCATAATTCTTGATTGATAGCTGTTGCCCGAGGTTGTGCAGAGGGCCCCTGCACACGCTGAGGTTTTGTTTATTATTGTTGTACAGTTTCATGCTGTGTTTCTTTATGTTTATTATGCCATAGTTATTCACTTATGTACATTTCATTTACTATGGTACTAACGCTTCATTCTTGTTCATAGTTTTACATGCTTTATACATTGCTGATAACACTGACCAGTGTGTATGTTCCAGATTACAGTAGGCAGCCTGGGCATTTGCATATAATTTTCACAATGACTAATGACATGGAATCAGTCTTTCTGCTGACTTACTTTTCTTAGCTTTTAATTCCAGTTCTGTTTTGTTTATTTTAGTTTTGTTGACTGGCTTTATTAGTTAGCTTAGATATTAAATTTCTCAAGTTGTCGATGATTACCTCCGAAAGCCATAGCGAGCTAACTGGCGAGGGGTTAGACTATGAATTGATGTGATTTGATTTTAAGTTTACTTTTTTGCAATTAGATATCAGATTGCTCAAGTTGTTGATGATTACCTCCAAAAGCCATAATGAGACTAACTGGCGAGGGGTCAGACTATGAATTGATGTGATTTGATTTTAAGTTTACTTTTCTACAATTAGATATCAGATTGCTCAAGTTGTTGATGATTACCTCTGAAAGCCATAGCGAGACTAACTAGCGAGGGGTCAGAATATGAATTGATGTAATTTGATTTTAGCTTTACTTTACTTGCAAATTTTGGATTTCTTTGAGTACAGTAGATTAATTCATTTCTTTTGTATTTAGACAGTAGCAGGGATAATGGTTTCATGATCAATAGTTCATTGTTTGTTTGATTAGAATAGTGGCACGTTTTCATTTTCTTTTAAGAATTTATTTCATCATTAGTATGTTCTGAGACCCTCTAAAGTTTGAAGTTTTGGAAATCATTATAAAGGACATAATTGCCTTGAAATTTTATATCCATATTTGTCTTTTAGAATTTCCATTTCACATTAGGAGATAAATGAAGATAAAAACCCCCAAAACAAAATAAAAAATAAAAAACAACAAAAAGTAAGAAATAGGTTATCTTGCACATATAATGTGCCACACTTCAACATTTTACGACTCCCGGATTGACAATTAATATAACAATTTAGGACACTCTAAATTGACCAAACACCACTTAGTAAAATAAATAAATAATACTATCTTGTAACTTCACTTAAATAAATAAAAGTAAGAGTCAAATTTCCCATATTATCCCAATAGTATAAATATAAATGAAATACTCTAGAATATTAGTGAGTTAAATTTGTTTTAATATTTTCTATACATCTCATTGTTGAGATAAAGTGGTTACTAGGATTAACGAGATTAGTTACTAAGATATGGGATATTACTTGCTAGGATTGATGAGATTAATTATATTTCTGAAACCTTAAACATGAAAAGATAGGAGCAACTAAAACACACATGAGAACACTTGAGAGAGCTAGAGATTAAGAGAAGAAGGAGACCGCATCTAAGATGAGAAAGTGTAGATCTATTGTAGCAAACAACAAGAGTGAATCTAAATAGCAACAAAATCATATAGTTGTATAGTAGTAGTTATTCACTTCTTTCTTTAGTCAAAACATACGTATATCTCAGTAGGTTATACTTCTCTACTTTGTAGTGTTTTTTAACCATACAATTGTTATGTTACAACAAACTATGGAGGTACCTTGTAAGCATTGATCATTGGAATGTCAAACTAATTTGAAGAGAAAAATCACTATGCATCTGTGTTGTTGATTTATTTCTTCCATTGTTCACTTTTTCTAGCCATATGTGGGATTGTTGCATGCTCAAAAATATTCATTTTCATTATTAAATAAGTCCATATCTGATTTATTTAATTAAGAGAAACATAGGACATCAAACATCTAGGGCATTCGAAAATTTTGACACTAATATGATAAAATTGTTTGGCTCAAGATGATGGTTATCTGATAACCTTAGAAAAACACACATTTGTGAACAATCTTGATTAAAATGCCTAAATATGTTTCAAGAACATCTCAAAAGAGTATCTAGAAGAACACGTGATAGGAGAGCATACATAAGGAAGTGTGATGAGAAAGTGTGTACAACAGTTTGAGAGTGTGCAATGACCAGAAGCCAAGTATAATTTAACTAAAAAGGAAGTAAGAACATAAACAAATGAAAGTGATTACCGAGGATGATATCATATCAAACATCATAGTGAGTGAAAAAAATGAGAACAATCATGAGTTATGTTTGTGTGCAGGCTTGGCGTGGCAGCGGAAGAGAAGGAGAGAAGATGCAGGTTTGTGGAAGGGAGGAGAAGATGGCAGTGAGGAGCACGCAAAGGTTGTGGAACAGCTTGGATGCAGGAAATGAAGGAAGCTCAAAGGAGATCGAGGACAGGTCGATGAGTAGCAAAAGGGATGCCACAACAGATGAATTTGAGGGAGTGACAATTGCAAGTTTGCATGATAAGGGAGAGGCGAGGGAAAGAATGTGACATGGTAGCCAACAGGGAGGAAACGCAGGTTGATGGATTTGTAGAGAGAAGACCACGGGAGGTGAGGGAAGAGGAAAGACTACGTTTTTAAGAGCGATTTTTAGGTTAAGCAGCGAGGAGGAGCCACAAAAATGGATGGTGAGGGAAATGAGGAGCTGCGACAATGTAACAAAGGCAAAGGAATGACATGGGCTGGCAGAAGAGGGAAAGACTTGCAGATTTGAGCAATGACAGAGAAGAACATGATAGGGAAAAAGAGGATGCAGATAGAAGCATGCCAGTAAGAAGACAAGAGAAAAAATGGTAGGCTGAGAACCTTAAAATAAACCCAACAATTTATATGTAAACCAATCTATTCATGCTTCAAAATATGTTCTCAAAAGAAAAACTCATGAAATCCCTAGATATAAATTTTGAAACCCTCAAAATGGAAAAAAAAAAAAATTGAAATAATGCCTTTGTAAAATGATTTTGAGGCTAGATCTTACCCTCCAAGGCCTAGATCTTACTTCAAATAAAAATTTCTCCTTCATATCTACACCTGCAATAACAAAAAAAAACACCCAAACGATATATACAATGATGAAATTAAAAACCCAAAAAAACCCACATTAGAAAAATACAGTATTTACAAACTTAAGGATCCAATTAGCTAGATCTATCATTATGCTACACAAAAATTGAAGATTTTTAAATTTTAAAAGGAGGTACTAGCTCGAAGCTCTCATGCATCACAAAACAAAATTTTTATGATAAGCCCGGAGCTTATTTAGTTGGGCTCAGTTGGCTAGTCTTGTTAGCTCCGCTATATAACGTGGATCCTAAAGGTCTGGAGGCAAGTTTGGTCCTCGGTCGTGCTCGGAGAAAGGCTTATGGTGGTTGCCCTTCCCTCCTCCTCTATCTCCCTTGCCCCCCCTCTTATCTCCATTTCTCATGCTTCCCAGTTAAAAACCATAATAAAGTTCCCTCACTCTTAAGCCTGAGTGCTAAGTTTAAAACCCCATCAGACCATTTCCACACGACCCCGTGCCTCCGTAACTCATCGTCATCTTTTGATAGTAGCCATCGATCATCGCATCCTGATCCAACGGTTCCCTGCCGCATTCAATGAAAACCTGCTCGATTGAACCTCCACCGTCCAATCACCTCCGCCATGATCGGATGGCGATTGCTCCTCCCACCTCTGCAAACCAACCACACATTAACTCGCGATAAAAAATGGTTTCCATGTTTCCCCACCGCCATACATCACCATCTGAGTGGGATCACTCACCCTTGTACGATTACCGCCCGACCGTCAATAGCGGTGTGAGCAATACCGCTTACCGCTCAAGCCTGCTTTTCCCGCCCGATAAACTCTGTGCACCTTCGACACCCAATGGCCGTTGGATCCGTCTGCCCGAGATCCAATGGCTCACGATCATCTTCCGCCGTGCCTTCCTGATAGTCCCCACCAAGTCGTATCCGCTTTCCATCCGTTCAATCCGACGACCAATGTTATTCCTCCATCCAGTTCATCAAATCTTCTATGTAGTCCACGTCCTTGAACTGTCCCATGCACCTGAAGGACGAAGGCGACCAGTTACTAGTACACAACACATTTGCTCCTCAACAACCACATTCAAGAGATAGTAAGCCCGAGCAGGAAAAGGGCAGAGCTGAGGAGGTGAACGCATTTAACAGTTATGGGACTTTATCCCATGTGAGACTCCACCTGCCCGAGAAGGACAACAAAGCACTTGAGAAGATCAGATTCGTTCACTGAAGCAAGAAAATTGCACCAGAAACTCCATCAGGCAATTAAAGCAGTTGGTGGTCAATTATGACCTCCCCATACTTAGAAGGGCCGAGTGTTTTTACATCGAAACTCTATATATACCAAGAAAAGAGATGTAATCATGGTTGATGGTTGTTGTTTTGGTGTAAAGTTCAACTTCTGGAGACTGTAACTGCTTTTATACTTGCAGCGTCTCGTCTTCATTTTCAGCTAATACAAGCTTCTTTTGCTGTTAATTGCTCACTTTCCATTTCTATTCTGTTCTAGGCTGTGCCTGTTATGCAGTTTTCTTGAACTCTTGATGTTTAGCATTAGAGGAGCTGTCATCCTACCTCTGTGTTAGAATCTTGTATGTATCAGTGAATGTGTTATTCAGGTTTCTTTTCACCTAGTGACAGAGAGTTGTCATCCTGTCTGTGCATTAGGGAATTAGATTTGCAGACCTCTTTACTGGTTGCAGCCAACCATCACAAGGTCTTGTGCATCTGCTGGTGTGGTCAGTATTCTCCATATTCACCCAATCTTTAAACTGTGAGTGATTGGTGGTCTAAAGCCTTGTAGTCTGGGGGTGTTCACACATGTCTAGAGTTAAGCATAGTAGAAGTGGTTATCTGGCTTGAACAAGCATCATTCCTTCCATTCATCCATTTCCAACATTAAGTTGAGTTTGTAATGTTCCCGAGAATCTCCGAGCTACAACGTAGGAGAGTTTCTTGGGGTGATAACATTAATTGGCGCTCTTTCCGGGGAGAGGAGATTGAAGCTAGCTTCCCTGGGGAACGACATAGTTCCATACTTTGATGATAGACAAAATCTGGATACATTTCTGGTTGTAATCATCTATCTGGCGACTCTACTGGAGGACCAACCTTTGGTGACTCCACATTACAGTTTTGGCTCAGCTTGTGAGGTATACCCAGAGAAATTCTCATAAATCACCAGCTGACGCAGTGCCTAACCCTAAGAATATTGTTAAGCAGAAGAAAACATCACAGAAAGGAGCATCAAGATCAAGTAAGCCCAAAAAATATTATGTATCTCTGCAAGGAGGGCCTATACCTGAAAATGTACATTTTGAAGATATAGAGCCTAGTATTGTTAGTGAACTACCCTTAGAGATTCATAAAGCTCCTTGTCCGTTTAGTTCCCCTTTGGATCTCAGTCCAAAGAAAGTCTCCCATACAATTCATCATATTCCTTTGTCTCTATTATCTATTTCACTGCTCCCTACCATCCAATCTGCCAGTATCCTTCCACCTATCCCAGTCATGGCAGGTCAATAGGCACCCACAAAGATGGAAAGAATCATAGCTGCTAGACATGGACCCTTGGTTTTTCCTATTCCTTTGAATGCCATGCATGCAGGGGAATACCAGAAATACATGCCTAAATTCACTGGTACAGAAGGAGTAATAGCTGAAGAACACCTTGAATCTTTCCATAGCTATGCTGATAATTTAGATATTAATGATGATGATGTGTGGATGAGGGTTTTTGTCCAAAGACTAGATGGAGAGGCTAGAAAATGGTTCAAAGAATTGACTCCTAGGTCTATAGCAGACATTGAGGCCTTAGAATAGGTGTTCCTAAAGCATTGGGGGGATAAGAAAGATCTGCTCTACTATGACACCGAATTTGGGAACTTACAGAGGGGAAAGGGTGAGCTGCTGTCTGATTTCAACAAGAGATTCAACCATATGTACAGCAGGATACCAGCTGAAGTGAAACCCACCCCTACCTCTGCTAAGCTCACTTATGCCAATGCCTTCGATTCTCGTTTCTGTTTACTACTAAGGGAGAGAAGGTGTGCTTCTTTGGCTAATATGCAAAATGCAGCCCTGGAATTAGAATCAAACATCATGGCTGCAGAAAAGCTGGAAGGTAATGCTGACGGAAGAAGACAGAGGGGTGAGCTCTCATCATCCTCAGATCCCAATATCAACAAAATAGCTAGGATGATCGAGTCATTGGCCTCTGAAGTTTTCAAATTAAGAGTTGAGCAACATTCAGGAAAGGGACAAGCTCCTCATGCCTTTGCTCTTCCAAATCCAAATCCATATAGAGGAGCAAAGGAGCAAGTGCATATTTTGCAAAGGAATAGAGATACAAATGAAGATCAAAGGGTGAAGACCCTTTTTCAAGATATAGTCATGGAAGAGGAGCACTTTGAAGAGGAGGATGAGGTCCATGGTATGGAAGACAAGGGCAGCCCCCCTTTCTTAACTAGGGCTGCTTATGAGAAGTCTTTATCCAAAGGCCCTGCTCATGATTTTGTTGTCCATGCAAAACAACAAGCTTATTAGCAGAGGCAACCAGTAGCAGATCCCATCATCCTCAAAGTTCCAGTCATAGAGGTAAGAGGCCTTGAAGGCTCCCTTTCTTCTTTTAGTTTTCAATCAGAAGTTCAGAAGTCAAGAATACCCATACCTCTGATTGAATTGGTGAAGAATGAGTCCTTTAAGAAATCCATCCTTGAAGACCCTAAACCTAAAGCCAACCCAGCTTCCAAGGACTATGCAAATCTGCAAATTGGCCAACCTACTGCTATCCCTGGCCAGTGATAAAAAAGGCTGAAATTATTTCCCCATCATCTTATGTTCCTCTGTCTGTTCAAGAGACAATCCCTCATAGTTGCCTCCTAGGCACTGAGGCCAGCGATGACTCAATGTGTTGGCATTATGATACAAGTGTTGTCCTTGATGGCAACTCACTCAGAGGTTGATACAGGTAATGGCAACTTAATCAGAGGACAGATCTTAGTACAGCAGGTCAAGAGAGAGATATATGCAGTTTCATTGTGACAGATCCGCGTATACACGCGGGTTAGGCGTTCCGAAGACGCGTATGCGTATACACGCACTTTCACGCAAGGAAAAGTGCGTACATGTGGGAGAACTTATGTTTTGGTTCGTGTTATTTAGCCCTCGGTATTTGAACCTATGGTTGTGGACCATGGTATCTCGTCAGAAGTGTTGATCCCAAGTATTAGGTCCATGGTATTGTTTCTACATGGTTTTGGACCATGGTATTGAGAGAAGCCTAACCTATATAAGGAGAAGATCATTAGGCAAAGTGAAGCAGAGAATGGATGTCTGACGAAGTGGGAAGATATAGTATTGTTGGTTATGGGTTTGTGATGCTTGGCTCGGGTTGGATATGACAGTGAAGGTATAAGTAATTATCTTTAGATCTGTACGCGGGTTGTCTCTGGTGAAAGCGCGTATACACGCGGTTTTGATATAGTCAAGTAGCGTATGCATTATGAGATTTGGTGTTTCAGGTTGCTGTTGATTCTAGTGGTTATTGCAGAGTTCTGGGTTCTGGTTTGTGTTCTGTGTTTTTGATGACAGGGTTTCAGTGATTCAATATTGGGTGATTTAGAGCTTTATGATGCAAGTATAAGTTGATGATTGTATTGCAGCAGTGATTGTTTTGTACTTATGGATCCAGTCTGAAAATTTATGAAACGTGGTCCCTGGAAGAAAAGAAGGTTGTAGCCTTCTGTAGGTCATTACCTACGTACTAGTATCTTGGCTAGTGCAAGAGCTAAGGGGGTTGTAGCTCCCTTCCAGAAGAAGCTGGAAAACAAGAGAGGGTTGCAGCCCTCTGCAGGTTGCAACCTGCGTGTTGGTAAAGGATTGTACCAGTACATTGTAAAAGAAGTTTCTTATTAAAGGAAGATAGAAACAAATTGCAGCAAGTGGTTTTCACCCACATTGGGTTTCCACCTTATATCATGGTGTTCATGTGTGTGGCTTATGTGTGATGTTATACTACTCCTGTTTACTGTTAATAATGTTTTGATGCATTCACTGAAGATAAACTAACTGAATCATAAGATTACTGTATGTACGCTAGTTGCATTTAACACAGTCGCGTATATACGCGGATATCATGAACTGAAGTAGCGTATATGAATCTGAGTATGAAAATGAAAAAGTGTTTGAGTTGATAATACTGATTCACCCCCCCTCTCAGTATTATTTCCAACAATTGGTATCAGAGCAGGTCCTTTAGAAGAAGCTTGATTGCTTGAAGGAATGATCCATCAGAATGGCTAATCCAGAAAGAGAGGCACACATCAGGCCACCAATCTTTGACGGGAACAACTTTACCCACTGGAATATAAGAACCACGGCATATCTACAATCACTTGGAGTAGAAGTTTGGGGAATCGTGGAAGGAGGATACAATTACCCATCAGTAATTCCTACAGATATAGCAGAGAAAAAGCAATATGAGCTCAATGCCAAAGCTGTTACTATTTTATTGGGAAGTTTGACACAATCAGAATTTATGAAGGTCATGCATTTCAAATGAGCTAAGGAAATATGGGACAAAATTATTCTAAGCTACGAAGGAGATGAACAGGTAAAAAGAGCAAAGCTTCAAACTCTCAGAATCCGGTATGAAAATCTTAAGATGCATAGTAATGAAAGCATAGCTAATTACTTCCTGCGTATAGATGAGATTGTAAATTGTATGAGGAATTTGGGTGAAGAATTTAAAGAAGTTGTCTTAGTTGAAAAGGTTTTGAGATCCCTGTCTGCTAAATTTGATTCCAAAGTGTCTACCATAGAAGAAAAGGAGAATCTGCAGAAAATCACCATGTCACAGCTTCACGAAATCTTAACTGCTT
Organism: Pinus tabuliformis; assembly: GCA_031772625.1. Lineage (NCBI taxonomy): Eukaryota > Viridiplantae > Streptophyta > Pinopsida > Pinales > Pinaceae > Pinus > Pinus tabuliformis. The sequence continues at coordinate 511,120,515 of CM062819.1, forward strand.
TTGAGATGAGAAAAGAGGGACCATCAGAAGCCGCATTCGAAGCATCAGGATACATGTCAGGAGAAGAAGATGAGGTAAATTTTGTCAAGAATCTTGAACGGGGAACTGGACGGTTCGAAGGTAAGCTACCTTTCAAATGATTTTCATGTGGTAGAGTTGGTCACTACGCTGCTAGATGCCCTCATAACAAAGGAAAGATATCTGAAGAAGGTAATAGAAGCTATTATACCCATGTTAAAAGTAATGACTCATTCAATGGTAGTGAAGACATTAGAAGTCTCATGGCATATGAAAAGAAGAATGCAGAAACTGAAGAAGTTACCAAATTAAACGAACAATTGGAGTCAGTAACCAGGGTAAGGGAGAAATTGCAGGATATAGTGAAAGATCAGAGCATAACAATTCAGGGACTTGAATCAAAGATCCTCTCTCTAAAAGAAGATCTTGAAAAATCAAAGAAGCAGAACAGAGAAGCTCTTGAACATGAAGTGATCAAATTAAAGCAACAAGTGGAAGAAGGAAGAAAAGTTGAAGAAGTCCTAAGGAAACAATATCTGGAAAAGGAAGAACAACATCAGGTTGAGGTAAATATCTTAAAAGGTAAATTAGAAGAAAAGGATAAATTGTTGCGATTTCAAGATAGTACTAAGATTTTGGATGACATTCTTGGTAGTCAAAGATCCCCTATTATCAAAATTGGTCTTGGATTTTGTGAATCTGTTGAAGGTGAATCTAGCTCACAAGGTGAGGCAAGAAACTCTAATGAGAAATCTGAAATGCTCAAGGAACAGCCAAGGAAAGAAATTCCTCAAAGAAAATCCTTTGCTCCTAACTATGGAAGTGATAGACGATTATTTCCTCCACTGAATAATGTTGAATGTTATGTATGTCATAATCTTGGACATGTTGCAGCCAGATGTAGAAGTAGAATGGTTCAAGGCCATCACAAAAGATCATCACATTCCAGGTATTTCAGAGGATATTGTTTTGCCTGTAATGCGTTTGGACACAAAGCATTTGATTGCAATAGAAGGAACATGAAATATGTAAGATGTTATACATGCAACAAACTTGGACATAAAGCAAGGGAATGCAGGAGAAAATTTCAAAATTCAAAACAAGAGGACCATACTTCATCACAGTTCCAGGAATTGAAGAAGATAGAATTAGAGACAGAAAGGTGTGACATAACTCAGTTAGCTGACATAACAGACATAGGGGAAACTGAAAGTGAAGAAATTCAGTATTCCATCTTGCATACGCTGATATAATGAAGACAAGTTGCGTATATACGCGAGTTACAGGCTGCAGAGTCGCGTATATGGAGATCAGAAGAAAAGGCAGTAGAATAGACTCAGGAAATGGTTCGGTCATGATATGTAATGGTTGGCACAGGTTCAGGGGGAGCATATACTTCAAATAATGCATTGTTGGCATTATGGTCAGAAGTTGGTGATGAAGTCTATGAAGCTAAATAATACATCTTGTTGTTTGATCAAAGGAACGATATTGCAGGTTTGGATGTTGATGCTTATGGTGCAGATCATATATGATGTATGATAGGTAGCTAATGACTATCATGGTCTTGAATGGATTGCTGGTCTTAGAACTTGCATCTGCTCAGGGGGAGCATGGATGGATTGATACAACTTGGCATATACAAATGGGAGCCCAATCAGAGATTTCAACAAGTACTCAAGGGGAGTATGAACAGCAGAGGGAAAGAACTTCTTGATCTACCCTTTGCCCTTGATGTCAAAGGGGGAGAGTGACTTGGTGTAGTGGTTGCCATCAAGTCCAAAGGGGGAGATTGTTGGCATTATGATACAAGTGTTGTCCTTGATGGCAACTCACTCAGAGGTTGATACAGGTAATGGCAACTTAATCAGAGGACAGATCTTAGTACAGCAGGTCAAGAGAGAGATATACGCAGTTTCATTGTGACAAAGCCGCGTATACATGTGGGTTAGGTGTTCCGAAGATGCGTATGCGTATACATGCACTTTCACGCAAGGAAAAGTGCGTACATGTGGGAGAACTTATGTTTTGGTTCGTGGTATTTAGCCCTCGGTATTTGAACCTATGGTTGTGGACCATGGTATCTCGTCAGAAGTGTTGATCCCAAGTATTGGGTCCATGGTATTGTTTCTACATGGTTTTGGACCATGGTATTGAGAGAAGCCTAACCTATATAAGGAGAAGATCATTAGGCAAAGTGAAGCAGGGAATGGATGTCTGACGAAGTGGGAAGATCTAGTATTGCTGGTTATGGGTTTGTGATGCTTGGCTCGGGTTGGATATGACAACGAAGGTATAAGTAATTATCTTTAGATCTGTACACGGGTTGTCTCTAGTGAAAGCGTGTATACACATGGTTTTGATATAGTCAAGTAGCGTATGCATTATGAGATTTGGTGTTTCAGGTTGCTGTTGATTCTAGTGGTTATTGCAGAGTTCTGGGCTCTGGTTTGTGTTCTGTGTTTTTGATGACAGGGTTACAGTGATTCAGTATTGGGTGATTTAGAGATTTATGATGCAAGTATAAGTTGATGATTGTATTGTAGCAGTGTTTGTTTTGTACTTATGGATCCAGTCTGAAAATGTATGAAACGTGGTCCCTAGAAGAAAAGAAGGTTGTAGCCTTCTGTAGGTCAGCACCTACGTACTAGTATCTTGGCTAGTTCAAGAGCTAAGGGGGTTGTAGCTCCCTTCCAGAAGAAGTTGGAAAACGAGAGAGGGTTGTAGCCCTCTGCAGGTTGCAGCCTGCGTGCTAGTAAAGGACTGCACCAGTACATTGTAAAAGAAGTTTCTTATTAAAGGAAGATAGAAACAAATTGCAGCAGGTGGTTTTCACCCACATTGGGTTTCCACCTTATATCATGGTGTTCATGTGTGTGGCTTATGTGTGATGTTATACTGCTCCTGTTTACTGTTAATAATGTTCTGATGCATTCACTGAAGATAAACTAACTGAATCATAAGATTACTGTATGTATGCTAGTTGCATTTAACACAGTCGCATATATACGTGGATATCATGAACTGAAGTAGCGTATATGAATCTGAGTATGAAAATGAAAAAGTGTTTGAGTTGATAATACTAATTCACCCCCCCCTCTCAGTATTATTTCCAACACAATGCCCAAGGCTGATACTGGTAATCTCAGTCTTGATATTCCGAAGCTCACCCAGGTGGCCTCCACATAGCTTGAAAAGGCAGTTTGCCAGATCACAGAGGAAGAAGGTGCACAGATTTGGGACACCTCCTTGGATGGGGCTTGTTCTAAGAAAGCTGCAGGAGCAGGTGAAGTCTTTGCATCCCCCACACAAGGATACATAGATTCACCATTTATACTAATTGTTCAGGCCACAAATGACACAACCGAGTACACAGTAGCCCTTGTTATTCAGTAGGTGTACAAAAGCTTCCATGAAGAGCATCCAAGGACGAGAGCATACAAAGAGGGGGTGAATTATAAACCATATCTACCTAATAAGGTCAAATTTCCTAAACTTTTTGAGGTAAAAGACTAAATAAATCCGATTTTTCAAGTCTTTGATGAACCGGCTGACAGGCATATTGACCAATAGGAGGAGAAACAATTTTGATGGCCCAGTAAATGGGCAACTTTGAAAATTATGATGTTTAAGGTCTTTTGGCCTTAAGATTGTAAATATGTCATTTTAGTTGTTTAGTATGGACTCAGTTAGACTCCATGCCCAATGGAACACTAGGAAATTTTGTTAATTTGTTTTAACAGGAAAGACATTGATCTACAAGTTCTTGAGACCTCGCAAGGAGGATCTCATCCCCAGAAGGAGCCAGTGTTAGCTCCGCTACATAACGTGGATCCTAAAGGTCTAGAGGCAAGTTTGGTCCTCGATCGTGCTTGAAGAAAGGCTTATGGTGGTTGCCCTTCCCTCCTCCTCTATCTCCCTTGCCCCCCTCTTATCTCCATTTCTCATGCTTCCCGGTTAAAAACCATAATAAAGTGCCCTCACTCTTAAGCCTGAGTGCTAAGTTTAAAACCCCATCAGACCGTATCCACACGACCCCGCGCCTCCATAACTCATCGTCATATTTTGATCATAGCCGTCGATCATCACATCCTGATCCGACGGTTCCCCGCCACATTCAATGAAAACCTGCTCGATTGAACCTCCACCGTTCGATCACCTCCGCCATGATCGGATGGCGATCGCTCCTCCCACCTTCGCAAACCAACCGCATGTTAACTCGCGATAAAAAGTGGTTTCCGAGTTTCCCCGCTGCCACGCGTCACCATCTGAGTGGGATCGCTCGCCCTTGTACGATTACCGCTCGACCCTCAATAGTGGTGCGAGCAATATCGCTTATCGCTCAAGCCCGCTTTTCCTGCCCGATAAACTTCGTGCACCTTCGATGCCCAATGGCCGTTGGATCCATCTACCTGAGATCCAACGGCTCACGATCATCTTCCGCCTCACCTTGCCGATAGTCCCCACTAAGCCATATCCACCGTCCATCCGTTCAATCCGATGACCAATGTTATTCCTCTATCCAGTTCATCAAATCTGCTATGTAGTCCACGTCCTTGAACTGTCCCATGCACCCGAAGGACGAAGGCGACCAGTTACTAGTACATGGTGCATTTTCTCCTCAACAACCGCATTCAAGAGATAGTAAGCTCGAACAGGAAAAGGGCAGAGCCGAGCAGGTGAACACATTTAATAGTTATGGGACTTTATCCCATGTGAGACTCCACCTGCCCGAGAAGGACAATAGAGCACCTGAGATGATCAGATTTGTTCACTGAAGCAGGCAAATTGCACCAGAAACTCCATTAGGCAGTTAAAGTGGTTGGTGGTCAATTATGACCTCCCCATACTTAGAAGGGCCGAGTGCCTTTGTATTGAAACTCTATATATACCAAGAAAAGAGATGTAATTAGGGTTGATGGTTGTTGTTTTGGTGTAAAGTTCAACTTCTGGAGACTGTAATTGCTTTGATACTTGCAGCGTCTCGTCTTCATTTTCAGCTAATATAAGCTTCTTTTGCTATTAATTGCTCACTTTCCATTTCTATTCTATTCTAGGTTGTGCCTGTTATGCAGTTTTCCTGAACTCTTGATGTTTAGCATTAGAGGAGTTGTCATCCTACCTTTGTGTTAGAATCTTGTATGTATCAGTGAATGTGTTATTCAGGTTTCTTTCACCTAGTGACAGAGAGTTGTCATCCTGTCTGTGCATTAGGGAATTAGATTTGCAGACCTCTTTACTGGTTGCAGCCGACCATCACAAGATCTTGTGCATCTGCTGGTGTGGTCAGTGTTCTCCATATTCACCCAATCTTTAAACTGTGAGTGATTGGTGGTCTGAAGCCTTGTAGTCTGTGGGTGTTCACGCATGTCTGGAGTTAAGCATATTAGAAGTGGTTATATGGCTTGAACAAGCATCATTCCTTCCATTCATCCATTTCCAACATTAAGTTGAGTTTGTAATGTTCCCGAGCATCTCCAAGCTACAACCTAGGAGAGTTTCTTGGGGTGATAACAAGTCCAATTGGCGACTATCCCCTAACCTCTGATAATCTATCTCAAGATTTCCCTAAAAGACTTGATCCATCCATTAAAAATAGAGCAAGAAAATAATAATTAAATTTAGACAAATAGAGATACCTGCTATTACATTCAAAATTAAAATTATTATTCAAATCCCAGCAAACTGAACAAGTTACATGTGCTCAGATCACTCTCTAAAAACTATCATCAATGGCTTTAGAAAAAATTATGCATGAAATAAAACATCTTACAACATTCCCATGAAGAGTAACACCAGCAAAATTTAACCCCAAAGTCTTTCTTTATTATTGAGAAAAGTATTACACCAGAGCTTCTTGCTAAGCACACCACTTAGAGATCAGACCTCCTATTTAAAGATAAATCCTCCAATGACTAGTTTGAGTGATCCTCGTCAAAGTAATATCGACCATTGATAAAGATCAAAATACATTTTAATCTCATCCATCGAAATATTTGATTTTTTTAGGGAATTTGATTTTTTCATTTAAATGCATTTTAATTAACTAAAAAAATAGAATTTTTGAGTTAATTTCCCCAAAAAATTGACTTTGACTTAATCCACAGGGATCAAAGGTTTAAAATTTATCAAAATAATTGATTTACCTTAATCTTGGGACCTCTTAAAATTCATTTTTTTAGGACTGACCAATTTTGCCTTTGGAGAATTTAAATTTACCTACGGCTTAAATTTCTAGCTTAGGATTTTAATTAATTTTGGGCCGGAAAATTTAATTAATTAACCTATGAGGGAATAAATTATTTTTCAACGCTTAAATGTTTAGCCATGGTTTTATAATTATGAGGGACCATGCGCTAGACATTTTACATCAAGATTTACACATTTTTACACCAGAAAGGGGGGAAGCCCATTTGTTATAGTCTCTCATAGACTACCCATTTCTGCAACACAAGTATGATCCAACAAACCGAGAAATTTGTAATAAAATAATCTAACCAAATATTTAGTGTTATTCCCAAATTGCTTTACATAGACTCGATCTAGAACACTAGGACTCGCCTAAGATCCTAACGACAAAATCCATTCCAGCTTTGAGGTAAGACTGGAGGGAAAAACTCTGGCGACCATTCGAAAATGGATTGGTCAGATAAAAAAACTCCTAGAGTGGAGATCATCACTAAAAACGTAGGTTGACCTAGGTTGTTACACACACGAAACGAATATGCTGAGATTATTTACACAATATTCATGTAGAATGGATTTACATTATATCATGGTAACCAGGTTGATGATTATAACTGGACGACACAGACACATCAATTAGGCGATATACCTTTTGCGAAAAAACGGGGTGTACTGCTATGGGTCGTTGACACGTAGTGGTCAACAGGGCCTATCACCGAATTATTTTTGGAAGTTAATTTATAAAATGGGAAATATAGAGTATCTAAAGTGGGACACATCTTGGAGGATGAATTCATAACTATATATTTCTAGAAATGAATATTTATTCATATATAACAAATAGGAGAAACCTAAACGTCAAATGGCTGCAAAGTTAGAGACAAGATTATAAAGGGAGAAAATTAGAGTCGAAGAAAGAATGCTTCATTCCACTTGTTATCCTTCTATAAATTTGTGTGTTTTATTTTTCTTTATAGAAATTCCCTTCTTTCTTCCCATCCAACTTTACTAAACTATTTTACATGTTTTTGAATATGATCCATGACTGTAGTTTCTTATTTTTCTTCCATGTATCTTATTTTTACCATTATTGGTCCATGGGAGCCCAATCTTAGTCCCTTAGGGATGAATTCATTTTCCTTTTACAATTTTAAATAACATGATTTTGTGACTATGCTTTAAGTACTTAACTCTATTACAAATTTAGGTTTCGTAATTTTTTAATTTTTTAATTTTTGACTCTCGTAGAGAGCTCCTTTTCATGAGAGCATTTCATTTGTGGTTCTGAAATTTAATTCTTGGAATAAGAAATAGGAATACCGTGAATGTTTTTCCCATGCTCTTTATGATTTTAAATGAATAAAATCATTCTATAGTTCTCTAAATATATGGACCAATGTTTTCTATTTCTATCCATTTGAATATGCTTCAAGTATATCCCCTCATGATATGTTAATAGATGACAATGTGGAATGAACTTTTTGAGCTTATTTTATTGATTATCATTTTTACCTATTTGTAAACACCTGATTCACTCATGGGTGCATGAGTCAAATGTTTTAATCTTATTATTTGTATCATATGCATATCCAAGTGTTCTCAATAGAGGAGTACCACCTTTATAAAAACTTAGAGGGACCTGCACTCAGGCCCTAGGAGGTTGACTTTTCCCCTAACAGGAAAAAAGATCAACGTTTTTGGTGACCATATAGAGGAAATGATATATTTTCAAGAAATATGGTACTTCCTTCTAAGGATAAAAAATTATTGAGGAACTAGAAGCTCTCTAATTCACATTTTTATTTCTTATGAAAAGGATTTGGTAGAATTTTTTCCATATAGTTGAATATAAAGTTTATTCTTGAAAACATTTTTCAAAGAACATTACATGGACTCCAAGGTTATGGAAATTAACGTAAAGATTTGTTATGGAAATTTCTTGAAGACAAAGAATTGTGTAAGATTTAGGAGAATGAGCTACCTGACAACTCTATTATCGAAGGTTGTAATTTTGTAAAAACATTCCTTGATGACTCCATTAAAGAGATCCCATAATCTCATGAAGATTTATATGGAAAATCCAATCAAAATTTTCTTCCATGTTGTAATGATCCAAGTGGATATTGGTGGCCACCTGCCTATTCCACTTGGACCCCCAACACTGTCTCTTTTAGTTTTTTGATTTCCTTAATTGTAGCATAGTTTACTATTTTTGGTATTTTTTTAGGTCCTAAACTTCTGGAGCCATTTTGAGGCCCTAAATGACGATTTTAGGGAAAACGTAGAGAACGAAAACATCCCAAACCATTTATTTTGTTTGCTTTCGGCCTTCTATTCGAGATCTTCGAAACAAGGTATTATGATAGCCAAATGGAGATCGTATGCCAAAGTTATGACTGCCTGGGAAGTCGATGTACAAATTTACCCAAACAGGGCCCACAGTTTTGGTGCTTCATCTCCTAGGGCTAGGCTTTTGGATGTTTAGGGTTTTCCATTGTTTCTCAATAATAAATAGGCCTTTGAGCCTCATTGTAACACAATTCGGAGGCATGTGGCCGCCACATCTCTTCTCAGAGATAAGCTACCATCACCCAAGCTAGACATATTTCCATTCTGTTTGTAAGCATGTTTCAGTATTTGATATTAATTAAATGAAGTGTTATTTCTACTGCATCTTTGTATTTATGGTTATATCTATAATTTTTTGCGTTCATGTTTAAATCCGGATCAATGGTATCAGAGCGATCTGTTGTTTCTCTGTTCCTCTTTGCATGTCCCCAATGAGGTCGGGATATAAGGAGTTAGGGCTTCAATTGGTCGAACCTTTGCAAGACCAGCCTCAAAAATCCCGACGGTCTCCCATGGTGGATGAAAAGAAAGATGAGGGGGCAGGAGATCCTATCGAAATCTTGCTCGAAGAAGCCCTCAAGCGACAAAGGAATGCAATGGTGAACAATTTTGTCTAGATCCTTCAGCAGTCACCCAAGGGTGATGCATCTACTTCAAGCAACCACTCTGGAAGCATCACACCCTTTAAGGTACAAGTTAACTTTGACATTCCCATATTTGAGGGTCAGATAGATGCAGACGCTGTAGGTAAATGGTTAAATCTACTAGAAGGATATTTTTCCGTTCATGATTTTTCCATCTGGGAAAAGATCACTTTTACACTTCTCAAAGCAGCCCCCCACGGCAAGGACTAGTGGGGAACCTATTGTGAGCAGAAGGATGAAAGTACAAACTCACTGTTTTCAACCGCACCCACTTGGAGCTCGTTCTGGGATGCCATCAAAGAGTAGTGCTACCTTGTCGGGGGCTATGAGGATAAATACATAAAGTGGACAATGTTGCGATAGGGAAGGGACCAAGATGTACCGAAGTTTACCAATGTTTTTCATACCCTTCGCACGAAATTGGGTATCAAGGATTCTGAGAACCATTTGGTTCTCAAGTACTACAGCTGCCTACATAGATACATCCAGGACCAGATGGAGTTCCTGAACATCTCCTTGCTCGGCACGACATGCCGATATGCCGTCAAGATCGAGCAAAAGTTTAAACAAAAGAAGTGAGACTTTGGATCTGCGAATTCGAAGCAAGGGAAAGGTACCCCCAAACTGTAGAACAAAGGACAAAGCCAAGGCAAGGCGGCTCATGACAACCCACCAAAGCTGCAAGTAAAGAACAACACCGCGAAGCTAAAGAAGGACACGGGAAAGTGGTGTGAGTTTCGTAAGAGCTCCACTCATAACACAAGTGAGTTTTAGGCCAAGCAGTCACTGGTGGCAGAGCTAAAGGCTTCGGAATCAGAGGCATGTTCCGGTTCTGAGTCAGAACCTGACAAGGGGAATGACAAAGGGAAGAAGATTATTGACATAGAGCCCAACGCCACCGTTGCCACCACAAAGATCCAGAAGGAGGAACCCGAAGATCCAGAGGAAGAGGAGCACCTCTTCCACTCCTAGATGTGGGTAAAGGGTTCCCTGCTACAGTTCATTATCGGTAGTGTGAACCAAAAGAACCTCATTTCGGTAGAGGTCGTGAAGCGGCTGGGCTTACCAACCACAACACATCCACAACCGTACACCATTAGGTGGTTTCACCAAGGATGGGATCTTTGCGTGAGCCAGCAATGCCGCCTTCCATACAGCATCAAGCCCTTCACAGATGAAGAATTATGTGATGTTGCTCCCCTTGATGTTTGTGATGTATTATTATGCCAACCATACTTATGGAAGCAACATTGTGTGTATGAGTCAAGGCCTCGTGCTGTTATTGTTACTTTGCAAAATAAGTTGTACAGGATACCAAAGGTAGCACCACCTACCGCCATCTCTTTGGTTAATGCAAAACAATGCAGTAAGCTCATTTCCAAAACCGGGAAATTTGTTTTCCTAATGATACGCCCTTAGGGAAAGAAGAAGACGATGGCCACGACCTCCAGATAGGGCCCCTCCGCATGACAACAACAGATGGACAAGGTCATGGAGCAGTACGAGGACATCTTCACCTCCACCACAAGGGTGCCTCTGCATTGTTAGGTCAAGCACTCCATTGATCTGACCCCAGGTGCGCCGTTGCCCAATGGACCAATCTATCGATGCTCCATTATGGAGAACAATGAAATAAAGAGGCAGATTCAAGAGCTGTTGTAGAAAGGTCACATCCGGACGAGTTCATTGCCCTGTGGGAGCCCGATTGTGTTGGTACAGAAGAAGGATGAGACTTGGAGACTCTGTATTGATTATCGAATGTTGAACAAGATCACTGTCTAGAATAGGTACCCGATCCTACGGATTAATGACCATCTCGACCAACTGAAGGGGGCAAAATATTTCAGCAAGATCAATTTGAAGTCAGGATATCACCCGGTACCAATTGAACCCTCCGATGTGTGGAACACTGCCTTCAAAGCCAAGGAGGGCCTTTGAGAATGGTTAGTTAGGTCTTTTGGGTTGATGAATGCTCTTGCAACCTTCATGAGGCTGATGGATGACATCTTGCGGCCATTCACCAACTCATTTGTAGTGGTCTACTTGAATGACATCCTGATCTTCAGCCAGATTTGGGAAGAGCACCTCCACCACATCCGACAGGTTCTCCGAACACTGCGACAACACAAGTTTTGTGCCAATTTGGAGAAATGCACTTTTGGCATGACCCAAGTTCAGTATCTGGGATACATTATTGATGAACGAGGGGTGCATGTGGATCTAGCCAAGATCCAAGTCATCCGGGATTGGCCAGTTCCAACCACTTTGACAGATCTCCACAGTTTTCTGGGACTTGCCAGTTTCTACCGCAGGTTCGTGTTGGGATTCTCTCATATCTCTTGGTCCTAGAGTCAAGTCACTAAGCGAGGAGTGAAAGAAAAATTCTTTTGGTATGAATCTCAATAGAAGGCATTCACAGAGTTGAAACATCGCCTCTACTCAGCACCAGTGCTCACATTGCCAGACTTGCAACAACCATTTGAGATCGAGACAGATGCCTCCAACTATGATATTGGGGTAGTCCTTACTCAACAGGGGCATCCAGTGGCATATCGCAGTGAGACACTTTCAGACATAGTCCATAAGTATCCCACTTATGACAAAGAGATGTATTCCATTGTGCAGGCCTGCCGACAATGGAAGCACTGCATTTCGAGGAAGGAAACGGTCATCCACACAGACCACCAACCCCTGCAGTTCATACAAACGCAAGGGAAGTTGCAGAATGATCGCCATCAGAAGTGGTCCACATACTTGCAATAGTTCCATTTGAATATCAAGTATAAGAAGGGCAGCACCAATAATGTTGCAGATTGCCTCAACCGACCACCAATCATGGCGTTAGCCATGTGCTCAACTCTTGTGGGCATGAGACTTTTGATTAGCCACTTCTCTACAAAAGCGACCCAGAATTCGGCTACACATATTAGACGCTCTTGGAGGGTCAGAAAGTTCCAGATTTTCACCTCCAAGATGCCCTATTATGCCACCTAGGACACCTTTGTGTTCCTTCAAGAGAGCGTGCCAGGATGATTTGGGAAGCACACTACAATCGGCCTGCTGGGCATTTTGGGGTCGAGAAAACGGTGGCAGTACTGCAAAAGTCTTTCTATTGGGCGAATCTTTGATAGGATGTCAGGAAGTACATCAGATCCTGCACTGCCTGTGCCATTGCCAAACTGGCCACCGAGAAGAAAGGCCTCTATACTTTGCTGCCCACCCCTAGTCGACCTTGGGAATCCATCTCCATGGATTACATGTTGGGCCTTCCTTCTACTAAGAATGGCAACAACTGTGTTTTTGCAATCATCGACAAATTCTCGACGATGGCCATTATGGCAGTCTACAAGAAGAATATCACAGCAGAAGCCACTGCTACACTCTTCTTTGAATGAGTTTAGGTACACTTTGGGATCCCACAGTCTATCATCTCAGATCGAGACAGCAGGTTCCTTAGTACATTTTGGTCCAATCTCTGGTCAATGCTGGACACCAAGCTCACTAAGTCCATAGCTTTCCATCCCCAAACTAATGGTCAGACAGAGGTCGTCAATAGCATAATCGTACACATTCTGCGCATGTACAACTCAAAGCATCCATGCACATGGGATGAGAGCCTCCCCTATGTCTAGCACAACTATAACTGGGCTCTCCACAACTCGACTGGCCACAACCCTTTTAAGGTGGGATTGGGATTCTAGCCACTATGTCCCATTAATGTGGCTATGCCATGTGCAACTACTCATGCAGATTCGACTCATGTCCTGTCTGAAGCCGATAAGGAAAACAACTTCATTGAGCACATCCAACATATCCGCCAGCAAGTCCACGACATTCTAGAGAAATCAAATTCCAAGTACAAGCAGTGACATGATCAACATCGGGTGCCACACAAGTTTCAGGTGGGCGACAAAGTCTAGTTGCTTTTGCAAAAGGAATGCCTTACTGAAGCCTATCGAAAACTCAGACCACTTTGATATGGTCCTTACACCATTACCAAGGCAGTGGGAGACAATGCATTTGAGCTCAGAATTCCCCCATTCCTTGGCCTGCACCCAGTGTTCAATGTGGGTAGCCTTCGACCATACTTTCCACCATTGCTAGACACATTAGACATTGCAGAACAGCTCACACCTACAGAGTTAAATCCACATTGCATGGAACAAGCCACAACTAATCGAATCATGGACACACAAATCAAAAACACCCGACAACAAAGGATCCAACTATATCGAGTTGTCAAAGCAGGCCAACTCCTTCACTAGGGCAAGTGGCTCACTAGGGACCAAGTTCAACAGAAGTTTCCTCATCTCATGGAGGAACTCAACGCAATGGGGACAATTGCTTCCTAAGGGGGGAGGAATGATCCAGGTAGATATTGGTAGCCACTTGCCTATTCCACTTGGACCCCCAACACCGTCTCTTTCAGTTTTTTGGTTTCCTTAATTGTAGGACAGTTTACTATTTCTGCAGTTTTTCGGGTCCTAAACTTCCAGAGCCCTTTTGAGGCCCTAAACGGCATTTTTAGGGAAAATGGACAGACCGGAAACACCCCAAATTGGCTTGTCATTTGTTTTTGGCCTTTTCTTTGAGATCTTCGAAATAAGGTATTATGGTAGCCAAATGGAGATCGTATGCCAAAGTTACGACCCCAGGAAGTTGATGTACCAATTTACCCAAACGAGGCCCACAGTTTTGGCACTTCATCTCATAGGGCTAGGTTTTTGGATGTTTAGGGTTTTCCATTGTTTCTCAATAATAAATAGCCCTTTGAGCCTCATTGTAACACAGTTTGGAGGCATGTAGCTGCCACATCTCTTTTCAGATATAAGCTACCATCACCTGAGCTAGTCTTATTCCCATTCTATTTGTAAGCATATTTTAGTATTTGATATTAATGAAATGAAGTGCTATTTCTACTGCATCTTTGTATCTATGGTTATATCTGTAATTTTTTGCGTTCCTGTTTAAATCTGGATCATGTAATGATAATATTCCTTCCCCAATAAGCCAATCAATATTTGTCCAAGTTATGGCTAAAGGAGAAGGTTCTCAAAGAAAGAAATGAGTATACAAAAGTCCCCTCATTCTTCAAGGAAAGATTCACTCCCTACCAAATATCTCCATTGAGAAGTTTCCTATGTTCTTTGGAAATGCTTCAGAGGATGCAGACAATCATTTGGCTAAGTTTGCTAGTGCATGTGACGTTTATAATGTGGTTGAAGGGGATGTTGTTTGAATATTGTTTACCTTGACTCTGCAAGAAATTTCTCGTAAATGGTTTTAATCATTACTATCTTGAACCATTACAACTTGGGAAGTACTAGAAAATTTATTTATTGAGGAATATTGCCCAAGAAAAGACCATACTCTCTTTCCTTGAAGATGGTTGAAATCCAAATTAATGAAGAAGAAACAATAAAAAATTTTACTCTTAAACTTATGAAAGTTATTCAAGAGGTTACTCTGTAAATTTTTCCTGAAAATTTCATCACTTTTAGATTGTTTAGATAATCTTCGGCAAAATCACATAACCAATCTTTTGTCGACGCATTTCGAACCAACCAGTGTGGTTCATCGTTAGGACAAGTTGAAGAACCAATCAGGCTTAGCTTGAATAAATAGAGTGTGCAAAGACTCAAACGGCTATATTGCCAACGACTAATTTTGACCTAATGATCTTAGTCAAACAACCAATTTAATTATTAATATTCTTAGAAATAGCTAAAACAGGTAAATATGTTAATTTAAATAAATGATTATGAATATCTAAAAACAAATAAATAAATTCATTATAATTAGCTCATATATTAAGAGAATTCATTTGATAATTAAAATATCCATATTTATTATTTAATTATAATGGTCATTATATAATCTATATTTATTATTATTCCATTATTATTTAAATGGTATTACCTTACTATTATTTTTAGAATTTAGTCACATTAGGTAATAGTGTATATATTTAATAATAATTATTTAATGGTCCATTAGATCTTAAAATATATCATTTATATTTATTATTTAAATATAATGGTCCATTAAATTAATAAGTTGTATACAATAATATATGTTTAATAACTAATCTATATTTACTTACTAATTTATAATACCAATTTAGAAATAGCTAAAACAACCAATTTAATTATTAATATTCTTAGAAATAGCTAAAACAGGTAAATATGTTAATTTAAGAAAATGATTATGAATATCTAAAAACAAATAAATAAATTCATTATTATTAGCTCATATATTAAGAGAATTCATTTGATACTTAAAATATCCATATTTATTATTTAATTATAATGGTCATTATATAATCTATATTTATTATTATTCCATTATTATTTAAATGGTATTACCTTACTATTATTTTTAGAATTTAGTCCCATTAGGTAATAGTGTATATATTTAATAATAATTATTTAATGGTCCATTAGATCTTAAAATATATCATTTATATTTATTATTTAAATATAATGGTCCATTAAATTAATAAGTTGTATACAATAATATATGTTTAATAACTAATCTATATTTACTTACTAATTTATAGTAGAGTTAAATATAAAGGCATAAATATTTGAAATTAAGGAAGCAAAAATTCTAATCTAATTATAATATACCCAATAGTATCATAAACGGGATAAGGTTAATACAATAATTAGCCCGAAATTAATTAATAACTTAATAATAACTCAAACACTCCATAATAATAGGACTAACCCGCCAAAACAAAACTTAAGGAGAGGGAAGACAGAAACCCTAAGACCTAGCAAACGGGGAATGAGGAGGCTAGGAAGACAAGGCTGGGACCCAGCAACTACTAATCCTCCAGCCATCATCCCTATTAAGATTGTTTGGCCTTTTCTCAATCTCCAGGGCCTCTCTAAATTTGCGATGGTGAAACTGCGCAACTTTGGCAATGACTTGAGCCTCCTTTAGATTCTAAGAAAATGCTTTGCTTGCAAACCAAAGATCTTTATTGAAGTAAGAGGAAATTTGAAATTAGAAAGAGTTAATGAAACAAGCTTAGGTCATTGAAGAAAATATTCATGAAAGCGATGTTGATCTCTGAACTTTCCAACATGGCTTCAAGAAAACAAAAATGGGGATTTAGAAGAAAAATATAATGAAATATATGAAAATTTATCCATACCAGATTGTGTTTCTAAAGCTGAAAGTGAGAACTGTAATGTTTCAATTAAAGAGGAATATGCTCCACCACATGATCCATCGGAGGGAAATTCTAGCCTCTTATATGGCAATAAGGTTGACAAAAAGTTTAAGAGTGAATTTGATAAACTCCACTAGATGCACCCCAATACTTTATTCAATATGGTCATGACAAATATATTGTAATGGGTTCTCAAAGAATGTGGTTGGATTATACAAAACCACAAGAGGAATGTAAACATAAGATCAACAAAAGTGGTTACTTTCAATATGTTGACTTCTCATCTCAACTAGAGTATAACAAGAAAGAGGTCTTTTAGGCAACATCAACAAGGGACATATACAACAAGAAGGATGGATCATTTATTTTATTTTCAAAGACAATAATATTTTTGATAAACAACAAGAACTAACCCTCCAGTTCTTTATGGATTCTCAACATCAATTTTTTTTTTGCAGCCTCATTAGGAAGAGTTGTTGTTGCTTTATGGTGGAGTATCTTCGAAACATTCCTAATAAAGAAATAAATTTCAAACACGGCTAGGAGAAAACACATTAATTTTCTATTTACATGGATCCATTAGAAGTCTAATTATACTTGAGAGCCACAATTCTCTCCAATTTTGTTAGGGTAGGTAGATTTTGTATATAATTTTATTTATTTATTTTGGTCAAGTTTTTCTAATAAGCATTTGTTGGGTTGGGATGACTCCAAATCCTAACGGAGAAGTAAATCAATCATATTCTGGTGTTCGTAGTAACTCTTAAGGGGTCACTATCCATAGTTGGAGCCAAATGTTGTCCCAAAATTTTGCACCTATAATAAAGCTCAATCACTTAACCGATTTCTTAGCAAAAATGGCTTTTCTTTTGAAAAGAAATAGGAAAAGAAGAGATAGTATACATAAATAAATTATTAATTTCCATTTTTTTCACTAGATATCCCTATGTATCAACTTCATCCAACATTTGATGGAATAAAATATAGAGGTCATATGCCAAAGATATCACTATTTTTCCTTGCATATATTAGTTCCAACACTTAGATATTTTCTAAGTTGTGCTTTCATACCATTTCCCTTGCACATTATTATCTCTACACTACCCTAACCTATGCACACCTATCTCCACACAACCATAACCTATGCATATCCTACCTCTACACAACCCTACCTCCACACACCTACCTCCACACACCCTACCTCTAAACAAATCTACAGAGACTGAGTCATGAAATTATGACAACCACCACTTGAGTTTCTATTATTTGTTTTCAAAAAATGAGAGCTTGCTGGAAAGGTAAAAGAGTGGAGAACATGTTTGAAGTGGTATCTAGGGGTAAAATTATGGATATCATATCTAAAAATTGAAATAACTGTCACGAACTATTTTGGTCTGGTCACCAAATTATTTTGAGAAAATATTTTATAAAATGGGAAATATGGAATATTTGAAGTGGGACCTAGCTTGGCAGAAAAATTCATAACTGTATATTTCTAAAAAAGGATATTTATTTAGTTATAACAAAGACAAAAAACTTAATATTTAAATGGTTGCAAAAATAGAGACAATATTATAAAGGGAGAAGGTCAGAATCGAAGAAAGGAGGATATTGGGCATTGAGTTCAATGCTCCTCGTGTGTTTCATGACATGTACTAACCACATCTCGTGGATCCTAACTCTGGCGATTGTAGAAAGGGCTAATTCCTATGGGTTTTGGTATAACGATAATCGTGATACCAACAAGTGGTATTAGAGTGAAAAGTCTCGAGTTCGAAACTCACTTAAATTGCACTGGGGGGAGATTGTTAGACATTGGGTTCTACACTTCCCGTGCGTTTCACAACATGGACTAACTGCCTCTCGTGGATCCTAACTCTGGTGATTGTAGTGGAGACTAATGCCTTCGGGTTTTAGTCTAATGAAAATCATGATTCCAACAAAGGCTTCATTCCTCTTATTATCCTTCAACATTTTTGTGAGTGTTTTATTTCTCTTTGGAGCAATTCCATTCTTTCTTCCCAATCTTTCATCATCCATATTTATTAAATTGTTTTAAATTTTTTTGAAGTCGATCCCTAACTGTAGTTTCTTCTTTTTCTTCTAGATATCGTATTTTTACCATTATTGATCCATGGGAACCCAGTCTTAGCCCCTTAAGGATGAATGCATTATCCTTTTACAGTTTTAAACAACTAGATTTTGTGATTGTGCTCTAAGCACTTAACTCTATTATACATTTTTGGTTTTGAAGCTTAATTCTTGGAATAAGAAATAGGAATATCATGAATCTTTTTCCCATGCTCTTTATGATTTTAAATATATAGAATCATTTTATAATTCTTTAAATATATGGACCAATGTTTTATGTTTTTTTCAATTTGAATATGCCTCAACTATATCCCCTCACGATATGTTAATAGATGAGAATGTGGAATGAACTTTGTGAGCTTATTTTAATTTATTATCATTTTAACCTATTTGTAAACATCACTAAACACCTGTTTCACTTACAAGTGCATGAGTTGACTGTTTTGATATTATTATTTGTATCATATGCATATCCAACTGTTCTCAATAGAGGAGTACCACCTCTATAATAACGTAGAGGGACTTTCACTTAGGCCATATGATGTTGACATTTCCCTTAACAATAAAAAAATATCAACAGATCCCCCCCCCCCCCCCCCCACCTCCATTAACTTACAACAAACAAAGGGGGGCCTAAATTGAATAATGGCCATTGATCTAGCCATGTTTCTATAAGAGGATGATCTGATGCACAATGGAAGGACCCATCAGTTGACACCCCCCAAAAAAGGCAAAGTTCACGATATTTGATGTCGTCACCCCACTGCCATTGCGTGTTCTAGGTTACACTGCACATTGGTTATGGTGATGAGTAGTGGGAAGTAACATGGTTCCACACCTTAGCCATAGTTGGGTCAGCCTCATCTTCACTAACACACCCATACTACACACTCAAACCACTAATAGCGGGAGGTTGGTGGTAGTAACGTCATGTGACAACCATGTGGCCTCCACATCACCCAATAATTCAATAAGAAGGGGGCTCACCCCCAAGTCTAGGTCATGCCTCCCAAGGCCATCACTACCAGTTCATTCATGTTTAAATAAGGAAAAGAGGTTGTGAGCAGTGTTAGGGCTCTACTCGTCGTGGTATCCACTAGGTTCCCCCCTTCGATGTTACACATGAATTTTATGTTATATCCAGTACTAAAGAAATGCAGGGCTCATTACATGTGCAAAAACTCCTACATGTCCATATTCCCTAGGTCCCAGATACAATTTTGAATTATCAAGAAAAAAAAGTGAATCCTACCTTATGCCTATGAGCCACCATTGTTTGGCCCCATCCTATACTTCCAGTTATGAATGGTGCACTAACCAAAATTCATGTCAAATCATATCTGGTTCATTTCCAATTGTGTACATGCCTCACCCATCTGGATGCTTGGATCACTAGATGAATCGACAAAAGGGTTTGGATATCCAACCCCTCATATATCCATATATAAACGACACTTAGTAAAATTAGAGAATATCTAGTTTGGATACAAAGTCATTTTAGAGGACCATCTGACACAGATAAATATGTATTTCTAATAGGACTTGAAAAATATGAAACTCAAAGGAAATTAATAGAATTCCTTGAAGAACCAATGTTTCTATCAAAGCACCACATCTCTATAAGAATGGCTAAATATTGAGGAACAACCTTCATATTTTCTATGACATTTCCACAAGAACTATAAGGCACCACTATAATTCAACTTACAATGGAAAAAGTGGCTCCAAAGGCCATATTTCATAATAAATCTTTAGAGCTTCGATCAGAGAATATCAAGATCTCTCAACAACAAATAAGTATGTGTAAACTATAAAATCATTCCATCACTCCTTAACCATGTGAATAATAGTAAAAACCGAATCATCATTTAACCTCCAAAACTTAGCTTACCTTCTTATCATGTGATATAATCTTAAGTATGAGAATGATCCAATCAATTTATAAACATATCAGATGGATGGAAAACACCTGTAATAACAAGTTCACAGAGATACCTCATACAATAAGACATGATCATATAAGAACCATGTAGTTCATGAAAATATTAATTATCACATAGTACCATAGGTTCAACACATGTGCAGACATATGAGACAAGTCATTCCCCATGAACATGCAATGAATTTAGTAAACTTCCATGAGTAATGTTGAACCATAAATTTTCTAATAACATATCAAACAAATGTTACCCATATTTCATTGATGCAATAGCCACAATACTTATTTGAATAAATTGAAATCAATGGAAACTAAAATATGGAATTCAACCCTCCACCCAACCATAGGCCAGCTACACCACAATATTTCTTATAGTTGAACACCCTTGAGTTGTATCCAAAGTTTGAGGGGATGCTTGCTCAGGGAATTCAACAAAGGCTCAGCTAGTGTATTTCTCAGTTCTAGGAGTTTGAATCTACCATTAAGGTGGTTTATTAACTGTATTTTCAAGGAAATAACTATAGGATCCCTAATGTTCAGGTAGTTTATCAACCTTCCTAGAAAGCAACACGATGGTTTTTTTACCCTACCTAATGGTTTATCAGCGTTAAAGCAAGCATCTAAGTGGTTTACCAACCCATTCAGCAAGCACCAAGTGGTTTATCAACTATCCAACATGCACTTAGTGGTTTTTCAGCTTACTTGGAAAACACTCGTAGTTCAATCCTCCACGGAGCCTGACATTGGCCATTTAGGTTTGGAAACCATAGTCCAACAACTTCAACACGTCAATCTAGGGAAACATATCCCAAAATTTAGAGTACAGATCTCAGCTGCAACTCAAACATTGCTTCTGCATTCCTGCTCAATGTTCCTATAATTCTCTTTGTTTGATGTCCTCCCTTCTCTTCGCTCATTTTTCCTTTTTACATCCTTTTTCCCTTATGGCCCTTCATATCCTAAGAGACTGTTAATTTCACCTTTTCTCATGTCATGGGAAAAAACGTCTACACTTTCCTTATCTGATCATATCTTCCCATGTGTGAGGTGTTAGAAACCTTTGGCCACTACTGAGAGTGGGGGTGGGGGGTGAATCAGTGGTTTTACTTCTTAATAATTTTTACTAATTAAAACTTCTTACTAAATCAAACATATATTAGCTAAAAACATTAAATTGTCTCATAAACATAAACTATATATGCAACTAAAACAAGATAACCATGAAAGAAATAATTAAAAACACATCAAAATACATCTGCACAAGAGACACAAGATATCTGTTGGAAAACCATTCATTAGGAAAAAAACCCACGCTTGCTATTGTTGCACTACTCTGAATCTTCTATAAAGCAAAATATGTCTTTTACATAGATTTGTTGACTCCCATCAACTAGGAGAATCGACCTCATATACAATAGGAAAACACCAAGCATACACGAGATTTGATACTACTGAGAAAATAAAAACTTTGTTCTCACGCAGATCTATGGACTATTATTCCCTGAAATCCACCATGATCAAGGATCCTCGCCCAACTCTGATTGGACTATCGAACTCTGATTGGATGGGGAAATTGTTACTTTTACTGAAACTCCACAATCACTACTCCACACCCATGAAGTCACCGCTCCTGTACTCTATGCGAACTTTATTTAATCTATTTTCATACCAGATCCCAAGAATTTATGCTCAACTCGGTTCAACAATGCAATACGATCTCCGACAACAATACATTAGTAACAAATCAAATAAAATCACCACAATCATATGCTCTCCTCACTAGAAAAATAGTGGCCACAATCCATCCAACAAATACTGAACAGTATTATCACCAACAGCTAAAATAAAATTCATACTCAACCATAACATCAAACCCTCACTCCAAACTATAATTACTACATAATGCAATCAACAACATAAAACACAATGGGTATGTGCCAAATGCACTAGAATCTCCTACAAAACAAAAGTGTGAGCCTCAAATATGGAGCTATACCAAGCTCTCCATCTCTACCAACACATCTACTACAATTCTCTGGTCTATGATCTATAATCTGAACTTTTGAATGAAAACACTACTTCAAGAAATAGATATACTCATTCTACTACCATTAGAACGAATACACTGAAGCATCCATGCTCACAACAAGGTCTGAAGTATAATCACAAAATGAAACCTTCTCTAACTCACCCTATCACACAATCAACCATCAACTAGCTCCAAAATGTAGAATATAAAATATAAATCATGTAGGGAGAATTTCACTTTTGGACTAGGATGAAAGGTGCAAAAAGTCGATGAAATAAATCCACCATAACCACTACTTGTGCACTAAATGTTTTCACATCATTGGAGGACCTTGTCAAACCATTCTTGCCCTTTAAAAATTAATATAAAAGCCTCTGGGAATTTCCATGCCAAATTACATCCAATTTGCATGAGGAATCTGGAGAAATTTTCTTGAAAGTTCAATTGCATGCACAAAACTAGCTGATATGGGTTGTAACTCCATGCACAAGCTTGTATGCCAACATTTAGATCCTTTCAACCACATGCACAAGCTTGCATGGGTGTGTTTGGGGAAAAACATAAGGAAAAAGATGAAACCTCATCCTAGAACCTCAACCAACTGATTGGTCACCTTCTCCAGCTCTTGTACAAACCTCCAAGCCTTTAGCAAGCTCAGTAACACCTCTGCAAGTGGATCAAACATGTGTCCCAAGTGTCACTACCAATTTTACCTATAAGTAAATAAACAAGGGTTGGCATGAGTGCCAACAAGTCCTTTACTCTCCTCTAGCATCTACACAAGATGCAACACCACTGCACATAACTGTAACATCTCTATAATGTCATCATCATCATGAGGCCAAACCAGCACTGTAACAAGTCATCTCCATGAGTATTCCAACTCATCAAGTGTGACAACTCAAAAACATGGATAGCTGAACAACTATATCTAATACTTGTAGCAAAATCATTATAACATGTCCTGCAACAATGTCTACTCGGCCTCCATTTCCCGCACTAGACCAATCCTGCACTAGGTCATGAACACGCATACATGCACAACCATCAACCACACCAATGCCACCATCTATCCATCATGAGTGTGATATCATATGGTTGATATCAATTCCAACTCAACTAGCTGTAATAATGCTACAAGAAAGGCATAAACACATCAACTAGATCACCATAGGGTTGACATCAATGCCAACATTTGCTAGCTTCCATCATGAACCAATGTCAAAATCAACTAGCTAGAACCATGCACACCATAATGTGAACAATCTACCCCTTTGGCATTGATGGCAACCACACACAAACTCTAGACCAATCTCCTTTATCACTCCCCCTTTGACATAAATGGAAAAGGGTCAACTCCATCTAATAAGGAAACAAAAAGTGAAACATAACCACTAAAGCATCAGAGCTCCATATGGATGAAAAATACTAGACATCAAAAATCATCCATGCCTCTCATATAATATCAACAAACAACATTATAAACCGTTCGTCATTCAGAGTAGCATATCCAACCAACAAACTCTAGTAGCACGCAACAATATGCCAACATATGGAAATCATAAGCAACATCAAGCATATAAGGCACCAACCTAACTCTTCATAGTAGCAAACCAAATCACATAGCATCAGTGAGAAACATCACATAATATGCAACAATATGTAGCAACATCCACGTGAGGCACCAATCACACTCCCAATAGTAATCATATAGTAGCAAGAAACACCAATGGCCAACATCTCCTCTCTGCTCATATAATGAGGTCTAGACCCAAACAATCATGATCATAGCATGAGATAAATCATGAAATCATCCAAGCGGATCATGATTCCAACAACGTATGGATGAAGAGTAGGAACAAATAATGCTCCCCCTGAACACATGTCATTACCAAAATCGTCTCCAACCTGCAATGAACCACTTCTACTGCAAACTTTGCTTCCTTGCCAAGAAAGAAACACCAAGACTCCACATGACCATGACTAAAATGACATATACAATTAAAATGCATGGTTGTAGTAGTGATACAAAAACCTCATACATGAATATTACATGACCTCATGACCCATTTTTACATGAATGCCCAACTCTAGCACCAAACCACTAGAAGACCTAATGACAAAACAATACAAGTATAGGGCATTACAAGCATTTTACATCATTTATCAATGAAATACATTATTTCTATCAAATATCCTATGGACCAATGACCAAAAACATGATACGTCATGTCTGTTTCATCAACATTAGCCCATAGATGTGGCTACAAAATGACTCCATAAAACTCCTTGATAACATGCCTATCACCATGATGAATCAACTTACTAATCATTGGAATTTCAACCAATACATAATTATGAAACAATGGTAAGTACATGGTTGTAATAAACTGCATATAACAACCTCTACATGGCTAGTCCATGTATCATGTCATCTTTATACATGGCTGAAGCAATTATCACATTCTATGCATGGTTGCACATATTTTCAACAAACTATTAGTGGAAAGCAAAAACATATGTCTAGCTGAAAAGTGTATCCACTTCTCTCAGTAAAGCATGCATATAACTGCTGCAAATAACTGAGTGTAAGTAATGAAAAAAAGACAAAAAGTCCATGCAAATATCATACCATTCATAGCTCTCGCTGAGCTCAATCTATCTCCAATAGACAGGTTGATTGTGTGGACCTAAATCTGCATGAGGTTGAATCAATTTATAATATGCTAGTACACCAACTTGTACTCATCAAAATATCATACTTCTGTCATCTACTCCCCCTAAGGTTATGCACCTCTCGTAAACTCTACAATCCTTTATGAGAATGCAAGAAATAATCATGGACTATAGGAGGGGATGCTCTTCACTACTTGAAGAGCTAATGCTACTTCTTCCTCCACATGGTTTTGGTTGCTTCTTTTCTTCCTTCACTAGTTTTCTACTAGGTTCTCTTTGTTTTTGTTGCCTTTTCTGATTTTGCTTAAATAACGGGGCAACAAACAGTATCTTATGGCCAAAGTTATGACATGTGTAGCATGCCATGTGGCCAAGATATGAAACAAGATGATCAAATATCCTACTGCTCATGCTAGATCTATACTTTGCATGTAATGTGCTTCTCCTACATTGGTTAGATTTGAAATCACATGCCTTATGGCCAAACAGGTTACATGAATAGAAATAACCATAAAAAACACGATTATACATGATGGATGATCTCCTTGGTTGTTGATATTGTTGCAAGTTCTGTTGATTTGATCTGTACATTATGCTCCTATAGTTAGTTGCAACATGTTCAAATTTGTGGAAGTTGTAACACTCAACCTTTCTCATCAAAGGAATGAAGGGGCTTCGATTCATTTGAAATCTTACAAATCTTCCATGATCTCCTCTTGGAGCAAAAGATCTTCTAAATGTAGGCACTCCTTGAGGTTTTCTTTTCTGTTTTTGTCGGATTTGTTGGTTGATATGTTGTTGGTTATGCTTCTTGTTTCCTTGGTTGGTACTCTTGCTACTAGTATTGTTTGTTATAGGCTTCATGGGTTTTTCTTTGTTGTTTTCTCTTGCATGCAAACTAGACTCACCTTTTTGAAATCCAACACCCAATTTATCCAATGATGATCTTTGGATCTCAAGCAAACTATCCAATGCCACAATTCTCTTCTCCATCTTCTATTTCTTTCTCAAGGACACCACTTCAACTTCTAATCTCTCACACTCATTTTCCTTTTCTTGGTACTGCTTCCTCATACCTTCCTCAAATTTTTCTGGTTCTGCCAATTTAATCTTTAAGCTGATAATCTCCTCCTTGAGCTTAGCCTCCTTATCATCACAGATATGTAATACTGTTTCTTAATCCTTGCATGCAGTTGTTAGCTTAGAAATCTCATCTCTAAGAACCTTAATGTCATTCTCATCTTCACGAGGCCCTTCAACATGATCAAAATCTAAATCATTGAAATTGTAACTCAAAATAAAATCATTAATATTTATACCTTTATGTTCATGATTTTATGGTTTTTTCTCATCATTAACTGAATCATTTGCACTAGTAGGGTGAGACTCTTGTTGTTGAGCTTCTTGTTTTTGAAGGCCCTTCTTCTTGTTCTTCTTTTTGCTATTCTTTTTCTCATTCCCCATATTGCTATTGGTACAATCTCCAAATATAGATTCTAGCTTGTCCCACATTTATTTGGCATATTTAAAACCTACTAACTTCTTCAAATCATCATCATGAGATTCTTGTAGATTATGCATCTTGCTTGCACATCTTGCTGTAAAAATTTATCTGCAATTGGATCCTTTCCACAACCTTCACATATTAATCTCCAAATGTTAAATCCACAAGGCAAAAACTGAGATTTAACATTTTTTATCCATACCTTGAAATTTGCAGTGGTGAGGACAACCACTCCTTGAAAAGTCATTCTGATAAAAAAATTAAAAATAAATTAAAAATTTTGCTAGCAAACCCCATATCTGCTCACTAGTGATCAAGCTACAACAAAGATCCCCTCGCTGGTACCAATTTTTGGAAACCTTTGAGCACTATAGGGGGGGGGGGGGGGGGGGGTGAATCAATAGTGTGACTTCTTAATAATTTTTACCAATTAAAACTTCTCTACTGAATCACACATGTATTAACCAACAACACATTAAATTGTCTCATAAACATAAACCATATATGCATCTAAAACAAGATAACCATGAGAGAAACAATAAACAACACATCAAAATACATCCACACAAGAGACACAAGATATATAGTGGAAAACCCTTCACTGGGAAAAAAAACCCTTGTTGTTAATGTGTTGCTCTAAATCTTCTATTAAGAAAAGTATGCCTTTTACATAGTTTTTCTAACTCCCATCAGCAAGGAGACTCGACCTCATATACAGTAGGCCAACATCAATCAGACAAGAGACTTGATACTATTAATTATCTGAGAAATTTGTTCTCACAAGGATCTACGTACTACAATCTGCTGAAAGTCACCATGATCAACGATCCTCATCCAACTTCGATTGGACTATCCAACTCCGATTGGATGGAGAAATTGTTCCTTTCGTTGAAAAATCTCAATCAATACTCCACACCCATGCAAGTCACTACTCCTATACTCTACGAGAACATTGTTTCATCTCTTTTCATACTAGATCCCAAGAATTTATGCTCAAATTGATTCAACTCTACAATATGATCTCCAATAATAAAACATCATCAACAAATCAAATCAAATCACCATAATCATATGCTCAACCATAACATCAAAATCTCACTCCAAAATATAATTACTGTGTAATATAATCAACAACATAAAACACAATGGATATGTGCCAAATGAACTAGCATCTCTTGCAAAATAAAGTGAGAGTCTCAATTATGGAGCTATACCAAGCTCTCCATTTCTACCAACACCTTTGCTACAATTATCTTCTCTCTGATCTATAATCTGAAGTTCTGAATCAAATCACTGCTTCAGCAAATAGATGTGCTCATTTTGCTTCCATTAGAACACATAAATTGAAGCATTTATGCTCACATCAAGGTTTGAAGTATACTCACACAATGAAACCTTCTCTAACTCACCTTATCACACAATCAACCATCAACCAGCTCCAAAATGTAGAATATAAAACATGTAGAGTGAATTTCACTTTTGGACTGGGATCAAAGGGTCATAAATTTGAGGAAATCAATCCACTATCACCACTATGTGTGCACTAAAGGTGTTCAAATCATTGGAGGACCTTTTCAAACCATTCCTAGCCTTTACAAATTAATATAAAAGCCTCTAGGAATTTCCATGCCAAATTACATCTGATTTGCACAAGGAATCTGAAGAAATTTTTGTCAAAGTTCAATTGCATGCACAAAACTAGTTGATCTACGTTGCAACTCCATGCACAAGCTTGTCTTCCAGCAGCTGGAACCTTTCAACGACATGCATGGGTGCAATTGGGGCAAAACCTAAAGAAAAACATGAAACCTCATCCTCGAACATCAACCAACTGATTGGTCACCTTCTCCAGCTCCTGTACAAACCTCCAAGCCTTTATCAAGCTCAGTAATACCTCTGCAAGTGGGTCAAACATGTCTCCCAAGTGTCACTTCCAAGTTGACCTAGAAGTCAACAAACAAGGGTTGGCATGAGTGCCAACAAATGCTCTACTCTCCTCTGACATCTACACAAGATGCAACACCACTAAACATTATTGTAACACCTCTACATCATTATCATCATCATCATCATCATCAGGCCAAACCATCATTGCAACTAGTCATCTCCATGAGTATAAGCATGAAGACCTAGTATTCCAACTCAACAACATGGACACCTAAGCAACCATCTCTAATACTTGTAGCAACAACCTCTACATGTAGCAACATCATCATAACATGTCCTGCAACCATGTCTACTCAGCCTCCAGTTCCTACACTAAACCAATCCTGCACTAAGTCATGAACACACTTGTACATGCATAACCATCAACCACACCAATGACATCATCTATCCATGATGAGTGCGATATCATAAGGTTGACATCAATGCCAACATAATCAGCTCAATGCCAACTCAACTAGATGCAAGTATGCTACAAGAAAGGCATCAACACATAAGCTAGATCACCATAGGGTTGACAACAATGCCAACATGAGCTAGCTACCATCATGAACCAATGCCAACATCAGTTAGTTGGAATTATGCACACCATAATGCCAACATGAGGTGGTATTTTAGTTTGTTATGCCACCATACACCACTCTCCCACTTCTCCGCTCTCCTCAGACTTGGATCCGTGTTTTCATCTCTTCAAGGCAGCTAATTAAAATTCACATTTAATTTATATTATGTTGACACATAATGTATTAACCAGTCATTGCCCCCATGCTAGCATTACATAGTCATAATTTTAACATTACAAAAAATAGGGGGTAACATGAGGGATGTTACAAAATCACTTGTAGCATGTGGAGGAAATTAAAGAAAATGAGCATGTGTTCAACATGAGGAAAATGTAATTAATTGGGAGGACATACAATTACAAAAAATTATCATGTATTTTCCATGCATCCCAATTCATTTAAATTCCACATCCAAGTGAATTCAAATCCCCTTCTCTATGCTTTACTATCATAACCATCAACCATATTTAACACAAAAATTGAACACCACTCTCCTTCACACACATAAAAAATTGTGTCTCAGACACATAGGTTGTTACTCATATCTCTTAATCAATCACAAGGTCTGAACCTCTCTCAGTTCTTCACCATTTGTCTTGCAAATTTATGAGTTAGAGAGTATGAGAGAAAAAATGAGGAGAAAATAAAACCAGGAACCCCTTGATGGTTTCTCCTTCTTATTTTTACAATCACACCTCGATCCTTCATCTTCCCATTCTTTTGCTAGAAGCTTATTGAGAATACTAACCATCTCATCAAGGGAAAATAATATTTATTCAAGGAAGATTAGGATTTCTCCCACTCCCCTACACCTTTTCCTCCCTAATCAAGCTTTCCCCCCTCCCTAAGGCGTCATGATTTGTTGGTTTCTCCCTTCCTTCACGTCTAAAATTTTTATTAATAAAAGAAAACAATATATCACATAATAAAGTAGTACATACTATAAATATTGGTAACCCAACATCACAAGTAGTTAATTACATCAAAACTTTTTTGGAAATGAAAAAGGGGTGTCATAATGTGATTCATTACATTGGGAGTAGTTCCCTTGAAAAAAATGGGTGGATTTTGCATCCAATTTTGGTCGTTTTTGGCACATGGTTTTTGTTTTTAGTGGTTTTGCGACACATGGTGGTTCAACCCATGGTTTTGTGATTATGGTTAACAAATTATGGTTGCATTCTAATCCATGGTTAATGGATTGATTGTTTACGGATGCTACATGATATACATATTGTATTGTAACAACGTAAAGAAAAAAATATACTAAAAAATCGTTCTGAAAGATGAAGATGTTGAACTGATTCAAGATGAAGCTTCAAGTAGCATGGACCCTTCAAATAGCCATACTACGCTAAGAAGAGATGAAGGAACTCTACAAAGCAGAAGAATTGGTGAAGGAACTCCACAAAACAATGTAACACCAAGGAGACCAACATTACCATCTTAGACACATATAAGGTATAAATATTAAGTATTAATGGCTCAAGTTATGAATTTAGTAGAACCCTTAAATTATGAACAAGCTAAAGACCATAAATAATTGATGGATATCATGAAAGAAGAATATGGTTCTATCATTAAAAAAAAAAAAAACACATGGGAATTAATTACATTAATTGGATGTTAAATAAGCTTTTTCTAAATGGAGAATTGAAGGAAAATGCTCATCTAGTTGAACTAGAAGGGTTTGGAAAGTAAGGTCAAGAACACCTTATATGTAGGTTTAAAAAGACATTATATGAACTTGAACAAGAACCTAGGTAGTGGTATATGAAAATTGATACCTTCTCATTTCAAAAGGATTTTATTAAAAGTAAAGATGATCCAAAGCTTTATATGAAGAAGGATGAAAATGATCATATTACTTTGATTTATTTATATGTTGATGACCTACTATAATAGGAAATGCTAATGAGTTAATTGAAGAAATTAAAACATAATTGTTGAAGGAATTTGAGATGGAGGACCTATTTAGGCCTTGAAGTATAGAAAGAACATGGAAAAACACTAATCACAAAAAGAAAGTATACAATGCAGTGTAAGGAGTTTAATATGTGTGAATGTAAACAAGTGTTTATTCCATTAGAACAAAATGTCAAGCTTAGTAGTGATGATGAACCAAAAGAAGTGAGTGGTACTTTATATTGATAGTTGTTGGGAAGTCTGAATTATATCACTACAACTGGGGTAAATATTGCATATTTAGATAGTACACTTAATCAATTCATAGCTAAGCCTCAATTTAATTACTAGAAAGTAGAAACAAGAGTTATTCTATAATCGAAAGAGATTGTTAATTGATTTTGAGTTTGAGTAAATAAGCCATTCAAATTGATATTAGAAAAGAGATCTTGATAATAGAAATTCAACCTAAAACTATACATTTGAAATGTCATTGAAAGAGAGCAATAAATAACTGTAACGAAAAACTATAGAGACCAAGACGTTAATTTGGTTAAAATATATTACAACATAGGTAAAGTGAAATGTGGGATTCCATCTCCGGCTCCTCTCCACGGTTGGTAGATGGCTTTACATGTACATTCCTTCATTTCATTACCTATAAACTTACTCCCTCTATCCATATTCCTTTTACAAAATTAACTACCGTCAAAGTATCTTCCTCCAAATTCGTCGCCATCTATCCATATTCCTTTTACAAAACCACCTACCATCAAAGTATCTTCCTCCAAATTCATCGCCAGATTGGCACTCTTCGTAGTCCTTTGTCAAAAATAAACTGAACGAAAGCAAATCCAGAGGTATCTGGAAGCAATTTGGCGGCGGTGACAGGTCAACGCAATGAAATTATTAAGGTTTGCTAAATTTGGAAAAGTTTAACCTCTCAGAAGAAGAGCATGGGCCAAAGCCTCAAGCTCTTTGCTATCTTCTCCAAGGTTTGCTAAATTTGGAAAAGTTTAACCTCTCAGAAGAAGAGCATGGGCCAAAGCCTCAAGCTCTCTGCTATCGTCTCCAGTTTTCTCAAGATTTCTGCATCTTTGGAGGACCTCCATTTGTGGCGACGAATTATCACTGGGAGACACGGAAAATTCGCAGTCCATGGAATTAGCGAAACCACAGGCGTTCTCCTCCTTCACACCAAGGACTCGAGGGTTATATGGCTGGGGGATCATATGGTAGGGTGCAGGGAGCTGATGTGGATGTTGACTGTACGATGAAGCAGACATGACATGATAAATCGCGGAGGCCGATGCTGATCCGGATGACACGCGGCTCGCCAGCTGTGCTTGCATGAATGCCAACTCCGCCTGCAAACTTGCAACCTGTAATACATTCATGACACATATCTTGAGTCCAGAGACACCTGCAGAACCGATTTCTGAAAATATAAAGAACAAGAAAATTTCTGCAAATATAAAGAACAAAGAAAATTTCTGCAAATATAAAGAACAAGAAATGCATCTGCAGAGGCTATCGACATATACACATTGTATATACGTTCTCAAGAAGCGGTGAACATTTAAGATACCTGTTGCTGCAAGGCGTAAATATGCGCAACGCAGCCATAGACGGGATCTCGGAGACGTGCCTCTGCCTCATACGATATGGTAACAACTGCCTCGCAACGTTCTTGCATGGGGATATGCAGTAAAAGCTTGGATACATTACTCGCCCCAAAGATCTTATGAACTGCGGCGAAATGCACCGGGCCTTCTTCAGAACCGAAGTATGGAGCGAACACGCAGCCTTTCACGCATTTCCTTCTCAGAAATTTGCAGGCTCCGCAGGGCGCTCCTCCGCAGTTCATTGTGCAGGATTTGAACTGCCGACCACCGGGATTTGGGAAAGATCCTCGGTATTGCTCCCCGGCTCTTCGATCTTTGCCTCCTCGTTACGGCCGCAGAGTGGAAATCCCGAAAGAGGGGAAAGCTATTGCGCTGGAAGGGCTTCGATGCGGCGACCGGAGAAAGGGCGAGAAGGGGAAGGGGAAAGAATTTCGAAGCGCGGGCAGACGAGCAGAAGCGTGTGGGGATTTTGGAAGGACGAGGGTTTAAAGGAAAATGCCGGCGGCCAGATCAGATGTGGTCTGGGGTTCGAGTCCCGAGAGAGCTTGGAGATCCTGGTCAGTCGCTTGATGCTCCCTGTGCAGAGGACACTATCCGATGAAGGCGATGATCTCGACGCACTGCAACTACAAATGCGACAATCCCTCCCGACTCCCGAATGAGTGCGGGACGCTTCTTAAAATAGTAGCGCCGGCGTGTCCGGACAGAAAACGACACGATCGTTGTGTGAAAGCGGGCAAACAGTAACAAGGTAAACGGGAGTTAATGGCTGCGACGGAGGGGGAGAAGACGGAGGGGGCGAAGTCCAAGGAGGGGACGTTTTCGGCCGGAAAGGAATGCAAAATTCAACAGGAATGTAAAATTTGGCATGATTTTGATGAATTTAGGTGGAATTTTTTTGCAAATTCAGATTATAATTATTGATTTTCAGACTTTTCAGAGATTCTTAATGCCGTTGAATCCACTGTAAAAAAAACTTGTGATGGAATTTCTTAAGAAAGAATTGCCAGATTCTGTTCAGAAATTTCACCGTCTCAGGCAAAATTGTCATCTCATTAGACAACGCCAACGCCGAAGCTGTAGAGTCGATGTAGGATGTAGGCTGAGGGCCAACTGTAGGACCCACGTGGCGCCGGTAAATGTGTCATTCCTCCGCGGAGTAGGTGGGCGCTTCACGTGCACCTCATGTCACTTTCGAGGCGTTCGAAGTTGCTGCTAGCCGCTTGGATAGCTGACACGTCGCCACATGCCAGCTAACGATGATATATGTTTTTTCTTCATTCAGCCCAACGTAGCGCACTTGAAAACGTAACCCTAGTCAGTTTTCCCTTAAATAATTCCCAGGGAGAGGCATGTCTTTTTCCATTGATTTCTTTAAATAAAAGAAAGCGTGGGTTAGACTGTTCACAAAACATCTCTGGTTTGGCTATGCATTCTGACAGGTAGAAATTTTAGCTCCACTCAGAGATTTTGTGGATCATGATTTTACTTGTGACAGGATCAGAATTTTCTACATCATAGTTTTACTTATGTTTCCACCGTATCTCACGCACGGTTGGAATTTAAAAACACTATTCTACTTTTAGCATGATTATTTTCATTAATTTACCGTATGTATATGGTATTTTGATTAATTTATAGCTAGTATATGATGGAAAATTAGATTTTCTTGAGTATGATTTTATTTTTAATTTCAATATTATTTTATTAAATAATTTTGAAGTTTGAAATTTGAGAACCAAGAACTTACTCTTAATATGTATTTATGTTGAATCATTTTACCATATTCAATGAGCAAATATTATAATTTAAATAATTTGTTAGTGAAAACAATTAGACTATCAACTTCTATTTTTAGATTCCAGTATTATTGGAGCTCTGCAAATGATCTAAAACTAAGAAAATTAAAATCTCATATATATATTTTTTAATTTGAATAAATAGATTAAGAATATAGCTTAATAAATTGATATTTTTCTAGTAATTCAAAATAATATAAAAGAAATTCATATTTTTAATAAATTGACTAGCATTATATTAAAAAATAGAAATATAAATATTAAACAGTTAACATTACAAACTTTTCAAACTGCAATATTACCCATCTAAATTATAATTTTGACAAATAAAAAATAAATAAATAAACTTATCTAAATATTTACTCTCCTTCCTTAAAAAGGGATTTGTTACCCAAAACAAATAAAGTTATTATGTCACCTTTTTTTATTACACAAAAAATAATGTATTATTC
This sequence comes from Pinus tabuliformis, assembly GCA_031772625.1. Taxonomy (NCBI): domain Eukaryota; kingdom Viridiplantae; phylum Streptophyta; class Pinopsida; order Pinales; family Pinaceae; genus Pinus; species Pinus tabuliformis. The sequence goes on from CM062819.1 coordinate 511,155,419, forward strand.
TACAACTTAACTTGAATAATATTTATAACTTACATATTATATAAATTAAAATTAATAAAAAAATTTTATATTTATATAAATATATTTAAAAATAAAATATAAAATATTTTAATTTTAAAATATATAATTATGAGAAAATATTAAGATAGATTTTCCTAATTCTTTATTTAAATACCACATGCAGTTAAACAAAAATCTAGACTCAATATTTTTTATAAATTCAAAATATTTTATAATTAATATATAATATTTATAAATGATAATTTTTTGCAACTAAGATAATTATTTAAAGTTATAAATTTAATAAAAAAGCTTTGTACCCTGAATTTATACAAAATTCAATTTAATTTTTTTTTAAAGCAATATATTCGATGTATTTTTTAATAGAAATAAAAAAGCTATATTTTTCAATGAAATTAGATTTACAAGTGTGAAAATACATCTTTTAAAATTCAAGAAAACGCATTTCCATCACTTATAATAATTCCAAGGTTAAAGTGTGAGAATATATGCTAAATTTATGTTAGTATCTATTAGAAATCTCATAAAATACTTAACCAAAAAATGAAACATTCTTTAAGTTCAAGGTGCATCTTACATGATTTATATACCTTTTCATGATGAGAAATGTTTTTTTTTTTTTTTTTTTTGCCAAAATGAATAAGCTATGAAATACTTCATATGAAAGTAACGGTGGTATAAAAAATGTTCTTTCAAGTATAATTTAGAGTAATGATAAAAAATTTCTTAATTTGAAAATAGAAATATTAATAATAATTTATTGGGTAAAAATTATACAAATTATTTAAAAGTGAGGTTTCTTATAAGGTTTTCTATTCTATTCTACCAAGGTTTAAGTTTCACTATTTTAGTAGCTTTGCTGGTGGATATGTGACTATTAGTTGGAAAAAATTTTAATTGAAAATTTTGAAAAAAAAAATTAAACATCTCATAATATTTAAAAAAAAAACAATTAATTTTTTTAATAAAAATAATTAATATTTTAATAAAATTTAAATATATCTCTAATATGTTTTATTAACCTCCTCTATAATTATATTATAAATATCTTTATCAAATAATTATAAATGATCATATATTATTTGTCACATACATACCAGACTAAAGCGCTAAAAAAAATAAAAAGTTGATCTTAAAAAACTAACGATGCTCATATTATGAGAACAAAAGATTGATCGAATTAACTCGACAAAACAATTAAAATAACAAAACACTTTTTGGTTAGGTTTTAGGAAGCAAAGGTTACACATAAAGAATCGAATCTTAGATTTGATGGTAAGAAATATCAACTTCCTCTGGCTTCATAAACCAAATAAAGTCACAAAATTTCAATCAATCATCATCTTCTAATGTGTTTTCTTAATCCATTCAAATCTCATGCACTTCTCTAATATCCAACTGGACATAATATTTCTTTCAATAATCATGAAGCTCCTAGGCATGAAGATAATGCATCCCCATATTATTATTACACGTAGAGAAACATGATAGTGGGTGAATATAAAAGACAAAATACAAAATTCATTGTTCCTCGTTGTTACATTAATCACATCTAATTAATCATATCTAATGAATAAGACTTTATAACTATATAGAATGTAGACATGTTAATTGTCTTATTTCCTTTATTTGAACACATGGTAATTTGAATTCTCATCTATTAATTTCACTTTGACAATCTTATCCACCAATACGTTGTCATTTTATATATCTTTCTTATCAATTAATCTCATTTTGACAATCTTAACCACACGTTGTTATAGCATCTCTTTCCACTAACCACCATTACTTTGTTACTCTATATTTATGAATGACATTTACATTTATATTTTGTTGCTCGTGCCTCACACACTGCCACTGAATAAGTGATTATATAGCAAATCAGAGTGTATCTCTAAAATATAAATCGCAGCAATTGTATATTGCTTCACCTATACACTTTGAAACTTGTCATTTGAAGAGTACATCATAAGTTTAAGTCTTGAAATTTCAATTTGATCTTTTTTTTAAGTGGAAATTTAATGATGGTAATTTGTTTTTTTATGTAGATTAATGTGGTCAATTTTTTTTATTGTTACATGCAATTTTTTATTATAATTGCGAGATAGGATTGGTGATAGTTATTATTAGTAGAAAAAAACACAATATCTCACTAGTTGTGCTCTATTACATCAAAAAATTGTTTATGAAATGTATGACAACATTGTCCAACAAGAAATGTCATTACTCTAATCCTTCTATGTATTCCTTTTTGTGTATATGAGAATCTCATTTCCAATGGTTAGATACTGCAACTAAGCACATTGTCTAACTTAGCTAATGTCAAAATCACTCATTAGAATTTAAACCACTGATGCAAGACCATTCAAACTTCCAAGTCAAGATTGTATTTTGGCTAGACCTAGTGGTTTTCATTTACCAAGGGAGTTGGCTCCCTAATTGAATGTAATTATTGTATTTCCTATGTTTTTAGAGAGTTATAGGAAAAAATATGTGTTTAGAAAGACAATTGTAATGAGATCTATTCTTTGGGAGAAGTCTTGGGAATATTGAGAGAATTAGAGAGATTTGGGATTAGTTAGATCTTTTGAGGAAAATATAGATCTAGAGGATCTAGTTTAGGTGAGTAAATAGTGGATCTAAACCAGAATTTAAATCTAGATCTTTTTGTATAAATGGAATAAATTTCATGGAAATATGGTCTAAGTGCGTAAAAGAGATTCGAGAGGTTTTAGGGCCAAAAGGCTGAGAGAGGGTTGAATGGTATATTCCAAACCAAGGGGGCCTTTTGTAATTTATTGTATATAATATATGAGAACACTATGTTTTGAGTCTGTGGATCTAGAACACGAACCTTCATTTATTAATTGTCAACATGTTATGCTTAGTTATTGCTTTAAGCTCAGGAGAGAGAGTGTTTGAAAGCATATGCTTAAACTAATGTACGTGAGTTAGAATCCTTTTGAAGCAAGGTTGAGACTTTATTTCACAGTAGGAATGAATATGATCCAGAATAAAGAGGAGAGATGGCACTTTGGAGAAGCGAGAAGGCGAGAATCTCACAGTTTTCCCCAGATTTAGTTGGAAACAAAGATCATTGATTAATGGAGTGATCAATGATCCTGTTGTAATGAAATATCAGAGGCACAGAGGAAGCATGAATATTGGAGAGGGTCGAATGTCTCATTATAGTTGAAGTGAGAAATTATTTTATAATGGAAGGAATGAGGTTGTCAATCATTGATCAATTGTATGATCAATGATTGTGAATACACAGAGGAGATGGAAGCCATGGAAGCAAGTCAGAGGCGGAGTGAATGCATAGTAGTGCTAAACACTAGCGAAGCCTAAATACACAGGTGAAGAAACTAATACTTAGTATTTTAAAGGTATTATGGAAACTATTAATTAACAATGTTGAGAGACAAAATCATCAAGAGGGAAGTGTCAACTAACTGCATCAGGCTGGAAGTATCATCCTGGAAGTTAAAAAGTGGTAAAATCATAAAGATTCGAGCTATTTTAGTCTGGCTTGAGTGGCTTCGAAAAGACGTAAGGATAAGTGGGTCTTGCCCAGAGATTATATCCCAACGAATTTTTGTGAATGCCACTATCATTGCACCAATTTTAAAGAGCAACCTAGAACATTAAGTCGAGGTCCCCAACCGGAAGCTCTTACTCGACAGTTATTATAATCAATCTTCTCATTTCACCAGCTTATTTAACCAAGCTTACATGGTAAGTGGGCCACTCAAAAGGGCTTAATCCGGTGGTTATAGCCCTTGTTGATAAGTGGTTGTCATTGATGTCAACCCAAGCAGCACTAGCGCTACCCCAATCTTGCATGGAAATTTTGACTTGATAACTCATCCTATTCTAAGTCAAGGATCTTCTATATGGATTCTACTCATCGAGATGTTTCCGTTGATATATGGCACGCCACGTAGTTCTCCACGATTCGAGATTTATTCATGTTTGAAGTTAGTAACCCCAATTAATGGGCTAAAACCCCATGGGGTTGTGGAATGACACTCATATTTGGTTGTGGTCATTGAATCGTCAATAATTAACAGCGCTGCCACTGAATAAGTGATTATATAGCATATCAGAGTGTATCTCTAAAATATAAATCGTAGCAACTGTATATTGCTTCACCTATATCCTTTGAAACTTGTCATTTGAACAGTATATCATAAGTTTAAGTCTTGAAATTTCAATTTTATCCTTTTTTTTTCAAGTGGAAATTTAATGATGGTTATTTGTTTTTTTATGTAGATTAATGTAGTCAAATTTTTTTGTATTGTTATATGCAATTTTTTATTATAATGGGGAGATAGGATTGGTGATAGTTATTATTAGTAGAAAAAAATACAATATCTCACTAGTCTTGCTCTATTACATCAAAAAATTGTTTAAGAAATGTATGACAACAGTGTCCAACAAGAAATGCCATTACTCTAATCCTTCTATGTATTCCTTTTTGTGTATATGAGAATCTCATTTCCAATGGTTAGATACTGCAACTAAGCACATTGTCTAACTTAGCTAATGTCAAAATCACTCATTAGAATTTAAACCACTGATGCAAGAGCATTCAAACTTCCAAGTCAAGATTGTATTTTGGCTAGACCTACTTGTTTTCATTTACCAAGGGAGTCGGTTCCCTAATTGAATGTAATTACTATATTTCCTATGTTTTCAGAGAGTTATAGGAAAAAATGTGTTTAGAAATACAATTGTAATGGGATCTATACTTTGGGAGAAGTCTAGGGAATATTGAGAGAATTAGAGAGATTTGGGATTAGTTGAATCTTTTGAGGAAAATATAGATCTAGAGGATCTAGTTTAGGTGAGAAAATAGTGGATCTAAACCAGAATTTAAATCTAGATCTTTTTGTATAAATGGAATTAATTTCATGGAAATGGGATCTAAGTGCATAAAAGAGATTCGAGAGGTTTTAGGGCCAAAAGGCTGAGAGAGGGTTGAATGGTATATTCCAAACCAAGGGGGATTTTGTAATTTATTGTATATAATATATGAAAACACTATGTTTTGAGTGTGTGGATCCAAAACGCCAACCTTCATTTATTAATTGTCAACCTGTAATGCTTAGTTATTGTGTTAAGCTCAGGAGAGAGAGTGTTTGAGAGCGTATGCTTAAACTAATGTACGCGAGTTAGAATCCTCTTGAAGCAAGGTTGAGCCTTTCTTTCACAATAGGAATGAATACGATCTAGAATAAAGAGGAGAGATGGCACTTTGGAGAAGCGAGAAGGCAAGAATCTCTCGGTTTTCCCTAGATTTAGTTGGAAACAAAGATCATTGATTAATGCAGTGATCAATGATCTTGTTGTAACGAAAGATCAGAGGCATAGAGGAAGCGTGGATATTGGAGAGGGTCAAATGTCTCGTTATAGTTGAAGCGAGAAATTCTTTTATAATGGAAGGAATGAGGTTGTCGATCATTCATCAATTGTATGATCAATGATTGTGAATACACAGAGGAGATGGAAGCCATGGAAGCAAGTTAGAGGCGGAGTGAATGCATAGTAGCGCTAAACACTAGCGAAGCCTAAATACACAAGCGAAGAAACTAATACTTAGTATTTTAAAGGTCTTATGGAAACTGTTAATTAACAATGTCAAGAGACAAAATCGTCAAGAGGGAAGTGTCAACTAACTGCATCAGGCTGGAAGTATCATCCTGGAAGTTAAAAAGTGGTAAAATCACAAAGAGTCGAGCTATTTTAGTCAGGCTTGAGTGGCTTCGAAAAGACATAAGGATAAGTGGGTCCCGCCCAGAGATTCTATCCCAACGAATTTTTGTGAATGCCACTACCATTGCACCAGCTTTAAAGAGCAGCCCAGAACATTAAGTCGAGGTCCCCATCTGGAAGCTCTTACTCGAGGACTATTATAATCAATCTTCTCATATCACCAGCTTATTTAACCAAGCTTACATGGTAAGTGGGCCACTCAAAAGGGCTTAATCTGGTGGTTGTAGCCCTTGTTGATAAGTGTTTGTCATTGATGTCAACCCAAGCAGCACCAGCGGCTACCCCGATCTTGCATGGGAATTTTAACTGACAACTCATCCTATTCTAAGTCAAGGATCTTGTAGATGGATTCTACTCATAGAGATGTTTCCGTTGATATATGGCACGCCACGTAGTTCTTCATGGTTTGAGATTTATTCATGTTGAAGTTAGTAGCCCCAATTAGTGGGCTAAAACCCCATGGGGTTGTGGAATGACACTCATATTTGGTTGTGGTCATTGAATCGTCAATAATTAATAATGTTTTATGCTCCTAAAATCCCTCCAACGTTCACTTGTTGATGACCCTCTCAACTCAAGACATTTCCATAAATAGTGATCCTCATATCCTCCTCTAGCAAGCACTTTTCAATGAACTATCTTGTGAGAAGACATCTATAATTTTTCGGCCCTCATGAGATTCTAATGCAGGATCTATTGCAGGGAGTTTAAGGTTTCATTGAGGTCTGGTTAGGGCACAAAATTATGATCAAGTTTGACGGTCTGTTTTGAAGCAAGATTAGAGCCTTGGATTCTAGGATTTTGCTACTTCAAATAGGCTCCTGAATTCCATGTCAAACAAGTGACCTCGAGAAATTTGTCATAACTTTCTCTCTGAGCATTGGATTCAAATTTCGTAAAATGTGACAGAAAGAGGAAGGAATTTAGTTTGTTGGGTATCTTTTTCAGGGCTGAAGGTCAAAACAGTGACACATGGCACTTCATACAAGTTCACTCTACTGAACTAGTCTGTAATCAAGTCATCGTGGGAGATTGGGCATAACTCTTTCTTGAAGAATCCAATCTCGATCAAACATGTGGGATTGGAAAGACGACTCAGAGGGCTACCACAGGACGTAATGTTAGACCTTGAAGATCTGAAATTACATAGATACAACAAATTCAATATCGAGCTCCTAGAAGGTAAGAAAAAGCATGCACTCAAGGATCACTGTAGCAAGGACCACACATCAACAATCAAGCGTAAGTCTGCTACAACAAGGTATGTATGATTAGTGTTTGCATGTGAATTTTGAGTATCATATCTGACATATGTTTTTGTAGGAAAACATAAGTATATTGTTTTTCATTTGTTTGGGTCTTGCTTGCCAATGCATGTGTAGGAAGGATGACACTTTAGAAAAACTCAGACACATACTAGAAGGACATGCAATGCCAAAGTACCATTACTTGAAGCAAGCACAACAATACCTCAGCAACTGCAAGTGATCTAAGAAGCAATGTTGAGTCAAGTGTCAAGTCTTGTCAAAAATCTAGCACTATAAAAGAGTCATCATTGTAAATTTGTAAAATAGTCATTATTGTAAACAAGTCAATCTTCCTAGGGTCGAAGAGGCATTGTTGGGAGGTATATGAGTCAATGTTGGGATGATGTCATGGTTGGGTTGCAGGTCATAGTGTGATTGGGTGTTTGCTCAAGTACAAGAAAATCATTGTAAATCATATTGTATCATGGATCATTGTCCCTGGTACGGGACTCCACACTCTTGTCTTACTTCTGATCATTATAGGGTGGTAGGGAGGTGCTAGGAAGGTGCATGAAGTCACCTATAGGTTGGAGCCTGTGAACACGTCAAGGTGGTAGGTTGGTCTAGGATGTTGGGGCGTCCTTCCAGTGGGAGCTGGAGAAGAATGATTTTGTAGAATTATTGGAAGTTGTAACTTTCATTTCAGTTGGGGCTGAAGATTAAAGAATTTATTAGAAAAGTGTTGGGTGGTTTTTGATTCGGAGGGGGTTTTCCACCTAAAATTCTTGTGCTTATTATGTTATTTTGTTTACTATTGTTACTCAATAAACAGTAATAATAATTAAATATTGACTAATGCTCTGAAAAGATTTAAAAATACTAATTGCTAAGGAATATTGATTCACCCCCCCCCCAATATTTCCGACAGCCCTGACACTTCGAGGTGCTTGTATTGAATTTGTGTAAGGGTTGAGACTAAAGAAAGAGGCCTGCTCCAATTTGGAAAAGGGTTTGAATGAATCAACCTTTTCGACTCCTCCCACTGTTTAATCAAATATATTAATGTAATTTATATAAAGGTATTTATTATCCCAAGATGCGATAACATGACAGGGTTGAAGGAAGCACCTTTTTGGGAAGAGCAAAGAATTGAAAATTGTGGTCGACAAGTCTAATTTGGGCCTTCATCAAGTGGTATCAGAGCTTTCAAAGCTCTGAACCCAAAATAAGAGTGGATGAGAAGAAGAATTTGAGCTACAACAAAGGTAGTTCTGATTTATTTTGCAATTTTAAATATTGAAGATTGTTGATTATAGGGAGAATCTTTGAAGATTTATGAAAACCCTAGAGATTGTGAACACATAAGTCTACAACAAGAAAACACCGCTAATAGAAGATCAAAATAGAGGAACAAGTTTGAGACTAGAACCATTGGATAAGAAAAAAGACAAGTTTGAATATTGTTCTTAGTATGATTGAACCTTGATGATCCTTTAGACACAAGATATATATTTTTTTGGATTCGAAGATGCTTGTTTGAAAGATTGCAATTAAATAGGAATTATAAAGGATTGAGCAGGTTGAAATGCTCTTAATATGAGGAAATATCTACAAAGGAGTGTATGAGAAGAGATAAGGTGCACAAAATTATTGAAAGGATGAGATCTTGGGGAAATGTCTTGATAAGTATTGATGTTTTTATTGACATTGATCATAAGTGTTGTGTTGTAGGTAGCAGCCATACTAGAACTGAAGTTGTGATAGGAGAAACCCCAAATGAGAATGTGCTTGTGGGGTAGAGAATACACTAGTAGGAGGAAGTTCACATAAGTCAGAAAAATAACAATGTTGTGAAAGAGAAATGAAAGAAATTAGGCTCTTAGAAGAAAGGAGGATTGTGACAGAACCTAGTAGCATGATGGGTTGCTGAAGAAAGAGAGAGGACAACAAAAGTTCTCTAAATAGGAAGTGAGCAGGTGAAATTGCAGCAACCTAAGACCTTTTGGAGCTGAAGAGTAGGTGTGCTCTAGAGGAAGGATAAAACGTTCTACTATAGAGAACCATGAGAATGACAACTTCCAACACATAAAATTTGGGTAGAAGTTGTTGCAAGAAGTTCCATAGTGAGTGTGGGTAGAATTGCCCAAAGACAAAAACAGAGAGAGAGAAGGCTTGTTGCAACTCATAGGTGAACAAGGAGAGTTCACAAAAGAAAAGAAGGAGGAGGTAAAATGGTTATGGACAGTCATGTGATGGGTTTAGAGATAGGTCACGATCAATGAAGGTAGGATGTCAAGACAACTAGGAAAAGGAGAATGAGTGATGAAGAAAGAGAGCAGGAGATAGATGAGATGAAGGAGGAACTCAACTAACTGAAGAAACAGCTACAAAAATAGATGAATTAGTTGCAGAAGGGATTAGGAAATCAAATTTATGTTGGAAAACTAGTCTAATGGCCAGTCAAGAAATTGCATGCAAGGAATTAGAGAAAATGGATGAAGCATTTGATTAGAAAATGGTTGAGGATGCTTAAAGAATTTGAATATGAGGATGAGGCAGAATGCATTTTTGCACCAGAACGAGGATCAATCCTAGGAGAGGATGCAAATGCTGAATATGTTGGGATGTGTTGACGGTGTTGAAAATCTATTAAACAAAGGGGTCTCCCCGATATGAAGTCCCAATTAGACCTCACACCATTTGGTATAGATGTCCCATCTGGTATAAAGGCTCGATTGAAAAATACTCAAAGATATGTCTTTCCTCTAACTGTCAGCACGAGAGAGTGATGCAATGGTATCTTCGAACAACAAGGTAAGTGCGCCTAGTGAGTGTGCAACGCAACTGTGTCAAGGTTCTCTTACTGCAAAAAGAGGGAGAAAAGTGAGCTTCTAAGTGAAAGGTAATAATACCACCCAGGAAGAGACACATGTGAACCAGGAAGGTTTGTCCAGTATCCAGTGTAATAGTCCACAACATATGTGACAGTCGTTATAACCAGTAAGCAAGGAAGGTCTATCTAGTATCCCGCAGAGTAGTCCACAAGGATGAGACAATAATGATAATCAATATAGCACATTCCCAATGAAGTAAGCACTAAAACAACCGAAATAGTTCTACTATCTTAGTACATGTGAAACAAACATGAATTACAATTTTGAAACAATAGTCTTACAAACATCTACAAGTCATGCATGGAAATGTGATGGCCTGAATAGGCTTATTTATTAAGCAAAAGTCCCAAAACACATATTCACATCATACATCACTAGCCCCAGTAGTGGGACATTGGAGCCACTCCTTGCTCCCCAAAGAAACTGAATGAAACTTTTTATGCTTTGTGGGAGGAGCCAAGGTGAAAAAGTCATTTTCTCATACAATGAGGGGGTATATATAACCAAGGGGTGATGCTTGACCCTTGTGACTCTTCGACTACCCTCATGACTGTTCAACTTCCTATGAATTTTCACTTGACATGACTCTTCATATTCATGTGTGTCCATTGGACTTCCACATTTACATTACATTCGAATAAAAATAGACATGGCCCATAATAGTAATGTGGCCTTTGAAAACTCATGACACAACCTGACATGACATTGCTGACATGGACTAGCTTGCTGAGGTGACAATGTCGAGCCATTGTTGATGTTGAGTGATGGATGTGTTCTTGGATGCACTTTCTCTTCTCCTCCGCATAGCTTGATGATGCAGGGTATTCAATGATATTTGGTCTTGAGAGGTGGTTGCATGCATGTTGTCCCTTTTCTTGTTCTTGATAAGCATCTTTGTCTGTCCAGTTGTAAGTGAATTTTCTAGCATGTTTTCTCCTTATTCTCTTTCTTCATCATCTCACCATGATCTAACAATGTGCATGTTCCTACAATTCACTCATGACTGGACGGAATCAATCCAAAAACTCCCTACTCTAAGATGGTGCATTATCATCCATGGACTGAGCATGGGACAAGCCACAAGCTAGGAGACAGGGCTCAATGACTGTGCATTGCATACTTCCAGTTGGCAGGGAGAGGGGTTAATCGCTAAGATTGCACAGAGCACAACTCAGACTTGAATGGGGAAATTTTGAGCACAATCCTCACTAAGGAGAAAATTTGCACAGTAGCCACTCGGGGACATGATTAGATAGTTGAAGTCAGCAGTGGTTGGTGCAAGTTGAGAATAAGGGAGGTCAGTTTTACACCATTTTCAAAGGCAAGGAGGAGTGGTTAGCAGAGAGGCCTAGAGGAAAAATATGCACAGTTCTTGAGGACAATGAGCTCAGGTTGAGAGAGGACACTGGGGACATCTCTGCACAATTTTGGAGGCCAAGGGAGGATGGGATCTCTGCACTATGGTATTCCAACAAGTAAGGGAAAAGCTTAAGGACTGAAGGTGTGAAATTGACAGTTCAAGCCATATTGGAATGAGCTTCTATGTAATTCTGGTAGTCAAGGAAGGTTGTTGAACTCTGGAATTGCATAGTGAAACTTCCCTGGAGGACAGTGTCTACGCACTGCACAATTCTAGTGAGCAAGGTCACATCATTGAGGGTTGAGACCACACAGTTCGCAACTTAGTCGAGGCCCGTGAAGCTGAGTTGGCCAATTGGGAAGATTTTTTGAAAATGGCTAAGTATGAGAGGAAGATGGACTTGTGATGAACTTGAACTGTGATCACACACTTAACATACTTCTACGACATGAAAAAAATAGACCATTGGAACAACAAGAAAAGCATTACCCTCTGAGTGACTATCTCACAACAAGAAATGATAAGTGTGACACTTGAGGTAGACCTTAGGACGACCGTGATGACACTTGTGCGATAGTGCTCAAGACTTTGTGTCTGAGTGCGATATGTGTTTACATGGCTTGGAAAACTCGTATACATGGAGACCAACCTATGAGGTCACTAGAAAGGTTCGAAAACATGACATAACAACCAAACATTCCTGAAGACGACCATTGATCGAATAAGCAAAAGGGAGCAAGACACTTAGAGGAAACACATGGAATGACTTTCAGTGCTTGCAACCATGCATGTCATTGAAGACATAAAGATACGACAATGATAAGTAATCCTTCATGCTACACTAAGAGATGTATTTCAAAAGATGTGTTTTGTTTTCCATACCTACCCTCCAAAGGGTTATGCATCAAATGGAGTCTTCCTGTGGTCCCGTTCTTCCATCGTACCCTAGGTTCCTTGGTCTCCTTATCTTTTCTCCTCATCTCCTTGAGAGTCATCTAGCATGTCATCCATCTCTGTGGCCACTGAGAGACAAAATTGCGCAGATTAACCGGGAAATGACTTCTATAAGATGAGGCCCTAGGAGGACACGTCTGCGTAGTTCCAAGAGGTAAGGTGGATTGGGCAGCTGAGATGTTTGAGGCACAAAACTGCGCAGTTTCTAGAGACAGTGGATTCCGGATGAGGGAAGGACACTAGAGGAAACCACTGCGTAGTTTTGGATGCCATGGGAGGCTAGGATTTCTGTGCATTGCGTAGTTCCAGAAGGTAAGGGAATAGTTTGAGGGTTGTAGATGTGAAGTGCGCAGTTCAGGAAAGTTGGATGAGGCTAGGTTGCTAGGGAAACTCCTGAATTTGGCTAGGTTTGGAATCAGTGGAACCAATGTGAACAATGATAGAACTTGACTACAATCACACACTTGGACACTTAATGATACAACATAGACCATCCAGAACATATAAAAACTTACTTTGCTTCATCCAACAACCTTTGTTGCAGCTTACGACAAGTGTGGCTCCAAAGATAGACTTTGGGAGGATAAAGGTGAAACTTGTGCAAGAGTGCATGAAATGAGTGTGAAACATGTCTATGTGATGAGAAAAACCCATTCTCACAAATATTTCCCCTTGAAGAAAAACAAACTTCCCTTTGCATGACAAGCGATAATCCCCATGCCCAAAGATGACACATACTATATAAAGATAAAAGTGTGAATGACTCTTAAGATTGAAGAAGGGATCTTGAGATCATCAACTTACCAATAAGTGACTAAGGAATGATCGATCACAGGATCCACAATAGGCTCCAAAATTCAAGTATAGGCCAAAATTTTGGAGGGTGTTGCAGCTGCTACAACACTTGGCAACACACTTGTTGAATTCTAGTTTCTCTATCTTAGTTCGTTTTTAGTGTGGAGCCTTGGTCCTTCAGGGAGTATTGATTCATCGTGTAGATTACTTTGGCTTCCCCACTTACCCCATGGGAAGACATGGTCCCCTTTGTACCTTCTCAGTTGAACACAACATAAGATTCAACCAGATCACAATGTTTCAAATTAGGAAGGGTAGTTTAGCTCGCGAGCTCCAAATTTTCAGAGTATAGTTTTTCATCGTTGGTGTTGCCCCACTACCAGCAAGCCTGGACAATACCCCGGTGGAATCACGCAGGAACACAAACATTTCTCCACTGCCATCGAGCCTGGATAGTACCCCGGTCGAGTTGCTTGCTTCACCTCTCTACGTAGGAAGCCTTTCTCTTCTTTCGCCTTCATTTATTTATTAAAGAGAAATATGCTTTGGAACTTATTTATTTTGGGGTAGAAAAGGGATCCCAACTTATTGAGAGCAAGAGAGGTTGTTCCTTCAAAGAAGTATATAAAGACCTCTGATTTAGGTTTTCACGTTTTGATTTTCCCCTTCCCCATTTCTACTAGTTGGATAAGCTTGAAAACACCAAAGCAGAAAACTAAGTATAGGCATTAGGTTCCCAGACTGGGCACAGGTTCATGGTTAGACCAAAGCTCTCCTTATGGACGGATATTATTTTCCGTCAGAACTTCATTGGCCAAAAGATACAACCAATTACAAGGAAGTTAGACTCAAGACTGGGCAAATGTTGAAGTGTCACAAGACTCTTTGAACTTCAGCCACATACACACTCGGAAGCCACAAAGCAGCAAGGCACAACACTTATTCATGTATGATGAAAACCAAAAGGAAAACTCAATAAGGAATAAAATAAAGAAGAAAGAAAGAAAACATAGAACCAGGAAGCAAATCCAAAAAATAAGAGAACAAAATGACTAAACTAAACTTGATGTAGAATCAGAACAAGGAAACGAGGATGAACTACGGAGAATGAGTGCAGAATGATTGCAGGAAAGGGAAAGTTAACAATGCAGCTAATCCTACTCCTAACCTAACAGCTAGGAGGTCAAAGCCACGTAAAATTAAATTTCCAGAGAAATCGTCGTGATTGTTCCCGACTTGCATCCACAAAGATATGAACGATTAAAAAATATATAAAGCAATGTGCAACAGAAGATACAAAAACTTGAAAAACCTGCACAAGAAATGGAAGGTCATGCTTGTGGGCGGAAAGATGTGCCACAACCACTACTTTAACCCAATCCACATGCTTACCATTTTTATGAATACCATTTTTAAACACACCTCAGAAGCCTCTTACAGATATGTCTTCATCTATGCCGAGCTTGTTAGCAAGCGCGAGGAAGGATTGAAACTTGTTGTCTACAATAGAGATTGCCAAATAGGATTTTTCCAACCATTCAGTGATTGGATCATAAAATTCATGATGAGCCTATCGAAAGCCTCATGATCCTTGACAACATGACTTTTTGATTCGAGGAGAGGGATCACGATGGGAATCTTGTAAGGGAAAATAGATCTGATCATTCTCGGTAGTCATGCCAAGACAGTGAGGACCCGCCATAACCACCAGCGAAGGCTGAAGTGCCTCAGCTTCTTGACAGAAACATGAATAGAGAGATTTTGAACAATGAAGATCAAAGAGTGTGAATCAACTGTCATTAGATATGCATATGGGAAAATGACAAGTTGAATGACAGTCACCCAAGATAGAGAAATGGTCAGATCTGATTGAAACATTAGATTCCTAGTTTGTGATGAACAAATCAATTTGAACAAACTTGTGAATGCTCTGAACCATTGAACTAAGTTCCTTGCGATCCATATATGATAGACCACCTTCCTGCAACTACTGACCAATTGTACAAGCATCATAGTCATCAAAAGAGATTAAAAAGGATGTTGCACCGTGAATCCATGAAACCAGTTGAGGCATGGTGGATGGAGAAGAAATTGATTCGTGTGACAACTTGTGCATTGATTGTCACTCAAGGGGATTGCTAGTGTGATGAGAGGACATATTTGCAATATAAGATTCACAAGAAGATCGAGGAGTTGACCATTAAGGGAGAAATTCGATAAGTATGATTCTTGCGGGCAAAGATAGTCTTTGAGATGATCAACTTCATAATTCCATGACTTCATGAGAGATAGACATTCCCAACCTGACTTTGATTTGATAAATTTGGATGAAGACGAATGAACTATGACATATTATTGAATTTTTTCAGAAGTAAAATATTTGAAAAATTGAAAGATTACACCCGGAATACCAAACATTTTTCACGCAGAAATACACATCGAGTGAAACCATGAAGATAGACAGATTGTGCAAGAGAAATTGGATCTGATTTAGTTTGGGAGGCTTACAAGAGTCATGAGATCTTGACATAACCATCAATGGAAGTTGAAGTGCCTCGATTCCCTGGTAGGTCCCAGAACTTTCCAGGATTGTAGAATCACATTTTGAAGCTTGAACCAGATCATGAATGGTTTGAGGATAACTGTTGTTGTTGGTTTCAAAACTGCTCATAGGATGGAAGTGATCTTTGTCACAGGTCTCACCGGAATTTTCAGCTTCAACAATTAGATTAATTAATTGAAGAGGCTCTTCTAATATCACATTCAAAGATAAATGACTTAGTGAAATCTCATGAGGAAGCTGATATGAAGAGTTGTCTTCATGCAAAAAAAGAGATGATGAGGGGTGGGAAGAGTTCTCTATGATTTGAATGTTTTCAATTTCATCATGGAAAACCTCACTGCCTTGTGTCAATTGAGGGGATAACTCATTGGATGAAGAAGCAAAATAACATGGAGTATTTCCATGACAAGTGGATGTGTTGTGAATGGTAGGACACAAGGGATAGTGATGTGAAGGGGAAGTTTCAATATGAACATCTTATTTGACCGAAGATTCTATATCTAAATTAAAATATTCATGAGAAACCAAAAGATGATATGATGTTCTTGGGCATTCATCATGACATCTAGAAATATTGGAATTATTACTACCCAAGTTTTGGGGTTGATTGAAAGAATTGATTGTACTGGGTTTTCCACCAAGATTATCAGATTGAGAGTCATTCAAGAATGGAAACTCATTGTTTTGACACCGAAGATTTTGAAATATAGCAGAAAAATTGACAGTTTCCTCACCTTTTTGCTCCTTTACATGCATAATGTGGCTGCCTTGTACCTGGTCGCAATTTGAGCCAGCAACTTGAGAATCAAGAGAATGTGAAAAATTAGATGGTGAAGCATATTGACCAAGCGGGTCATGGTACAAAGAGTCATGATGTGAAGAAGATAGAGAATAACATAAATTTGGATCAGCCTTGAGATAAGAATTGTGAACGATGACATCCTCATTTGGAATGGAGGAGTGAGTCTTCATGGTAGGCTTCCTGAGCCATTATGAAATTTCCTCCATTGAAGCAGGAGAAGAATGAGAAGATGGGTTGGAGATTTGATTCACAAACTTCCCAGTTTTACAATCACCGCAAGGAGGCACCCACATTTGGTCTGAAAAAGGAGGAGGACAAGGAACAAAAGGGGTAGTAGGCTCCTCCTCTGTGATTTGAGGTGCCTCATGATCCGCAAGAGTTTGGGAAGAAGGGAAAATAGGAGGTTCAGGCTCACCATATAAGGAAACATGAACCACGCATTGAAAATCTTGTCTCAAGAAATGCAATTTCAGATCCTTTTTAGGAATTTTGCAACAAAGGTGAAGGAATAGATCAGCAAAATCCTCAACTAATTCATCAAGCTCCATTCTTAAACGATGGATTCTTTCACAAACATCTTGGTGGTTATACTTACCAAAGGCTTGATGAAGCTCCTGGAGGAAGTGACAAAGGGAATGAATGGAAGCGGGTGGCAAGGTATGGCACTGCCGCTTAGCACGATCTTCAAGGGTGAGGAAGAAAAGAACACAAGAAAACTATTCATCATCAATTTCACAAGATCCACAAAATTTAAGAAAATCATATATGTGTTCGGTTATGGATGTTCCATCCTCACCATCAAAGTTTAACTCAAACAAGTGATCGAGAGACTCATTGGGGAGTGAAAACTGATAGAGAGAAAAATTGGAGAAACACCTTGGGAGTATGATTTGTGTATGAGCCAATTTAGATAAGAGATTCAAAACATATGCAATGGGCTTAGCTTTTCATCTAGCCCTCCTTCTAGTGCAATTTTTTTGACGGTGATGGAAATCCATCAACCAAGGGGATCTCCCTAATATGAAGTCCCAATTAGACCTCACATTGTTTGGTATAGGAGTCCCATTCGGTATAAAGGCATAGTTGCCAAATACTCAAAGATATACCTTAGCTCTAACTATTAGCACGTGAAAATGATGCAATGGTATCGTCAAATAGTAAGGTAAGTGTGCCTGGTGAGTGTGCAATGCAATTGTGTCAAAGTTCTCTTACTGCAAAAGGGGGGGAGAAAAGTGAGCCTCTAAGTGAGAGGTAATAGTACCACCCAGGAAGAGACACACACAAACCAGGAAAGTCCTTCCACCATCCAATGGAATAGTCCACAATGGATGTGACGATTGTTATAACCAATAAGCAAGGAAGGTATGTCTAGTATCCTGTGGAGTACTCCACAAGGATGAGACAACAATGATAACCAATATAACACATTCCCAATGCGGTAAGCACTAACAACCGAAATAGTTCAACTATCTTAGTACATGTGAAACAAACATGAAATACAAATGTTGAAAGAATAGTCTTACAAATATCCATAAGTCATGCATGGAAACGTGTTGGCCTGAACATGCTCATGTATTAAGAAAAAGTCCCTAGACACATATTCATATCATACATCACTAGCCCTAGTAGTGGGAAATTGGAGCCACTCCTTGCTTGCTCCTCAAAGAAATTGAATGAAACTCGCTATGCTTTGTGGGAGGAGCAAAGGTGAAAAAGTACTTTGCTCATACAATGAGGGGGTATATATAACTAAGGGGTGATGCTTGACCCTTGTGACTCTTTGACTACCCTCATTACTGTTCAACTTCCTATGACCTTTCAAATGACATGATTCTTTGTATTCATGTGTGTCCATTTGACTTCCACATTTAAATTACATTCGATTTACAATAGACATGGCCCATAATAGTGATGTGGCCTTTGACAACTCATGACACGACTTGACATGACATTACTTACATGGACTAGCTTGCTGAGGTGGCAATTTCAAGCCGTTATTGCTGCTGAGTGATGGATGTGTTCTTGGATGCACATTCTCTTCTCCTTCACATAGCTTGATGATGTGGGGTCTTCAATGATCTTTGGTCTTGAGAGGTGGTTGCATGCATGTGTTCTCTTTGCTTGTACTTGATAAGATTCTTTTTCCATCCAATTGTAAGTGAGTCTTCTAGCATTTTTCTCCTTATTCTCCTTCTTCATCATCTCGTCATGATCTAACAGTGTACCTGTTCCTGCAATTCATTCATGACGAGATGACATCAATCTGAAAACTCCCTACTTTAAGATGGTGCATTATCATCCATGGGCTAATCTTGGGACAAGTCATAAGCTGGGAGACAAGGATTAGTGACTGTGCATTACGCAGTTCCAATTGGCAGGGAGAGAGCTTGATCACTGAGATTGCGCAAAGCGCAACTCAAACTTGATTGAGGAACTTTTGAGCAAGGTCCTCGCTGAGGAGAAAATTTGCACAGTGGCCACTGGGTGATAGGATTGCACAGTTCAAGTCAACCATGGCTAGTACAAGTTGAGGCCAAGGGAGGTTAGTTTTAGGAATTTTTCAGAGGCAAGGAGGACTAGTCAACAGAGAGGCCTAGAGGATAAATCTATGCAATTCTTGAGGAAAATGAGCTCCGGCTGAGGGAGGAGACTGGGGACATCTCTACGTAGTTTTGGAGGCCAAGGGAGGCTGGGCTCTCTGCACACTATGGGATTCCAACAGGCAAGGGAAAAACTTGAGGACTGAAAGTGCGAAATTCACAGTTCAATTCAGATTGGAAGGAATTGCTGCGTAATTTTGGGAGTCAAGGAAGGTTGCTAAAATCTGAGATTGTGTAGTGCAACTACCCTAGAGGATATTGTCTATGCATTGCATAATTCCAATGAGCAAGGTCACATCATTGAGGGCTGACACTATGCAATGTGCAGCTTAGTCGAGGCCCGATGAAGCTAAGTTTCCTAGTTAGGAAAATTTTCTGAAAATGGCTAAGTGCGGGAGGAAGATGGACTTGTGATGAAATTGAACTTTGATCACACACTTAGTATATTTCGACGACACGACAAAAATAGACCATCGGAACAACAAGAAAAGAATTACCCTTTGAGTGAATATCTCACAACAAGAAATGAGAGGTGCGACACTTGAGGTAGACCTTAGGACGACCTTGACAACACTTATGATACAGTGCTCAAGACTTGGTGTCTAAGTGTGATAGGTATTTACATGGATACGACAACTCGTATACATGGAGACCAACTTTCGAGGTCACTAGATAGGTTCGCAAACATGACATAACAACCAAACATGCCAAAATATGACAATTGATCCAATAAGCAAAAGAGAGCAAGACACTTAGAGGAAGCACATGGAATGACTTTCAGTGCTTGCAACCATGAATGTCATTGAAGACATAAAGATACGGCAACAATAAGTAATCCTTCATACTACACTAAGAGATGTATTTCAAAATATGTGCTTTATTTTCCATACCTACCCTCCAAAGGGTTATGCATCAGATGGAGTCTTCATGTGGTCCTGATCTTCCATCATACCCTGGTTCCCTTGGCCTCCTTATCTTTTCTCCTCAGGTCCTTGAGAGTCATCTAGAATTTCATCCATCTCCATGGCCACTTAGAGACAAAATTGTGCAGTTTTTGTGGGCAGTGATTGTTGCGGGATGAGGCACTAGGAGGACACATCTGCACAGTTTTAGTAGGTAATGTGGACTGGGTAGCTGAGATGCCTAAGAGACAAAACTATGTAGTTTCTGGAGACAATGGATTCCAGCTGAGGGGAGGACACTGGAGGAAACCACTACGCATTTTTGGATGCCAAGAGAGGCTAGGATTTCTACGCATTACACAGTTCTTGTAGGAAAGGGAAAAGTTTGAGGGTTGCAGATGCGAAGTAAGTTCAATAAAGTTAGATGAGGCTAGGTTGCTAGGGAAACTCCTGAATTTGGCCAAGTGCGGGATCAGTGGAACCAATGTGAACAATGATAGAGCTTAACTACGATCACACACTTGGACACTTAATGATACAAAATAGACCATCCAGAACATATAAAAACATACTTCGCTTCATGCAACAAAAATTGTGGCAACTTACGACAAGTGTGGCTCCGATGATAGAATTTGGGAGGATAATGGTGACCCTTGTGAAAGAGTGTACGAAATGAGTGTGAAACATGACTATGTGATGAGAACAACCCATTCTCACAATGATTTCCACTTGAAGCAAAAAAAAATTCCCTTTGCACGACAAGCGATAATCCCCATGCCCAAAGATGACACATACTATATAAAAATAAAAGCATGAGCGACTCTTAAGATCGAAGAAGGGAGCTTGGGATCATCAACTTACCAATAAGTGACTAAGGAACCATTGATCACAAGATCCATAGTAGGCTCCAAGATTCAAGTGTAGGCCGAAATTTTGGAGGGTGTTGCAGCTGCTACAACAGGATGAGACGTTTTGAGAATCTTACAAAATGTTTGGACAGTCAACGAGTGATGGCCGAAATGTTGATATAAGATAAAGGCCATATTGATTTTAATTTTAATAACTAATACATGAATGCAAGAGTTGTTCCAGATGAAGGATGGAACATTGATTCTTTTCTATGCCAAGAAGAGGAATAATCATTGGATAATGTTGAATAGGTTGAAAAGAATACATAATTGTCTTTGGAATTTAGTCAAAGTGAAGATATGGAGGAACAACCTGAGATTGAGGAGCACATGTGTGTGGATAATAAGGATGATGAGGAGGAAGTTGTTACAGTGAAGGAACTAGAATCCAACAATGAAGAATATTTGATGGGAATCTTGAAGTTTTTACTCTTGCACGAGGAAAGGACGCTAGAAGTAATAAAAGAGACTTCAAAATGTCATATTTTTAAAACTGACAATTGGTTTGTGTCTACAGGTAATGAAGATGTGCAAGAAATAGTAAGATGGTCTAGAAATACTTCAATTAATGAAGTACAATAACAATTGGAAGAGGACTTACAGGATTACATAAGAGTAAGCATGGAAAACATTGCAACTGAATTGAGATTTCTAGAATACTAGTTGGAGAATTTGAGGATGGTAGATTGCAGTAGTCCAATTGAGGATGAGGTCAAATTTTCCATGAAGGAGATGCAACAAAAAATGGACAACAATGATGGAAAGTTCCAACAGAAAATACAAGGAATGGTGGAAACAATCCCAAGCAACTAGTATCTTGATATGTCAATGGAGGACAACAACAAAGTTCAATAAGGAAATAACAAATTTCAGAAAAGAACCAGTGGTTGGTGTCAGCCAATGGATAGGTTGGATGAAGAAATAGAGGAAAGGAGGAAATTGATGTTGAAGAAGCACCACCAGAAGAGGTATTTAGGGCAGAAGGAATAAAGGACAACATATTGCAGATGGTTGAACAAGTATACATCAACAAGGAAGGAGGATAACTACAACACAAAATTTGTAAACCTGGAGGAATGGAGAAGACTACAATAGAGCAACAACATAGCACAGAAAAGGATCAGTTGCAAAACAAAGTTTGGGATCCAAGAAATTTCATCAAAATATGGTCTAGAGACCATGAATTGTTTTCACCTTGGGAGTCTAATGTAGGAACATTCAAACTTCCAAATCAAAATTGTATTTTGGCTAGACCTAGGAATTTTCATTTACCAAGGGAGTTGGTTCCCTAATTGAATGCAATTATTGTATTTCCTATGTTTTTAAAGAGTTGTAGGAAAAATTATGTATTTAGAAATATAATTGTAATCATATATATTCTTTGGGAGATGTCTTGGGAATATTGAGAGAATTACAGAGATTTGGGATTAGTTATATCTTTTCACGAAAATATAGACCTAAAGGATCTAGTTTAAGTGAGAGAATAGTGGATCTAAACTAGAAGTTAGTTCTGGATATTTTTGTATAAATGGAATCAATTTCATGGAAATAGGGGCTAAGTGCATAGAAGAGATTTGATAGGTTTTAGGGCCGAGTAGGGCCAAAAGGATGAGAGAAGGTCAAATGGTATATTCCAATCCAACGGGGATTTTGTAATCTATTGTATATAATATATGAGAACACTCTGTTTTTAGTGTGTGGATCCATAATGCGAGCCTTCCTTTATTAATTTTCAACTTGTTGTGCTTAGTTATTGTGTTAAGCTATGGAGAGAGAGAATTTGAGAACCTATGCTGAAACCAATGTACGAGAGTTAGAATATTTTTTTAGTGGGGGTTGAGCCTTTCTTTCATAGTCAGAATGAATATGATACCGATTAAATTGGAGTGATGGCGCTTTGGAGAAGCGAGAAGGCGATAATCTCTTCCTTTTCCCTAGATTTGGTTGGAAGCAGAGATCAATGATCCCACCACAACGAAATATTAGAGTAGCAAAGAGGAAGCGTGAAGGTTGGAGAGGGTCGAATGTCTTGTTACAGTGAAGTGAGAACTTCTTTTATAATGGAAGGAATGTGGTTTTTGATCATTGATCAATTGTATGATCAATGATCATGAATACATAGAGGAGTTGAAGGCCACATAAACAAGTCAGAGCCAGAGTGAATGGAGAGGAGTGTTAGCAAAACCCAAATACACAGGCGAAGGAAAAAATACTTAGTATTTTAAAGGTCTTATGGAAACCATTAATTAACAACACCGAGAGATAGAATCATCGAGAGGGAGGCATCAAATAATAGCATCAGGCCAGAAGTATCATCCTAGAAGTTAGAAAATTGTAACATCGCAAAGAGTCAGGCTATTGTATTTGGACTTGAAAATTTGTAAGGATAAGTGGGTCCCGCCCATGGATTCTATCTCAACAAGTTTTTGCAAATGCCACTACCATTGCACCGACTTTAAAGAGAAGCCCAAAACATTAATTCAGGGTCCCACCTAGAAGCTCCTACCCAACGGATATTATAATCACTCTTCTCATATTACCTGCTTATTTAACTGAGATTGCGTGGCAAGTGGGCCACCCGAAAGGGCTTAATCTAATGGTCGTAGCCTAGATGCTTCGAGGTGTCTATATTGAATTTGCATAAGGGTCGAAACTAAAGAGAGAGGCCTGCAATGATTTGGGAAATGTATTGAATGTATTAATATTTTGGCTCCTCCCACTATTTAATTAAATCTCTCAATATAATTTATATAAAGGGATTTATTATCCCGGGAAGTGACAAAAAGATAGGGTTGAAGGAAGTGTCTTTTTGGAAAGAGAAAAGAACTCGACACTGTGGATCAAAAGATCTAATTTGGGTCTACATCAGTTTTAATATGAAATTTTTTATAATAATTGGGAGAAAAGATTGAAGGTAGTTATATTTAGTAGAAGAAAGCACAATCCCTCACTAGTCTTTCTCTATCACATCAAAAAATTGTTTATCAAATGTATGCCAACAATGTCCAACTAGAGAATGCCACTACTCTAATCCTTCTTTGTATTACTTTTTGTGTATATAAGAATCTCATCTCTAGTGGATAGATATTGAAACTAAGCAGATTTTCTAACTTAGCTACTATCAAAATCACTCATTAGAATTTAAACTACCCATTAGAATTTACGACTCATGATAATTTAAACCCCTCAAATTTATGATCTGTAACTTAAATATGCATAGATAATTTTTTTTTCAATAAGAAAAAACTCACGTACTTTCATTAAAAAGAAAAGTAATTACATTTTTCACAGATTTATCTCATCCCCCTATATTCTTGCATCCCATTTCTGTCCCTCAAAACATAACTATTGACAGTTGTCCCTAATGGGCCCTCCATCATTTTCTTCTACTTTTTCATTTGTTTTTAGTATCTATTACATTAATGGCTTCTTATAACATGCTTACCCTTTTTTGTTCCTACCAAGATCTATATGATCTATAAGAAATATGACTAAGGAAAAAGACTTGATCTATAAACCTATTTAAAAAGACAAATTGATAAAAAATTCTATTACAAGATTCATATTTTTATGACCCCCATATGTTGAAAGGATCCCTCTTCAAATGGTGTGAACTTGGTCTTGTCGATTTCACAACACCAACCATCTTTTGACAGAACATCTGTAACTTGATTATGTTATCTGAATATATGTGAAAAAAAATCCTCTTGAAAGTATTAATCAACTGTCTGATTCGATGCATCCAATTTGTAAAGATGTTGACTTGAAGCTTGATCTCCTCTATACCCATTCAATGATCACATTAGAATCCTCATATACATCAGTCTCTTCAATTATGAGCCACTTAACACAAAATAAGACTCCCCAAAGTGCTAGTAGCTTTGCTCTATTGTTTATGCCTTCACCATTGTACGTAACTAAAATGAAAATATTGCTCAGGCTTCATTAATATAAACGCCCCACTGCCACATACCCTAAAAGATGAAGCTGCATTGAAAAACCCATTGGATACTTTGCACATATCTTCTTGATTTGACACTGTCTTCAAGAAAACTTCTCCTTGTTTGTCCTAATCTTCATAAAGTATGTCAATATCTTTAGGCATGTTCCTCTAATGTCTGGCTCTAGTTGTTCAAATATCATAATGTCCGTTTACCTCCATATGCCCAACATGATATAGAAAGATAAAGAATGGTATCCTTTATTATCCACAAACCCATGTGAGTCAGTCCACAATGGAATTATTGTCCCAACATGCCTATAACTTAAGCATTTTCATAACCCCAATCCATATTGAAGTCACAAATGAACATTTGAGAAAAATATGTTCAACATCTTTTGTCTCTTCTCTGCATAAAGTACATCTCCCCATACCCTAAAATCCCCTTTTATGAATATTTTCCCATCTTAAAATTCTATTAAGAACTATCAATCAAACAAAACATTTCAATTTATGTAAAATCTCCCACTTCTAGGATTTTTGGAACCATAATGCTTTTGCCTCCTTCTTTTGTCCGTATGAAATGTGTGTGTATATATCTTTGACCGATATCTGACCATTATAAAGTCATCCATCCCAAGATCCGATGTCATGTTTCTGCAACAATGATATCCCTGTTAAACTTAACTGAAGGACATACTAATCCCATTCAACTGCTAGTGGTCTAGTAAGTCCAACCTCCACCAAATCTAACTAGGAATTTGACATCGAATTTGGATAACGACCGACATCAATATGATTTAGGAAAAAGAAATCATTGTTATGTAACAACCTTATGATAGGAACATAGAAAGAATTATTACCAACCATACCTTCAATGGACGACAATCCTATCTCCACTATCGTTCCCTTCGCAACCTCCCACCTTAAATTACCTATAAGCCATTGTTTAATCTTCATCATACGCCTCCAAATGAAGGATTCCACCCTCTTTTCCTAAACCCCCTCTCTGATCCAATTAACCAACTATTTGTTATTAAGATATTTAATTTTGATAATTTACTGCCATATGCCTTTTCTTCTTAAATCCCTCCATGGATTCTTGACAATTGAATCCATGTTAAAACTTTCTAAATATTTAATATCCCAACCACCAGCTTCCACCTGTTGGGAAATCACATCTAAATGAACTAAATGATTTTTTTGCAATTTTCTCGGACAAACCCATATAAAATTGGCAATGATAGAATTTATTCTGCTAATGATCTCTTTAGGAAACTTATAGAGATTAATCCAATGTATGGATATACTCTACAAAATCATTTTAATCATGACAAGCCTCCCTCCCATCAATATCCATTTATGTCTCCAACATGATAATTTTTTCTCAAATTTACTTATTAACCATTCCCAATCCTTGATCTCATACGTGTTTCATTTTAGAAATAAATTGATATATCTAAAGCCTCCTTCCATTGTGACCAAATGTACCTCAAATATCTTGGAAATTTCCATTATCACAATCCCCATTCTTTGTCGAAATCAGAGCATATTTTCCTTTGGTCATATATAAACCCGAGGCTTCCCCAAAAGTAGCTAGTCTGATAAAAATCCTATCAGTCAAAGATTGTGGCTTCCCCAATAAAGAGAACATCATCTACAAACATAATATGAGTTAATGTTATATACCAAGACATCCTACAACTTGAAATAATGCCTCTAGAACTTGCATCATTAATCCTTCTTCTTAGACCATAAATAACAAGAAAAAACAGAAGTGGTGAAAGAGCACACCCCTATCTAAGACCTCTTGATGCCTTAAAAACACCAGTAGGAAGTGCATTAATGATGAAAACAAATTTTGTCGAATGTTATACAAGCCATAATCCAATCTACTATCCAAACACCAAAATTGATCTTATGAAGGATGAACCTTATTAATTCCCAATTCACTCTATTGTATTCCTTTATCAAGTTTATCTTCATAAGACAAGTCTGCATCTGACGAGTTTTAATAGAGTGAATGCATTCTTGTGTGATGTCTATTGCATTGTGTATCTGTATATTATCTAAAAACCCGAATTGTTCTGGCGAAATATGCTTTGAAAAGGTTGGTTTAATCTTGTTTGCAATGAATTTTGAAATCATCTTATACACCATGTTACATAAGTAAATGGGTTTAAAAACGTAAAATGTTGAAGGCTTTTCAAACTTAGGAATTAAAGCTATGAACATCACATTCATTGACCCCAAAATCGAGCATAGACGCCTTTACTCCCTAACCATCTCCACAAGTTCCTCAATCATTACATCCTGAAAATATAAAAAGAGTTCTACTGACCATCCATCTGGTCCTAAACTCTTGTCCCTGACCATCATTGTCAGAACCTGCAATACCTCCTCCTTTGTTATCAACTTCCCCATATGGTCATTATCCAACTAATTAACCATATTAGTAAAAACATTAGTAATATCCATCTTCTTTTTTAAATTTACTCCTTCATTTTCTATATTTTGATTGCTAAAGTATCTCATTGCTTCCCTTTCAATGTCCTTTTTAGATGTTAGGATGTTACCCTCATCATTTTTGATAGAAAAAATGACATTTTTCTTCCTTTTATAAGATTCTTGTTTATGAAAGAAGCTAGTGTTTTCATCACCGTCTGACAGACCTGCTCTTCAAACATCACTCCTCTTATTTTAGTTTAAGAATCTCATTCTTTCTTATCTCCAATGATAATATCTTCTTTTTTGTGTCCACTTTGAAAAAAATTGGGAAATTTGCATAAGTCAAGGCATTAATCAATTTTTCAATCATTATCAACTCCCTGACCAATGGATTCTTTTTCTTGCTCACTCACTTCCTAACAACCCAATTTAACCATTTTAGTTTATAAAAGATAGCCTCCATACATAATAATCCTTGATAAAATGTCAAAGATTGCCAATTATCCCAGTTCAAGAGGGGGAAATATTTTTCCTTCAACCATCAATGGTTGAATGTAAACTGATATGCTTTGCTATTGCCCTCCCCAACCCATTCCAGGAAAATTGGGTTGTGGTAAGAAATAAAGGAATTGTATATCCATGAATGTGAATTCCCCAATCTACCTACCAAATCAAAATGGACTAAAATTCTTTCTAGTCTTTTGCAAATCCCTTCGTTCCTCCAATGGCCATTTCTCCAAGTAGGTCATTTTA
The DNA here is from genome assembly GCA_031772625.1 of Pinus tabuliformis. Lineage (NCBI taxonomy): Eukaryota > Viridiplantae > Streptophyta > Pinopsida > Pinales > Pinaceae > Pinus > Pinus tabuliformis. The sequence continues at coordinate 511,183,384 of CM062819.1, forward strand.
GATCAGGAATGATGTTCATTAAAGAATGTTGTGAAAAAATATCCTTGAAATATACCCCCAACTTATCCTCTTTACTTTTGAGACCCCAAATTTGAATCCATTGTCATATTGAGATCACCCGCTAGGATTAATGAGTTCAAATCCATCATACCACTGACATCAAGTTGGTCCCAAAACACTTTTCTGTTAGATAATCGAGCATAAATGTTGAGGATATCAAGACACATGCTTGACCCTCTTCAATATCCTGATAAAAGAATCCCTGTAAACAATTTGTAAGCTCTAAAGTTAAGAATATTAGGATCCCAAATGGATGCCATGCACCCCGATAGTCGTGTAGAACGAGTCACACACACATTCCAGTGAGGACAAATAACTGACAAGAAAGCCCAAAACTTATCCCTATGTATAATAGTTTATTGAAATAACACTACCAATGGCTTTTTTGACTAAATAATATTCCATACAGACCTTGTTTTTGGGGCAGATCATAGACCCCTAATGTTAAAAGACATAATTATCATTCAAGAAAATCTATCACAGGTGGATTCCCTCTAAGGATCTAAGAAACAAGAATATGAACATCCAAATTCCCCTCACTATGATAGAGGGGACCACTATCTGGAGGATGTGGGGCCTCCATCAAATCCTAAAACGATGAGAGAAGGTTGAAAGGAACCAAGCAATAAATATATACCTTTTTGTATTCTGTGTCTTTCTTCTTCGTAACTGTTATGTTTTTCTGAGAGATTAGAGTCGCAAAAATATAATCTTCAAGAACAAATGAATTATTAATGGTAAGAGGCTCCGAACTGATAGTCTTATCCCTACCCAGATTACACAACTCTGGGTCCTCAAACACTATGGGAGATGAATTACCTGAATCAACCCAGATTTTGACAAGGGAAGAATAACATGCCCCGATAGAGATATGATCCCTTCCCTCCCAATATTTTTCCAATATATTGGAGGGAGGATTACTGAAAATATGGCTTGTCATAGCCCAGCCCATATGTCTTCCTATGGCCGATGAAAATGATAAACGGTATGCCAAATGACCCTCCCTTATGATAGGATCTTTACATTTCATAGAACTGTAATTTTCATAAACAAATTGATCTTTATTACCATCATAAACATTTGAAGGAGAAACATCAATATTATGATGAGGAGCTGATGGACGAGTACCTGGAACGAACGGGATGAGACTGTCTAATTGGATGAGCGTTTCTTGGATCTGCTTTTCTTTGTTAAGAAAACCCACTTTTTCGTGTCAAGCTTCCCTTCTTTGTTCGAAACCAAACCTCTAGGGACATTACGCCACCAAATGACCTATACTATGACATCCCAGACAATGAAAGGGAACTCCGCAATAATCGATGCATTTTCTAAAATAGAAAGGCCCTGAATATAGATTAATCTCTATTGGTAATCCCCTTGAACAATCAATTTCTACCAACACCCATATTATCCTTTTGTCAAGACTCCCCAAATTCCCTTCCTCTAAATAGAAAAAAGTACCATTTTTGTTTGCAATCGCCTTAATGGCCTACTTTGACCACAACTCCAAAGGAAGGCCAAACAATTTTACCCATAATATTTTCCACCTCGGTATCTCCTTAATATGATTAAAACTTGCATGTCATTGCTGAAGCGAAAGAAACCCCCTTCCTCTCACCTAAGGAATAACAACAATACTCTTCGCGTCCTCTAAGAACAGGGAATGAAAAGAAATCTAACCATTGAACATAACATTGATCTTTGGTCGGTACTTCAAAAGAGGGTACCAACACTTATCTACCCATCCTTTCATTTGTTCCCTAGTCATTTTTGAAAATTTCCACCTTCCAACGAGCGCCCTTTGCTTGAGGCCTTCCACCAAGTTATCTCAAAAAATATCCACCCCCGATATAAGACTAGAATTTGTCATAGGTTTTAATAACGATCTTTTTGTGGTCGCAAAATTTCAAACTAAAACCCAACCGATCATTACACTCAATTTGGCTACCATCATTATCTGAAACAAAACAAAGGGTCACCTCGACTCCACTGTCCATCAAAGTGCCCACAAAATGACTACACAGATTATCATTTGCATTGATATTAGCTTCAACTATTATCTCTATCAACTCTTCCACCTCTAGTGAGTAAACCTTTCAAAAGTCCTTTCTAGATGCCATAGACCAAGTGACCACTTAGAGGTGAAATTTATGATTTAACTTAAATATTGGACGTGAAGTTTATGATTTCAATTTTTTCACTAAGAGGCACTCGATAGTGCATATAGGGTATATGTGTAGGTGTAATGTAAGTATGTAAACAATTTTAAATGTCAGCTAAATAAAGAAGAAGAAGTTAAAAGTGATAGCGGGGATGAGTGCAAACATTTAAATAAAATTAATAAACAAGAAGTTAATAGAAATAAACAAAAAGTTAAAAGTCGAGTGTAAACATTTAAATGTTGGCCCAATTAATAATAAAAAGTTAAATTAATAAAAATAACAAAATTCAATTTGTTATATTTTGATTTTGTTATTTATTTGTGAATAGGCTTTGTTACAACACCACGAGCCAATACCATGGTTTATCAATACCACAAGCCCAAAAAACATAACTTATTAACTTTATTGTGGATATTATTAACTTGCCCAAAAACCATTACTTATTAACTTTATTGTGGATATTATTAACTTGTACAAAATAGGCTTTGTTACAAAAACATGGGCCAATACCATGGCTTATCAATACCACATGCCCAAAAAAACATAACTTATTTCACAATCAAAATATTTTATAACAATATGAAAATATTCTTAACCATAGATATTCACCTCAACTTTCCCATGGATGAACATAACTCATTTCACAATATGAAAAGATTCTTAAACATGGATATTCACACCCACTTTGCCATTGATATTATGAACTTGTGAATAAGTTTTATTACAATACCATGGTCAATACCATGATTTATTAATACTACATGCCTAAAACCATAACTTTTTTCAAAACCAAAATATTTTATAACAATATGACAAGATTCTTAACCATGGATATTCACCCCCACTTTACCATGGATGTTCACTTGTAAGTGGGCTTTGTTACAATATCGTGGGGCAATACCATGGCTTATCAATACCACATGCCCAAAAACGATAACTTATTTCATGGTTAAAAATATTTTATTTTAATTTATTTTTATAACATTTTTTTAATTGAATCTAAAAGCAAAAAAGTTAAAATTACTTATAAGATATATCTAAACCCTCTATCCTCACCACTACTAAAAATATTCCGGTAGAAATTAAATTAAGGTTTTAATAAACTTAAAAATTAGAATATATATATATATATATATATGAACCAACATAGATCCATCTTAGCTTAGGATCCAAGAGATGAGAGCAAACAAAGTGCCTAACAATAATAGATTAAAGGTCTAAATTTAAGAGAGAGAGGGTAGTGACAAAGTTGGAGGCTGGAGAGAGAGAGAGAGTGATCGGGGGGGGGAGCGAGGTGAGAGAGAGGCAAAGAGAGGAAGATAGAGAGAGGGGAGAGAGAAGGAGAGAAGGAGAGAGAGATATGGAGCTGGAGGGGGAGAGAGTGATCGGGGGGGAGCGAGGTGAGAGAGAGGCAAAGAGAGGAAGATAGAGAGAGGGGAGAGAGAAGGAGAGAAGGAGAGAGAGATATGGAGCTGGAGGGGGAGAGAGAGGGAGGAGAGAACAAAGACATAGAGAGATAGAAGTGGAGAGAGAGAGAGAGGCAGTGACAAGGGAGAGATGGAGAGAGAGTGAGGGAGAGAGGAGAGGAGGTAAGATAGAGAAGAGGAGAGGAGAGGCATAGGGAGAGAAGGGGGAGAGAGAGAAAGGGAGACACAGAGATGGAGGGCAGAGAAAGAGAGAGAGTAATGGGGGGGAGAGACAAAGGGAGGTGGAGAGATGGGAGAGAGAGGAAGGAAGAAAGAGATGGAATTGGAGGGGGAGATAGAGGAAGGGACGCAGAAAAACATAGAGAGAGAAAGGTGGAGAGAGAGAGGGGGAGTGATAAGGGAGCCATGGAGAGGGAGTGAGGGAGAGAGGAGAGCGGTAGGGAAGAGAGAGAGAAGGAGACATATAGAGAGGGAGAGATAGAGAGAGAAGGGGAAGAGAGGGAGAGGAAGAGGGAAGGAGAGACAGAGATAGATATGGAAATAGAGTGTGTATGTTTGGGGGGTGAGATAGAAAGAGGGAACAACAAAGAGACAAATAAATACAATATAGATATTATATAGTATTATATAACCAATCCAATCTCTTAAGATACAAACTTTCCCTCAAATTTTATACTAAAAAAAAACATTACACCTAAAAAATTATATCCCTCAATAAATATAAAGATTAAGATAAATACCAATCGATTACTTTTAACATTTCAAATACATTTAAAAACCCCAGAACACTTTGTATAGAATTTCAAATTCCAAGACTGATAACTCTTACCACTCCTATTAAATTGGTATATAAAACCCACCTATACCCATCATCGTCCGACTATTAATGGCGTGGCAGCGTGGATAAAGTTCACCAAATTCAATGGGACTAATCCTGGCACATTGGTGCGCCGTGCACGGTACGGCAGGATTACAGCGGAAGCGGGCGGGTCCTGCGCGCCGCACCGCGCCCTCGAATAGAATTTGAGTGAAAAAAGAGCATCGGGTGAGAGGAATTGAAATAAAATGGGTAACGCTAACGCCAAATGACGATTGGATCAGCCCACAACTCCAAAACTTCGCTTGTGAGTCAGAACGCCGGCAGCGTTACCCCACCGCTGCCCACCACCTCCCTTTGACTCCCACGCCCTCCTAACATTATCTATATATATAAATAATCGTACTGTCTGACACACAGAAAAACCGACATGCGGCTCCCTACCAAAAAAAAGATGACGATGATATTCATAAAGATTGGACTGAACGGCGCGGTGCTCTGCACACCAATATTTTCGTCTGTGCGTTTGTTGAGGTTCCATGGCAGCCCTTATACTAATCATGCCACTCACCACTGATTCCACTTTTGTCATGACCATTTTAACAGATTCTCAATTCATGATTACTCCCATATTTAGCTTCCATTGTCAATCTTTTGCTTCAATTGTCAAATACCCACCATCCTCTTTACTGCCTTTTATACATCCCACCTTCACACCCACACAAACCTAACAGATGCGCGCATAAAGGAGACCAAATTTCCACCCCTCACATCCAATCCAATTCCCTTGATAAGTATCACATCTTTTTCTTTGTTGGGATGTTTTGTGACCACCACAAATGAACTCAACTCTATCCTTTTCAAACCTTAATAGGGATTGGAATCTCCTTTAATATTGACCTAACATGTTACCATGGTGTCAAACTCATAAAGGAGAAAATGAGCACTCTTATGAGACAACTTTATAAATGTTATGACATGTTCCAAATTTTGTTGAAACTTTAAACATATCTAGAGACAAATTCAATATTATATTTACTTAAGGTGGAGACTAGACCCACCTACCTAATATACTCTCAAGTTCTACACATTTTTCATTAAAAAAATGAAATCAAGGTGTTTGACCAAGTAATTAACCACTCTATCTTTTAGGTTTGATTCATTCTATTGAAAAACAGAGAGTCGTACTAGCACATGGAATATAATGACATGCCAAAGCATGGTGATAAATTGTAACACGGTGTCGGGTTGAATTTGGCAATGTTGATTGAGTTGGTTTAAAGGAAAATAATTTTTAATAGATATCTAAAAAAAAATCTAAAAAGTAAGTTGACAAAGAAAATATAAATAGGGGTTAAAATTATTATTTTAAAAATATATAATAAAATTATTTTTATAGATTATTATAATTTATTTAAAATTAATAATTAAAAAATATAAAATAAATATTTTAATGTATGATAATATGAAAAATAATTTATTTAAATATTATTTAAAAATATTATAATTTATTGAATTCTATGCAAATGTGAATCGATTTTAAAATAAATTAGGGTTGTTATATTTTCGTACCACTTCTATCATCATCACCAACATATAATTCAGCAAACAAAAGTATTAAGTTTTAATAATACCTATAAGAAACCTATAATTTAGTAAACAAAAGTATTAATTTTTAATAATATTTATAAGAAACATAGAAATAGATCATACAAAAAATTTGTGCAACTTTTTAAATATTTGTACATTTTATAGTGGAAAAAACAATTCTAAATAATAACATTGAAAATCTTATAAATATGTTTTTAAATTGTTATGATTATTATTTTTAATAAAAGTGGTTTAAGTTAAACTACAATTTTTATTGTTGAATTGAGACTTTTGTGATCCATAATAGTTATAAGTAGAGCTTGGGCGTAAATTAAACATATAAAGACCTTTGTCGACCCGTTTCGAACCAATTAGTGTGGTTCATCGTTTTGATAATTTTTATAATTTATTTAGGCAAAATTATAATAAAAATATATTTTTAACATACTTCCATTTCATCAGAATGAACTTTGCTTTACTCTCCAAGTTTTTATGTAAATATCTATAATCTTTAAGAAAATATTTTCAGTAGTAATCACATAGGAGAAGTTTTGCCAACGTGTTTCAAGCCATCCAATGCGGTTCATCTTGTCTTGACTATGAACCACATTGGATGGTAAACACATCCACAAACTTCTCACAGGATGGTAAACACATCTGCAAAACTTCTCCTATGTGATTACTACACAAAGTATTTTCTTAATTGTTCAATATGGATCACATAAGCCTGAATTCAAAAAATCCATAATCTTAACATTTTTTTTATAATATCAAATAAATCATTTTTCTATAATTTAAATTTTTAAATATATTAACTATTTTATTTCATTTTTAACATTATTATTATTATTATTACAAGTCAAGGTACTTTGTCATGTGAAGGTTATTTGTTTGAAATTTCGTTGGAAAAAATCCAATTATGTTAATGATTGGTGTGGGGTCGCTTCAGATCCCAGAGTGATTTTGACAACTTAGATGCCCTTGGGTCACAATTTCTCAAGCCAAAAGTTAAGGGTACAATAATCTTAAGACTCACACAACTTAAATAATAATAATAATAATAATAAGAATAATCCTTCAACATATTAATTTAACTAATATTTCCTAACTATTATTACATCATAAATTTTTGTAATTTAAAATACATTTTTAATTTTATATATGGATTCAACAACTGAGAAAACTTTTGAAGCACTAAAATTATAAAAAATTTACAACTCAAATTTATAATTCTAACAAAACTCTATCCATTTTTAAATAATTCAACTTAAAAAACTTTCATGGTCTATACCAAATAAACTACCACAATTTAATTCAATATAAAAAAGATTAAACATTTCCAATATTACTCACCTAATACACATACATATATAATGATAAAGCCCAAATTGAATGCAGCCATTTTTTTTAATTCTAAAAGTTCCGGTGTGTTTAAATAAAACCCCACACTATTAAAAGTTATATTATATTCTATGTTTTTTTAATGTGCATATTTTTACGTGTGTTTGATTTGGTCAACTGCCCTTACATCTAGTGATATACTAATTCTGTCAATATATCAATATGCATTCTCAACCTTGAAATCCGTGAAATATTTCCTTGCTTCTGGTTGTACTCAAGTACAAGATCAGATGGATTTTTCCAACAATATCTGATACATGTATCAAAGGGTAGTTCATGTTGCTAAAGGATACACAAACTTTAATATGACTACAGTAAATATGTAGGAAAATTTTATAACAAATCTTAGGATATTTGATTATGTCCCACAACACATTCATCATATTCTTATTCACCACAAGTTAGGAATAGAAGGCTTTTGATCTTTGCAAGAGTGTTTACTTGATTCTATAATATATTTCCAAAAAATATCAATAATTGAATATTTTTACTAAATATAATTGATTTGGCCAATCAAAATGAATTTTTATATGTATGTATTGCTTTTGGTTTGGATACAAGCCTATTGTTAGATTTTTGTTACAATTACAAACATGTAATTAAATAAAATAAAAAAAGCCTTTATTATGTTTATACATTATCAAGGGTATATATAATTTTAGTTGATATAGTATAGTATAATTATATTTTTTAATATAATTAAAAATCTTATTTTACAATTACTGAGAAGAGGTTAAAAGTTTAACTCTAGAGAGATAAGAGAAGTAGAGTATGTACATCTCTATAGAATTTACAAATAAAGAAGTATCACATACTAATTTGTTATCATGCCATGATTTTAAAATTAGATTATTATTATTATTATTATAATTATTATATAACATGAGGGTCATAATTAGATATGGTGGGTGAATTACGTTAGCTTAAAATAAGGAATAAAAGACATAGTTCATTAGTTAGTTCACATAATCCTCTTCCAATCTTTGTAAGAGTGGTGTTATGTCACCATAATAGGGATAGAAAATATTTTTTGTTTTGGGTTTTTTTTTTTAATTGAAAAGGTGCAATGTTGGGAGGTAGGTTCAACAAAATAAATTGGAGAGGTATTCTTTAACATTTAGTGAAATTAAGGGTATTATATAATATTCCACGAATACATGTGTTATGCCATAGGTTCATTGAATGAACAAATGTGAAATGTTTATTCGTTAAGATTCTCTTCTCAAACAAAAATGATGAATATATGATAAACAATATTTTGAAACTATTTGAAACATATTGAAATAAAGAAATTGCATTAGAGGAGGACAGATGGAGTTAATGAAAGAGTTGTTGTTAGATTAGACCATGTATGAAGAAGAATAAGTATTTATATCCTCGAGCCAACCCCCTCTATCATAAAGGATAATGAAAGCATTTTCGTAGGGATGATTAGCCCTAAGGAGAAGACTTGAGAAAAGTATTGAAAAGTGGATGAAAAAGCAACAAAAGTTGTTATTCATGACTTTGAAAATATCATCAACATGGGAACTATGACAAGTAGAGAATTGGATGGGGACATTGAATTTAGTGCGAAGAGAAGGAATTATGAGGTGGTAAGTGCTAGTGAGTTCCATCACTATCTGCTATCAAAGGGTGATCTACGCGCAACCCCTAAGAAATATTTAGTTAGGGTTGAAGAAACAATTTTTTTTTTCTAAACAATTAGGATTTGACAAGAGGTATCACACCAAAGGAAGAGACAATGGATTAGGGTTTCTGTGAAGCATTAGGCTATGATTTGGGAAATCCCAAATTCAATGCAACGAATAGGAGTTGGAGATGCATGAAACAAACATGAGTTTTGATGAAAATGGTAGTAGAGGATGTTGCATTCTTGAAACTAGTGATGGAACTTCAAGGAGGAGCCTTAACAGGTATAATTTATATGAGGAAAATTTTGGAGATAACTCTTAATGATTAGCTTCAAAAATTTTGGGATCCAATCTTTGGGTATCCACTGGAATTTCATTTTATGCCAAGAGGATGGTTATTGTTGATATTCAAATATCAAGTAGATATTAGGAAGCCACAAATATTGGGAACCAATATTTCTATCATTGAATAAATTGTCTATTTATTTATATTTGAGGTGTGAAGCTTCTACTAAGAATCTAATTTGGCTGAAACTATTAGGTCCGCTCCTAGAACTGTACTCTAATTATATTCAAAGGGCTATAGGAAACCATATGAGAAAGACAATTAACATTGATGGGTCCTATAAAAATAGTGCTTATAGGACTATAACATGCATTCTTGTGGAGTTATACATAAAAGAGATGGGCCCATTGGAGTGTATTAAGATTGAAATGGGAAAATAATCACAAACAAATTATTGATTATGTCAAATTCCATTTCATTTTTATAGGTGCCATGTGTTGGTGCATAATTATGTGCATAATATTAATTAATATTTAATTAATTATGTACATGCAAATCATTAAATTATGCCATATAAGTTGTAATATTGATTAGATGGATAAGTCCCAAGTTTAATCATTGAGTTATTTGCTTAGTGAACTAGAAATAAGAGAGAAATTTGGATGTAGTTTTCATGAAAGCATCTTCTATATAAATGAAGGACATATGTTCTCATTATACATGAAGAAGAATTTTAAGAGAAATAATTTTAAGGGAAATAATTGAGCATTGTCCATTACATTGTGGATATTTCCCATTCAATGATTTTACCATGTATACCCTATATTAATTTGGGCATTTGTTATTTTTCTATGATCATGTGGCTATGCTTAATTTCTCACGTAGAATCACAATAGTTTAGGGAAAAAAATTTCAAATTAGTTATGTGGGAAATTATTATATTTGGACATTTTTTAGGATTTTGGGAGAAATGTGACATTACAGTTGCATTTAAAGTGACCAAAGAATGCCTCTTAATTCATGGAAAAAAGCATATATATGCTCGAAATATAGATATTTCCTCTCTATCTAGGTGCATCATACATATCATTTGTATATATTATATATTTCATTATTTTTAATTTATTTAAAAGAATGATCATTTTTTTCCTAAACCATTGTTTTTTCAACTCATCCCCATCTTTTAGCACCATTGTCCTATTGTTTTTTAACTGGTTGATCCCTTATTCCTTATTGGTGACCTATTTTTTCTACACCATCAATGTAAATTTTGTATTTCCTACATTACCCGTGACCTAACCCTCCACCCCTTTGTGGGCCACCCCTCCTATTGCATAAATCCATTGTTGCTTTCCTAAAAATATTTACTAGTCGAACACTTACCCTCTCCTCCTTGTGTCTCCTACCATTCATCCATGAGTTTTTTTTCCATTTTTGTTACTGTGGTCCTTCACTAATTGGCTACCTTTTGGGTGTGAAACCCTCCCCTTTGGTTGTTTTCTCTTTCTCCTCCCACCTAGACATGGTTCTCCATAAACCTCCATAAACCTCCACATATGTTCCTTCCTTTTGTGCACACAATTCCACACCCATCATAACCCATTTCTAGATCAACACTCAATCAATTTGATATGTGGTTTACCACATCACCTCGTGTTAGCCTACCACATAGTCTACTTGCCACATATGTATTATCACCTTAACATAAAAGTGATACAATCACTCATTGTCATCTCATATCCTCTTCATAGTCAACTCAAAAGTTTAATCATAATGTACAATAAACCTATACACTTATTGACATCTGGCCAAATTAGACAATGCCATGTAGCACATCAAACACCTCTTAAGGGTTTTCAACTGTAAATTTTGAAAATATTTTTTAAATTGAGATATATTAGCCATATAGACTGAAATATGGTATGATTTTTATAATGTGTATTTTTTAATGGTTTTCATAGTGTTACAGGAAATTTTTGGCATTTGTTTTACAGCATGAGACCATGAAAATTGATCCAAGGCCGCAACTTCATTATATTGACTCAGTGTTGAGTCCCCTTTTTCAATTTAGCTAATTTATTGTGATCTAAGTGGTTGCATGAGTCATTTTATCTCATTGCTAATTTTGTTTTTTATTTTGTTAAAATGAATACTTATGAGGTTCAATTAACTAGCACTAACTATTATTCTTAAGAATCTTACGTGGGTCCACTTAGGTATCAAAAAGTTGTATTAAATAACTCTTGGCCTAGATCGTGGACCAATTTTAGCTTAGGACCATCAATAATGCCTTAATAATAATGATGAAACAAGAGGTCTAATTAGACTGAAGGTTTCTAAAGATATCAAATTCCACATTCAATTTTTAAACTCATCTTAGGAAACATGGTTGATGCTTGAAAAACTATTTGGGGAAACCAATTTGATATGGGATCGTTACTTAGAAAATAAGTTCATAGCTCTTGATCTGGTAGTATTTCCTCAAATTCAAGACTACATCACAAATTTAATCTCTTAATACTCCAACTTAGTGATTGTGGGATTATTAAGAATGATGTTAAGGGAATAATGGGTAATCTTTCTAAATTTAAATCTTTATTTGATATTTTGATCTCTAGTTTTTATTCTACAATTGTAACAACCCCAAGTTAAAATTTCATGTAATAAAGTTAATAAAGGAAAAATAAGACCAAGGTCATGGGACACGTATTCCGAGCTGAATGTTGGGAAAATATCCTAGTGGGCATAACTTGTTGTTTATTATGGCTAAGGTGAAATTGGCAAAGGCAATGACAAAGGCTTTGAAAAGGAAAAAAGGCATTATTGGTATTTTATTTATGAAAATAAAGGAAAATAGGAGAAAAGGGAGGTGAAATGTCACAGGTTGCATGTGAGGAGGAAAATGAAGGAAAATGAAGAAATTAGAGACATCAATAATAAAATACATCAAAGCATTAGTTTGGGACATTTCGTCAATTTAGTTTTGGAGTTAGTCTTAGAGAGGAGAAGAGCACCAAGAGGAGAAGGAAAGCAAGCAAGAAAAGGAAGGACAAGGAAAGTAGGGATCAAGCAAGGAAAGGTTGGATCAAGCAGCTTTAATAGGAAACTTGCAGGTAACAGGTTGCATGTATGATTTTCTATCTGGTTTTGGTATGCATGGCTTATGCATGTGTGTATTTGGTTAATTTGTTGTCATTGCCATGGGTTTTTCCAGGTTTCAATAATGGTTTTAACATTGCTTTTCCATTTATGAATAACCATGGCGTGATGAGATTATTTCTTGGTTGAGATTTAGATTGTCATAAGGTTTTGGATTCGGGTGAGGTGGTCTCAGGAAAATCCCATGGGTTGGGGGTGGAGATGGTTTTCTTTGGGAAAACCTCAACAGGTGGGTGGAGACAGCAAAATTCCTCAAGGGATGGTTAAGTAATTCTAAGGCATCCAAGCTCGGTTTGGTTTTGTGATCTCAGGAGCGGTTTAGGTGAGATCATCGTATGGTGAGGGTGGAGGTGGTTTAACCTATTGATTCCCTTGGTTGTTTATGGGTTTTTTTATCACATGAGATCCCACATTCATGCTTGGAATATGACATAGGGGTGACTGGCTGAAAGAAATATTAGTTTCAGCCAATCTATGGTCTGTTGGTACGCAAAAGTCCCTGACATGGTTTGCTTTTACATGTGGTTAATAAGAGTTATTTTTATCTTTTCTTTGATGATTAATTATACTTGTTATTGTGTGGCTTTAATGGTTTTTCTATCATTGTTATCTACCTGGTTATATGTTGGTTATGAGCATCGTTATATGAAAGATTTAAGTATGCCTCTTATCACATTTTAATTAATGAATGCATGACCTAATTGGTGTTATGACAGCTATTGTGGGAATGAATTGGTCCTTTTTGTTAAACCTCAAATAAGTTTCAGATCCTTATGTTTAGATATGCATTCATGACCTGTAGGTTGCATGTTTACCATGTGTTTGACAGAATGTATGTCCTAGTTGAGAGGGGTTTGGACAAGTCCTTGTTCAAGTTTTTGGTTTAGAATCTTTTTTCTATGTTATTTATCATTTCCAGAAGTTTCATTGAGTTCTGGACACATGCTTAAGTCCTTGAAAACGTGGCTCAGAATTCGGGGTCACTGGCACAAAATTGACTGAAAAAGTCCATATTCATGAGGAAGTAGACCTATGGGAGCAATTGGAAGCTTGCAGTCACTTGGAGGCCTTGTCAGGAGTGCGATTAAGGATCTAGGTCAGTAAAAAAGAGAGATAGTTGAGGGGTTGGACACATGGAGGGGTTAGGTAGCACTTGGAGGTCATGTAACACCTGAGGGAAGTTAGTAAGGTATTAAGTTGCCGAATCCATTTCCTTAAGGTCATATAGGAGGTTGAGTCTTATCATAGTGACCCTCAGGTCATGTTTACTCTGGGAAAATCGATGAAAGTGGGTGAATGTGGGAGGAGGCGGTTACAACCATGCATGCATTAGGACCCAATTATAAGATTCCTACTTTTGAGCTATTTTGTGAGTAATTATTACGTACATGAGAAAATATCTTACATATGGGTGCTCTTGATATGAGTACTAAATGTAAATCATTGTTTTCTCACAATATGAGGCACATGGGCCTCACTAGGAGAGAAATACCATATTGCGTGTGTTCATATTGGGGGATATATATTGAGGAAAAAGCGACATAATATATTGAGCATATAATAGGGGGTAAAAGGTTTTTACATTGGTAGGTATAAAAAATGGAGCTCAAAGTTTATGAAAAAATATAAAGGGGAATAAAAAATGTTAATGAAAAAATGGATACCTACAATATCTAGTGAAAGTATGGTTTTTTTAAATTGGGAAGGTGTATTGGGTTTGTATTGGTAGAGGGTTAATAATGTTTTTTAAGAGTTATTTTCCAATATGTAGTCAAATTAGGGGTATTGTTTAGTATGTCATGAGTGCATGTGATATGTTAAAGGTTCAATGAGTGAAGCTCCATGTATTAAGGGCTCCAAACCATTCAAAAGGAAAACTGAAGGAGCTAAACAAACCATGACCATTAAGCCACCTATGATAAATCCTCATCCAAAGTATCATTAGGGCACTAGGTAAAAGAAGAAGAAGCCTCTTAGGCATTTCTCCTCATGTAAACAAATAAACATCTTTATAAACATTACTAGAAGAATATGTAGTCATTGGAAGATACTTCCTCCTCTTCTACTTATTCTACGCCTTATGCTCTTTTTGTAGTCATGCATTTCAATTGAATCATGAGTAAGCATTAAGGTTAAGGGTCACCCATCATATGGCCAATCATATGGATATTTTCTATAGACTTGATGATTGTATAACTCCACATATTTTTATGAGTGATAAATCTCTTTTAGATGTTGTGAGGGAACACTATATCAAAAATTTTGATAGGAAATTTAAGAAAGTACTTTATGCTACTGATATTTTTGTAATTTTCTTTAAATTTTCAAATTTCTCATTTTGGATATGAAAAAACCATTTATTTTTTATCTTACGATATTGTAATTAGAGTTCTATAGGATTCATATATTGTAATAGTTTCAAGACATCTTGATGACTATTCAAAGATGTATAAGTAACCTTTATTAGCTACCACAATCCTTCTTGTTCATGATAATGACTTGAGTGAACTTTAGCATTGGTGCTTTGGTAATTTGAACTACCACTACTTGTAGCATCTCTTGAAGAACCAAACAATGCACAAAAAATCCGTCCAGGTAGGCATCATAAAGATCCATTTCCATCGAGTTTTCATGTAGAACACATTTACATCTTGAATTCATTCACAATGACATAAGTATGACATTACCTACTCCATAATTTTTAAGGGCATCATAAAGATCAATTTCCATTGAGTTCTTCATGTAGAACACAATCACCTCTTGAATTCATTCACAATGACATAAGTGGGATATTCCCCACTCCATCAATTTTAAGTGCATGATATATTCTCACTTTCATTGATGATCACACTTGATGCACATGGGTTTACTTTCAACACTCAAAAGTGAAGTTTTCAATCTCTTTGTTTGTTTCAAAGTGTTGACAGAAAGTTAATCAAGTAATCTAATCAAGTGAATACACACTAATAATGGTGGAGAATATGTTAATAAATACTTCATTTATTTTTTCTCTAAACATAGCATTCAAATGAAACATATAGTGCCTTACACTTAATAGAAAAGTGGAGTAGCATAATGTGAGAATCAAACACATATAGAAATGACTAATTATATGGTTTAATCAAATAAATTAGTGCCACGGTTTTGGGAAAAAGTAATAAAATGTGCTAACTACATTTTGAACCATACTCACACAAAAGTTTCAATTAATGTAACTTTAGGAAAGGATTTGTATCATGTTGAGGTTGATGTTAGTAACTTTAAAGAGTTGGTTTATGAAGCATGGGATCATATTCTTAATTAAAAGTATAATATAACAAAAAAGTGAGCAATGCATTTTTGTTGGTTATGATGAAGATGTAAAAGCCTATCAACTATTTGTTCGTCACTCGTTAAAGTAATCTTTCATGGAGATGTTTGATTCAATAAAATCCCCTTAGATTGTGTGCTTGCATACTATTTACCACTTATCTCTTGTTTTATTACTTCTCCAAGACTTGTATATTTTTAAAATGATGATTCTTCTTATTTAGATGATGAATCTAAACTTGTACCTTCAACTACTCCTCCTACAATTCAATCTTTTTATCCTACACTTTTGATTTTTCCTTCCGCGGTTTCATTTATTGATTCTCCACTTTTAACTACTACGCTTCTAAAATAGGTCCAGAAAACAAGGGTAGATATTGGTACTTTACTTTTTGACCTATTAAATCCTCTTAAGATACACTCTTAATTCAATATAGGTTGTTCCAATTTTATGGAATAAAACATCGAGATAGAAGATCCTCAAAATCATAAAAAATAAAGTTGTTAATCTATAAGGGAAGCAACTATGAAAGAAGAAATGGACTCTTTAATAAATACTTGCATTTGAGATCTTTTCCCTCTATGTAAAGATCCCAATCATTTTTTTTGATGCAAATGGGTCCCTAGAACCAAGTTTTCAATAGATAGAAATGTGGATAAGTTTGATTCCTGCCTCTTTACCATTTTCTCTCACATGTTGAAGTTATTGATTACTCTAAATCTTTTTCCCTTGCTGCAAAAATGGATTTAATATAGTTTCTTCTTTCACCTATTTCTACTCAAGTTTATGAAGTAAATCAAATGAATGTCAAGATAAACTTTCTTCACGGGTACTATGATGAATAAATCCATATGGAAAAGCATCCAAGTATTTATCAATATGACTCCTCCCTTTTTCACCACCTCAAGAAGTCACTTCATGTTCCAGAGAAACCTATCCAAGCTTGGTGTGAAACATTGGATAGTTTCCTTCTTGCTTTCGATATTTTTGGTTGTCAATATAATTCCAATGTCTATAATTAGCATCTAAAAGGTGAACGCGCCATATTTTTTTATGTTGATGACCTACTTATAATGGGGAATAATTACAATGAACTCAACCATGTGAAGTTTAGTCTTATGAGTTAGTGTGAGTTGTCTAACTTACACTACCTCCATTATTTCCTTGATCTTCAAAACCAACAATCCAACAAGGGAATATTTGTCTCTCAGTCTAAGTATATACTTAACCTTCTTCATTGAATTCACATGGAACACTACAAACCAAATCCTACTCTTTATCACTTAGGTATAAAAATTTACCAAATGTTCAACTCCTAAGGTTGATCCAACTTTAAATATACAAATGGAAGGATGATATTTGTACTTGATCCATACTTGATTGGACTTTTCCTTTGATATTGGGTTAGTATCTTGACTCATGCAAGATCAAAATAAGAGTCATTGGAATGAAACAAAGCTTATACCTCATTATATCAATGTTACATATTAGTTTTGCATCAGGTACACTTTAGGGAATTCCTCTTCTTTGATGGGATATATATATTCAAATTGGTTAGGTGATGTTGATGATTAAAAGTCTACATCGTTTTACAATTTTAGCCTTGGTTTAGATCCCATCATTTGATCCAACATAAATCATCTGCAACCACTCTTTCCTCTATATGATGGAGAGTATCAAGGTGTTGTTAATGCTGGTCAAGAATTTTTTTGGATTTTATAATTTCTCAAATGATCAAAGTTCTATGGAGCACATTGCATCCAATCTAGTTGAGCATTAACTTACCAAACAATTTGAGGTCCATATGCACTAGACACAAGAATTTTTTTTTAATCAAGTTCTTGACTTGAAAAGTTTTCATTTAGAAGATCAAGTAATAGATATTTTAATGAATCCACTAGGATAAATCCAAGTTCCTTAATGTTTAATCCTTGTCAAAAGTGAAGGTGATCCAGGTGGATGTTGATGTCCACCCACCTATCCCACTTGGACCGCCACAATTGTCTCTTTCAATTTTTCAATTCCTTAATTGTAGCACAATTTACTATTTTTAGCAGTTTTTCGGGTCCTGAACTTCCGGAGCCGTTTTGAGGCCCTAAACGACATTTTTTGGGAAAACCGGGAGTAACATGGGTCGATGGGCCAATGTTTCTCATCCCAAAGTTGTAGTCCTTAGATATATCTTTCTAATGAGGTATTGTGCATGTCAAATGGAGATTGTATGCCAAAGTTATGACCCTGGGAAGTTGTTGTACCAATTTACCCAAAACAGGGCTCATAGTTTGGCGCTTCATCTCCTAGGGTTAGGTTTTTGGATGTTTAGGGTTTTCCATTGTTTCTCAAAAATAAATAGGCCTTCAAGCCTCATTGTAACACAGTTCAGAGGAATGTAGCCGTCACATCTCTTCTTAGAGATAAGCTACCATCGCCCTAGCTGGTTTATTTCCATTTCTATTTGTAAGCATATTTCAGTATTTTACATTAATGAAATGACATATTATTTCTGCTGCTTCTCCGTATTTATGGTTATCTTTGTAATTTGTTGTGTTCCTATTTAAATCTGGATCAGTGGTATCAGAGGGGTCTGCTTTTTCTCTGTTTTTCTTTGCATGTCCCCAACGAGGTCAGGATATAAGGAGCTAGGGCTTGAACTGGTCGAACCTTTGCCAGACCAGCCTCGCAAATCCCGACGGCCTCCCATGGTGGATGAAAAGAAAGATGAGGGGGCAGGAGATCCTATCAAAATCTTGCTCGAAGAGGCCCTCGAGCGACAAAGGAATGCGATGATGGACAACTTTGCCCAGATCCTTCAGCGACTGCCCGGGGGCAACACATCTACTTCCAGCAGCTGCTCTGGAAGTGCCACACCCTTTAAGGAACAAATTAACTTTGACATTCGCATATTTGAGGGTCAGATAGATGCAGATGCTATAGATAAATAGTTACATCTGCTAGAAGGGTATTTTTCTGTTCATGATTTTTCAGGACATGAAAAGATCACTTTTGTACTTCTCAAAGCAGCCCCCCACGTCAAGGATTGGTGGGAAACCTACTGCGAGCAAAAGGATGAAAGTACGGGCTCACTATTTTCAATCGCATCCACTTGGAATTCATTCCGGGATGCCATCAAGGAGCAGTACTACCTTGTCAAAAGCTATGAGGAGAAATACATAAAGTAGACCACGTTGCGGCAAGGAAGGGACCAAGATATGTCAGAGTTCAAAAATATTTTTCACCCTTCACACAAGTTGGGTATCAAGGATTTTGAGCTGCAATTGGTACTCAAATACCGCGACTGCCTATATAGATACATCCAGGATGAGATGGAGTTCCTAAACATCTCCTTGCTTGGCACGACATACCGATACATAGTAAAGATCTAGTAGAAGATTAAACAAAAGAAGCGAGACTTTGGATCTGTGAATCCGAAGAACAAAGGACAAAGCCAAGGCGGGGTGACCCAATGCAACCCGTCGAAGCCGCAAGAAAAGAACAACACCACGAAGTCAAAGAAGGACACAGGGAATTGGTGTGAGTTCCATAAGAGCCCCACTCATAACACAAGTGAGTGTTGGACCAGCAGTCGTTGGTGGCCGAGTTGAAGGCTTCAAAATCAGATGCATGTTCAGACCCTGAGTCAGAACCTGACAAGGGGAATGACAAAGGGAAGAAAATCATTGATGAGGAGCCCAACGCCACTGTTGCCACTGCCAAGGTCCAGAAGATTGAGCCTGAAGATCCAGAAGAGGTGGAGCATTTTTTCCACTCACAAATGTGGGCGAAGGGTTCGCTGCTGCAATTCATTATCGACAGTGGTAGCCAAAAGAACCTCATTTCAGAAAAGGTCATGAAGTAGCTGGGACTACCAACCATACCACACCCACAACCATACAACATTGGGTGGCTTCACCAAGGACTAGATCTCTGAGTTCGCCAGCAATGCCACCTTCGCTATAGCATCAAGCCCTTCACATATGAGGTATTGTGTGATGTTGCATCGCTTGATGTTTGTGATGTCTTATTAGGCCAACCATACTTGTCGAGGCGACATGCTGTGTATGAGTCAAAGCCTCGCGCTATTATTATTTCTTTGTGTAATACATTATACAAGATATCGGAGGTAGCCCCACCTACCACCACTTCTTTGATCTCTTCTAAGAAAGGCAATAAGATCATCTCCCAAACTAGGAAATTTATTTTTTGTCTGGTGTGCCCTCAAATTAAGGGGAAGATCATAGCCACATTCATGACCCCAGTGAAGGGTTCCACCACACAACAACAACAACAACAGATGGATACGGTCATGAAAAAATGCAGGAACATCTTCTCCTCACCCATAGGGACACCATTGCACTATCAGATCAAGAATTCATCCGATCTGACTTCCGGAGTGCCTCTACCCAACGGACCGATCTATCGCCACTCCATTCTGGAAAATGCCAAGTAAAAGCAGCGACATGATCAACATCATGTTAGATCCCTATAATAATAGTGATTACCCCATTACTATTGTAGTTGTATCCCTTATTAATATTGTTGTGCCCCTATTGTTCCCATTTGTTATTACTGTGTCCCATAGAATCCGTCTATTGTTATTTTTGTGCCTTTATATTATTATTGTTAGGTCGGCTGGGTTATATTGTGGCTCCTTAGACTCCTATATATAGAAAGGAGGTTTTGTCATTTGAATCATCAAAGAATCATTCATTTGTGTAATGTAAAGGAGGTTTCCCCCTCGAAGAGGCTGACTTCTAAGGCGTTGATCTATCTTTTCTATCTTTTTGTGAGCTGGTTTCATAACATTTGGTATCAAAGCTTTGGATTCTAGGGTTTCGCTACTCCAAATAGGTCATCGTGACATTTTCTCTATAAAAAAATTTCTGCGACGTTTCAGAAGCGAAAAAAAACCCATTTGAGACGAAATTGCACTAAACCTCGAGTTCAAATTTCAGAGCTTTTCGCACTATATTTGCAGAGATATGATCTAAGGAAGTTGGTCTTTTTGCAAACTCCTGAATTACATTCCAAATAGGTGACCTAGGGAAATCATCATAACTTTCTCTTTGAGCATCAGGTTGAAATTTTGTAAGAAGGTAGAGAAATACGACGAACTATAGTTTCTTTTATATATTTTTCAGAGCTAGAGATCAAAACAGGGACACGTGGCACGTCATACAAGTTCGTTCTATTGAACTAGTCTATAATCAGGTCACTGTGGGAGATTTGGCATAACTCTTCCTTGGAGAATCCAATTTGGATCAGACTGGTGGAATTGGAAAGAGGACACAGAGGGCTACTGCAAGTCACAATTTCAGAACTGGATGATCCGAAATTACAAAGATACATCAGAGGCAATATCAAGCTCCTACAAAGTGAAAAAGGTGTGTAGATTTTTTTTAAATTTTTGCTTAAGCTTGGTTTGAAAAATTATTTTGAAGGAATTCAAAGGGCATAGTAGAGCATTATTATCGGTAACTGATGCCCCGAGGAAAGAAAATTCAAACACCTAGTAAGAAACCTGAAAGCTCTAGCATGACTCATGAAGAAGAGGAAGACATGCTACATGATATATCAAAATTACAAGACAAGTGCAACAAATGTCACTCTCACAAAAGCTAATAGAAGCTAAGATAAATGGAATGGAATCTAAGATAAAGGGAGTAGAAGCTAAGATGAATGGCGTGGAAGCTAAGATGGATGATTTGAAGATAGATTTGAAGATAGGCATGGCAGATTTGAAGACAGATTTGACAAATTTTGTACAAGAAATACTTCCTAATGGTGAAAGGGTAGTAAAGGAAACTCATGATGTGAACAAAAGAAATGTTAATCATGATTTCATAGACTCTAATGTTGGATCGAAGACCTACCATATTCCAAAAATCGATATGAGGAAGTTTGATGGCAAGGATCCCGCAACATGGATATTACAGATGGAGCAATTTTTGATCTCAATAATGTGCAAAACACACAAAAGGTACGTATTGCAACTTTATATTTGGAACCAAATCAGTTTGTATGGTATCAATGGCTTTGCTCTCGTAAACAAATTATCACTTGGGCAATTTTTATGGAAGAATTGACAGCACATTATGAGGATACAAAAAGCAACACTTTTTTTAGCCAATTGATAAGTCTCAAACAAAAGGGTTCAATAATGGAGCACATTGAGGAGTTCCAAAAATTGAACATAAGGGTAAAAAATATTCCAGAGGAGCATAGGATTGATGTGTTCATAGGGACTTTAAAGGATAATATCCAACATGATGTTCGCCTTTGGGAACCTGATTCATTAGAGAAGGCATTCAGGTTAGCAAGAAAAATGGAAAGCAAAATTATGGCAACCAGGAAGCATACCACTCACAACTATAAAGATGGAAGTGTTGTTGCCCCTAGTCTTCCACAACCTATAAGGTTGACACCACAACAATTGGAAGAAAAAAGAGCAAAAGGGCTTTGTTACAGTTGTGATAGCAAATACACTAAAGGTCATAAGTGTGCTGAGAAGAAATTATTCTACATAGATTGTGAAGAGGAAGAAGAAAAGGAGCAAGAAAGGTCAAAAGAAGAGGATATACTCCAGGAACAAAGCCTAGATAAAGAAGAAATGAATCCGACCATATCTTGTAATGCATTGGCTGGAATTACCACTCCTCAAACCATCAAGATAGAAGGACAAATCAAGAAGAAAAAGGTAATAGTGTTGATTGATTCAGGAAGTACCCACAATTTTATTCATTGTAAGGTAGCAAAAGAATTGAATTGCTTCCTATATCCAGCACCAGAGTGTCAAGTGATGGTTGCAAATGGAGAAACAATAAATTGCTCTGGAAAGTGCCATAATATCAAGCTATCCATGGGAGAATATGTATTGACTAGCCCAATGCTTTCCATTCCAATGGGAGGTGCTGATGTTGTACTAGGAGTCCAATGGCTACAATCCTTGGGTACAATAGCTTTTAATTTTCAAGAACTTTTCATGAAATTTTCTACGGAAGGAAAGGAAGTTGAATTAAGGGGTATTGCAGGGAAACCGGGAAAGATAATCAGCTCTAACGGTATGACAAAGCTTCTAAAAAAGGAACAAAGAGGTGTAATTGCACAATTATGTTCGCTAGATGTTTCCACATTGAAATCATCTATTTCTCCAGATCTCCAAAAAGTCTTGGACAATCATTCCAAGGTATTTGAGACTCCCAAAGGTCTCCCACCTATTCGTGATCATGATCATGCTATTCATCTGATTCCAGGAAGTGTTCCTCCAAACATCAGGCCGTACAGATATCCCTATGCCCAAAAGAGTGAAATTGAACGTATGGTTGCAGAAATGCTAGAGGCTGGTATAATTCAACCTAGTCAAAGTTCTTTCTCTGCTCCAGTAGTATTGGTGCACAAGAAGGATGGATCATGGCGCATGTGTCCAGATTATAGGGAGCTCAACAAGCTCACTATTAAAGATAAGTTTCCCATTCCTGTCATTGATGAATTACTGGATGAATTGCATGGATCAATTTACTTCACCAAGTTGGATCTTCGTTCAGGATATCATCAAATCAGAATGAAGACTGAAGACATTCTGAAAACAACATTTAGAACTCATGAGGGTCATTATGAATTTTTGGTCATGCCTTTTGGCCTTACCAATGCACCTTCAACATTTCAAGGTTTGATGAATTCCATTTTCAAACCCTTCCTTAGAAAATTTGTGTTAGTATTTTTTGATGATATACTAATCTACAACAAGTCTTGGAAGGATCATGTTGAACATGTTGACAGGGTGCTACAACTATTGGAGGAGAAACAATTATATGCAAAAAGATCCAAATGTTTCTTTGGAGTACAAGAGGTGGAATATCTGGGTCATATTGTATCTCATGAAGGAGTTAAGGTAGACCCTAGCAAAATTAAAGCCATTAAGGAATGGAAAATCCCCACATCCATAAAGCATCTGCGAGGATTTCTCGGGTTGACAGGGTATTATCGCAAGTTTGTTAAGAATTATGGGAGAATAGCAGCACCTCTAACAACATTATTGAAGAAAGATGCATTTTCATGGACTCTAGAAGCAACAAAGGCCTTTGAACATCTTAAAGAGGCAATGTGCCAAGCACCGGTCTTAGCTACACCGGACTTCACAAAAACCTTTATTGTGGAATGTGATGCTTCAGGAAATGGAATTGGTGCTGTTTTAATGCAAGATGAAAGACCCATTGCTTTTGAAAGTCGTCCAATCAAGGGAAAGTTTTTACACAAAGCTATTTATGAGAAGGAAATGTTGGCAATACTACATGCACTTAAGAAATGGCGACCCTACCTAATGGGAAGACACTTCAAGGTAAAAACGGATCATGATAGCCTTAAATACTTTTTAGAACAAAGATTATCCTCTGAAGAGCAACAAAAGTGGGTCACAAAGATGTTGGGTTATGACTTTGAAATCATCTACAAAAAAGGGAAGCAAAATGTGGTGGCAGATGCACTCTCAAGAAAGGATGAGGATGTGGAAGCATTGTTGTGCGCCATTTCTATTATCCAACCAGATTGGATAAACGAAGCAAAGGAGGAATGGAAGAATGACGAAGAAGTGTGGGCACTTATTCGAAAGTTACAACAAGATTCCAGTACATCTGATACATTTAGCTGGCAAAATGATTCGTTATGGTACAAAGATCGCTTATACCTCTGTAAGAATTCCCAACTAAAACAAAAGATTCTTATGGAATTGCACACTTCTCCCTTAGGAGGGCACTCAGGATTTTTAAAAACTTACCACAGGGTTAAGAAGGAATTTTTTTGGGATGGCCTTAAATCAGATATTCAAAAGTTTGTGGCAGAATGTTTGGTTTGCCAACAAAATAAAGTTGAAACAATTAAGACCCGGGTCTATTACAACCTTTATCCATTCCAAGCCAACGTTGGGAGGAGGTTTCAATGGATTTTATCACAGGTTTACCCAAGTCTGAGGGAAAGAGTGTCATCATGGTGGTAGTTGACAGACTTACCAAGTATGCACACTTTTGTGCATTATCACATCCATTTAAAGCCAGTACAGTTTCTACTGCATTTATGGAAACAATTCAAAAGCTACATGGAAACCCAAAGATTATTGTAAGTGACAGAGATCCCATTTTCACTGGAAATTTTTGGACAAAATTATTTTCTTGTCTTGGTACTCAGTTAGCTCATAGCTCATCTTATCATCCTCAATCTGATGGGAAAACTGAGATAGTAAACAAATGTTTGGAAGGATATCTTCGTTGCTTTGTATCTGATAAACAGACACAATGGGTCAAATGGTTGCCTCTGGCTGAATGGTGGTATAACACTTCCTTCCATACAACAACAAAAATGACCCCATTTATGGCACTTTATGGATATCAGCCACCATCCATCACATCATATTTAAGAGAAAATTCTAAGGTTCAAGCAGTGGAACATCACATCGAACATCAACAACAAGTCCTCCAACTCTTAAAGGATAACCTCGTGTTGGCACAAAATAGAATGAAACAACAGGCAGATCAACATCGCAGTGAAAGAAGTTTTGATGTAGGTGATTGGGTATTCCTACGGCTACAACCATATAAACAAATGTCCCTCAAGCAAGCTAAGAAGGATAATAAATTATCACCAAAGTATTATGGTCCGTACAAGGTGTTGCAAAAGATTGGTACTATGGCATACAAATTGGAGCTTCCTGCAGCTTCTCGAGTGCACCCAGTTTTCCATGTTTCATGTTTAAAGAAGGTTATAGGCGACAAGCTCCCAGTTCAAACAATATTGCCAGAACTTGATGAGGAAGGAAAAATTATATTGGAACCAGAAGCAGTCACAGAAACAAGAACTCGACAGCTACGAAATCGATCAATTTCGGAGTATCTCATCAAGTGGAAGAACTTATCCGCTGAAGATTCCACATGGGAGGATGAGAATTTTATACAGAAGCATCCAGAACTACTCAAGCGTTGAGGACAACACTTTTTTGAAGGAGAGGGGCATGTTAGGTCCCTATAATACTAGTGATAACCCCATTACTATTGTAGCTGTATCCCTTATTAATATTGTTGTGCCCCTATTGTCCCCATATTGTTATTACTGTGCCCCATAGAATCCCTTTATTGTTATTTTTGTGCCTTTATATTATTATTGTTAGGTCAGCTAGGTTATATTGTGACTCCTTAGACTCCTATTTATAGAAAGGAGGTTTTGTCATTTGAATCATCAAAGAATCATTCATTTGTGTAATGTAAAGGAGGTTTCCCCCTCGAAGAGGCTGAATTCTAAGGCGTTGATCTATATTTTCTATCTTTTTGTGAGCTGGTTTCATAACACATCAGGTACCACACAAGTTTCAAGTGGGCGACAAATTTTGGTTGCATCTACAGAAAGAATGCCTTACAAGAGCCCATCCAAAGCTCAAACCACTCCGATATTATGAATTTTATGTTAAAATATCCCAAGCGATGGTTGCATTGCATTTCAAAATTGAAAATATTATCAAGATGTTGAAATCTACTTTATTTAGTCGTTTATCTCCCTGAAATACCAACATATGTCTCATATAGGATTAAATTTTTTGATTGTGATGTTGAATAATCATAGACCAATAAAACTAGTATTCAAGCGTTACCTGTTGAGTGTTTACACTCCCATCCTTCATCTTTTGTTTCCCACCTACCTAATGAATGGAGAGAAGAGGATGAAATTAGAACGTTTCTCAATAATTTTGATTCTTCACCTTTTCAGCCAATGGATTAGCCCAATATCAATACCTCTTCAATCAATGAAAATAATAGATATGGCATTCCCCACATTGTTCCCCACCAGTGTTGTTGATTGGATGCAACTATATATTTATAACATTTAAGTTCATGTATATGGATTTCGTCTTCTTAGATACTATTATCAGAGGTTTGGAAGCCATCCTCACTATTGATATTTCTTATTGAACATGATAATGTGACATCATAGCCAAGCAATTATTATAATAATTGAAAAGAATAATCTTCATGATAACTCACTTACAAAATTTGAAGACTTAGATCACCAACTATTTAATTTACCTTATAATAAGTTGGTTGAGCATCTTATGTGGTTTGGTTCTTCTTGTAGAGGTACAAGGGCCTACTTTATTAGCTATATCTTCATTTTGTTTAGATATGAATGGAAACATAGAGGTTTATCCCACATCCATGGTCTCTTATGGTTGCAAGATGCTCCTAACATGGAAAGATTATATTGGTCAAACCATTTTGATGTACATGTTTCTAAGAAATTCTTTATTAGGTATGTAACAAAATGGAATCCATGTGACATTCATCATCGAAACCTAATGCTGCCTCGAAGCCTTAATGTTTAACCCTTCCTATTGAATAGTGATCATATTTTTCATTCCAATCCTCATGATAATTATGAACAATTGTTAAATTGTATTCAAAGACATACAAAGTGTATTGTAGATTCTTGTTTACGCAAAAATGGATCTATTCTCATATTCCATTACAATGCTCCATGGGATCTTCATGATGAATCAAGATTATCCATATATGATCAAGGGCGAAAGAAATATGAGACAACAAGAAATGATAATAGGCTTAATGTATACACAACATTAATCTTCTTACAATGTGGTGTGCAAATGCTGATTTCAAGTCAGTGCTTTATTAGCATGTTTTCTTGAAATATATTTCTAAGTATGCCTCAAAAGAATAAAATATGTATAAAAATTATCCAAATATGTTGACTAATGTCTCAAATTCTATTGGCTATGAAGATCCTAATTTTTGTGCATATAGAAGATTCCTTGCATAAACATTTTTTACCATGACATTGGATCACAATAACCATGTCATAAGTTAGTTAAGCCACCTCTTATTGTTTTTAGTTGAAAAATTATTTCCTTAAATGTTGGATGAAAGGTTTTCAAGAAACTCTTAAAGGATGGCCTACAATGTTCAAATCATAAAGGTTTTGTTAAACTATATTAAAAGAGGTTTTTTTTCCTTGAACATCTATCTATGATAGAAATAACAAGATCTTGGACCTACGATGCCAAACAAGAAAGAGCCATGGAAGCCTAGATATGTACATGCCATTGCTTGACTTTGGCCACGGTTTTATTATATTCCTAGTGAAGCTTCAGATGAGTTAGAAACAATTTTTTGGACATAATCGATTTTGTACAAGCCATTTTATAACACTCCCTTAGATATTTTCCTTTTAAGTGAAATCATTATTGAAAATTGGAGAAATTTTGTATATTGACCATGGCATGTTGATCAAAATCCATCAATCTTGCCAAATTTGAAGATGAATAAGATGGAGATTCCAATGATCGAGAAATGAATCTTGAAGATAATTTTCAAGAATGGTAACTTGTCTCTTGCTTGGTTTCTCCAAATAATGTCAATGTTTCTGACCTTCACACTTTTGGTTGAAGGGAATTTAATATATGATTTAATTAGGATAATACAATAGTTTCAAATGATGTTGTAGAAGAGGTTATTTATTTTATAAGGAATACCCATTCAAGGGGTGATTCAGTTGAATATGAAAGTTGTGAACCTCTTCTTATGGTTGTTCAAGGAACTATAGGCACTGGGAATCCTTTTCTTATCCATTGTATTTCTCATGCTCTTTCTCATTCGCTAGTTGATGCAAAATATCCTTCACATTTTCTTTCCCAATAGGAATAACCACTTTTAATATACATGCAAAAAACTACACTTAGTTATGAAAATTCCAATTTAACATATGCAACCACTATAAGGGAAATCACTGGAAATATTTCAAGAATAAATGAGGTATATTGTATGTATATTGATTGATTAAAGGAGCTTCCTAGGATCAAGTTTATTCTTTTGAAATGATTTTGGATCCATTTCATAGGGTTTTTATTTGTCTTTGATGTTTTGAACCATCATTAAGGTTATTCATACAAATAGATTCTCAATTATGAGAATTATTTCCAAAGAATATAACTTGTCATTTTGGTGGTAGGTTCATCATTCTTGTGGGTGACCTTGGTCAAATACCTCTTGTGAGAGACAATAATTTGTATGCAGGTAATATAGTAGGGAAATATTTGTGGAGAAAATTGAACATTGTTGTCACTCTTGATACATTCTTCTACTAGCAAGGAAATAATAAGAAATAATCTTGGTTTGTAGAGTCTTAACTAACATAAGAAATTCATAACCTATTTATGATGATTGGGAGTTCTTACGCCACAAGATGGTATGAGTTTCCCTCCTACCAAAAGAGGTTTATTTAATTCAATAGTTCACATATTTCCAACAAATAATTTGGTCATATTCCATAATAGGCATATGTTAAAATCATTAAATTCACGAATTGCATGATGTGTTGTTAAGCATTCAAGACACACAAAAATCGTTGGTGTGGATGATGACCAATTGGACCATGACGTTTTGTTATGCCATGGTCAAGGTGTCATGTTGGCATGTAACTTGTGGGTTGAGGTTGTCTTAGTCAATTGTGCACTTGGTTATGTGAAGGATATATTCTATAAGCCTACATCTAAGCCACCTCAACTTCTAATGTTCACATTTGTTCTTTTTCGATGAGCATGTTGGTTTTCCATTCAACACAAGCAACCCAAGCATAGTACCAATCACACTGTTTATAAGATGAAATAGAAAACGGATTCTTTTGAAGATGGCATGGGCCCTCACTATCCATAAGTCACAGGGGTTGACTTTAGAATGGACAACAATTGATATTAGGAACAAAGAGAAACAAGGGCTAAACTTCATTATAGTCATCTCAAGAGTCAAATCAATAGATGGTTTGCGCAATTCACCACCTTTCTCTTTTTAGTGTTATGCCAAGATGAAAGATAATGCATATTATACAATTAGGAAGAAATAAGAGGAGAAATTGAAGTCCATATCAATGTAACATCCGTCTACTAATATGTCCAACTCTATATAGAAATTTTGTCTCATTCCTTTTATTCTCCTCTTGGTTTACTATTGTTGTAGTAAAAAAATTTCATGTATTTGTCATGTGAATACTTTCATCATATTCATAGGAATATTTGAGAAAGTTGTTAACATAATTTTTCATGTTGTTCAATTTAGTTGTTTTTTGAAGTGCCCATTGTAATGTTGCTTAGAAGAAATCACTAACCTCAAAAAAATATTCTATTAGTAACATAAAACATGTCATAATTAGATGTTAAATGTTGTTTATAATACTTGTATGTTCAACGACATGTAAAATGATACCAATCAATCTTATTCATCTAACATTTGCACATTTTTAAATATATAAAAAAAAAAAAAACTTATTATTTTTATATTTATAACCTAATTTGAAAGGAGGAAGAAACACCATTATGTTCCTACTTAAATTATATTGATCTTTGTGCTCATAAATTTTACTCATTAACATTTTTCTTTTAATATTCATATTTATTTTACCATGTTAACTAATTTTATTTATTTTTGTTTTCATTGACATACATTTATGGACAATGACGATTTTTTAAAATTCATGTCAAGTATCCTGCAATCACTCCAAATGATTTTTTTATGTACATACAAAATAAGATTGATATAAGAAATGTATTTTCTATTCGCCTTTTTATGATCACTCGTAGCCTTTGGTTGAGATGAAGTCAATCATCCGATATATTCTACATGTTTGTAATAGAAAAGATGGTGGAAAATTGAGAAGAGAATGGCTACAAAGGAAAAGGGCCATGAATATAATGTTGATGTTAATTGGTGTTGTCTGTGTCATCAATTTGGTTGCATTTTAGAATAGGTTGTGTAAAGTTTTGCATAGAAATGAGCATTACAACTTTTATTTTTGGAAACTAATTTTATGATGTAAAAACAAAAATAATTTTTAAAATAAAATTTTTATTTGGTTTTTAATATCCCTTCATATGGTAATATTAGAATTCAAATATGGTAATATTAGAATTCAAATATGAATGCTATTCATATTTCTATAGTTCTGATTTTATTAACTCCCACTTCTATTAATAGAATTCCATATATTCTTCTATATTATAACCTTATGTTTCAATTACATTAAATTGATGTTTTAATTCTATCTATAGTTATGTTATATTTCTATTGTGAATGAAAATATGGTCACAATAAATATGCAAGGGACCGTATTTTAATGTATTAATAGGCACAGGGAATGCATTTATATGATTTAGTAATTGCATTGAAATTTATGATTGTATATAGGGAATACATTTATATGATTTAGTAATTGCATTGAAATTTATGATTGTATAAATTTATACAGAAGCTATCACAATAATGATATATATGTATTTGAGAAAATAATTTCAATATATATATATGTATATTACTATAAAAATTACTACTTTTTAATTTAATAATGGTTAAAATTCAATAAATTTACAAAGTTAATTAATTAATAAATATTATTATGTAAATAATATGAGTGTGATAAGAATATTTAGATTTCAAACGTGTGACATTTACAAAATCTATAATTACTTAGAATTAAAATAATTTACATCTTTTTATTGTAAATTTTAAATAATTAAAATATATATAAAAGAGTGATTTGTTGCATTAAAGGAATTTTATATGTTTATATTGATACTAATAAGTTTAAAATTTTATGACCAACAATGTTGATATATGAGAGATATATGCATTTGATTTTAGAAAATTTATTTTATGTCTTATTTTTGTATTTGTTTTTAGATATAAACATCATTATATTTTTATGAAATAATTAATAACGTTCAATTATTTTATAGATTTAAATATTTAATAAGGATTAATGAACTATACAAATTTGATGTTGAAATAACAGAAACCAAAATAAGTATAATTGTGATTTTTTAATTATTTATATATAATTCGAAATGTATATACTTAAACACTAAAGGTAAAAATTGAAATTTGACATTGTAATGCAACAAATAAAAATCTATGTCGTAATGTAACAATACAAATATTGGCATTATAATGTGAAAAACAAAACTTGACATCGTCATGTGTTTGAATATAAATCAATGTCACAATGATGAAAACAAATTGAAAATGTTGATAACCACATTTACTAATGTAGCCATAAAAAATATCAACGTTATAATATGACAAACAAATGTTGACGTCACTATATGACAAATAAATATTGATGTCGCAATGTGACAAGCACAAATTGATATTGCATTTTAAAAAGGAAAAAAATCACATTACAATGTGTCAAACAAATATCCATATTATAATATGAAAATAAAAACATTGAGGTCATAATGCGAGAAACCAATTTTGACAATACAATTGAAATGTAGACAAAAGAGAAAGGAATATAAATTTATAAAATAGAAAATAGAAACTTTATTCTAGTGACAAACAATGTTGACCTCACTATGTGTCAAATATAAATCAATGTTGCAGTATGACTAATATAAATCAAGTAGTTATCTTGGTTAACCCTCATTACCCATAACTAGCATTTGCACCAGATGTTGCAAAGAAAACGCCGTAAGGCATAAAGTGCAGAAATCCATTATCCATGTAGTGTGTGCATTATTCAACAAGGTGGATCTCTCTAAATTTGTTGTGAACATTTATGTTGTTGCATTTCTAATATTAAATTTCTTATCACCCCATGATGAAAATCCCTATAATTATTAGCATCACAATTTTTTCCACTTTAGTGGGTTTACCTTCAACCTAAAGAAACATGAATTTGAGTCACTCAACTAAAAATAAATTGCTAAATTGCTATTTTGCTACTTTTCAACTGACTTAGACAATGAATGAGTGGATTTCCTTCTGAAACAATTCTTAAATTTGCCTTCCTTCTTAACTGGAGCTCGTGGTGCGGATT
Source organism: Pinus tabuliformis (assembly GCA_031772625.1). Classification (NCBI taxonomy): domain Eukaryota; kingdom Viridiplantae; phylum Streptophyta; class Pinopsida; order Pinales; family Pinaceae; genus Pinus; species Pinus tabuliformis. The sequence continues at coordinate 511,216,087 of CM062819.1, forward strand.
TCTCAAGTGGGAGCAAATCCACTACAATGCATGTAGTGTCGTCCCTAAGTCCTCTTATCCTCAAAGCCTCCTACAACTAAACCGGTTAGGTTATGATAGAAAATAAACTTAAAGATGGTGACATCGATCACTTATCCTTTTCAACAATATTTGTACCTTAACAATTTGTTTTGCAGCAAGTTCTGTTGGCAAGCCTCGGCAGCAATTTGCAGCCTTCTCAGAGCTCAATGCATCCCAAACACCATCAGTTGCAATGATAAGCCTTCCTCCAACATTCGATAGCCATTGAAACAAAAAATTGCCAGTCTAAATCAAACAGACACATTGTGACCAGGTATGTTTTTCCTCCAGTAAATGGATAAAATCCATTCCCTGCCACTGCAACAATAATACACCATATATCACCTTCCCATTAAAATTGAGAATGAGCTGCAAGTAAACTGTGAGAACGCGGATGCCTCATAAGCATGGAGTTAAGTTTGATCCCTGAGCTTTGCTACAATCCTCAATTGCAGAAATATTGAAATTTTTAAGAAGACTCTGGCCATTTCATAAGCCGTTGAGTTGACAGCAGAGTTTGTCTGTTGCTGAGTCCCAATCATAGAGATGTCTATATGAGTTATGTCAATGTCTAAGTAGAGCTGTTGAATATGGAATGTGGGTGTTAGTCCTCATCTCTATTCGACTTATGTCAAAGCAAGGTTGCTACATAGGAAGAAAGAATTGGTTAATCGGTTGTGGATGATGGCATTTTTTCTAGAAAATGCAATACCTCCATCATTGATGGTCTCTTTTGAGGGGAAGCAGAATCACAATTCAATGCAATCCCCACAGACGCTGAGATTTCAACCCTTCCTTCAACCTCTGGTCGAAGAGTAGGATCTATGATGCACAAAAGGCGATGCTTATCATCAACAAAGTTTTGACCCCATGCTGCAAAATCCTGATCTGAAGGCCAGCATGCACAGAAATGCCCTCACTAAGTGTGATGTTAGTTTGACAGACAGCACAAGCGAACAATCTTGATACTGTCTGCACCGTATATTCCGAGCCTAGCGTGCAATGTCAAATACTCAATTATTAGCATGACAGACTTGCAACAAGATGCATTCTACAATATTCTCTACAGCTAGTTTTTATTTCAGTACATCACATGGAAAAGCAAGGATTTAATCCTTCGTAGCTGAGACAAATATATACAAGGCCATAACAGAAAAAGGCCTCCTTTGGACTTCTCTTACCTTAGTATAAATAACAAACCAAATCCTAAAAGGAAGGAAACACCATTCTATATTAAATGCCTAGAACCCAAAAAACACATAAAAAATAGATTAATGCCTTTACTAAGGCTGAACCGAGTATAAACTAAATCTGTTAACATGAAAAAGATTATTTAAAAAAAAACTAGATTGAAAAATTGAAAATTCAAAAGTGCCAAAATATAAGCAGGGATTACCCATGCATAGCCACAATTCAAATTTGTAACACAATTATCCAATTTTAATAAAAATTTGTAAACATAGATTGTCCACATTCAAGGAGCAGCAACTCAGATACAATTTATCATGCTTTGTTCTGAATCCAATGATAAGTCCGAGTTTACAAAACATAATCTACTGCAAGGATGCTAAGCTGGAAATGGCTATCTACCTTTCAGCGAGCATTGCTAACCCCTCCTCAAAGATTTCCTGGACAATGTCTATATTTTGCTGCTTTTCAACTGACTTAAACGATGAATCAGTGGATTTCCTTCTGAAAAAATTCTTAAATTTGCCTTCCTTCGTAACTGGAGCTGGTGGTGCGGATTTCTCAGGTGGGATCAAATCCACTACAATGCATGTAGTGTCGTCCCTAAGTCCTCTTATCCTCAAAGCCTCCTACAGCTAAATCGGTTAGCCTATGATAGAAAATAAACTTAAAGATGGTGACATTGATCGCTTATCCTTGTCAACAATATTTGTACCTTAACAATTTGTTTTGCAGCAAGTTTTGCTGGCAAGCCTCGACAGCAATTTGCAGCCTTCTCAGAGCTCAATGCATTCCAAACACCATCAGTTGTAATGATAAGCCTTCCTCCAGCATTCGATAGCTATTGAAACAAAAAATTACGAGTCTAAATCAAATAGACACATTGTGACCAGGTATTTTTTTTCCTCCAGTAAATGGATAAAATTTATCCCCTGCCACTGCAACAATAATACACCATATATCACTTTCCCATTAAAACTGAGAATGAGCTACAAGTAAACTGTGAGAACATGGATGCCTCATAAGCATGGAGTTAAGTTTGATCCCCAAGGTTTGCTACAATCCTTAACTGTAGAAATATTGAAATTTTTAAGAAGACTCTGGCCATTTCATAAGCAGCTGAGTTGACAGCAGAGTTTGTCTGTTGCTGAGTCGCAATCATAGAGATGTCTATATGAGTTATGTCAATGTCTAAGTAGAGCGGTTGAATATGGAATGTGGGTGTAAGTCCTCATCTCTGTCCAACTTATGTCAAAGCAAGGATGCTACATAGGAAGAAAGAATTGGTTAATCGGTTGTGGATGATGGCATTTTTTCTAGAAAATGCAATACCTCCTTCATTAATGGTCCCTTTTGAGGGGAAGCAGAAGCACAATTCAATGCAATCCCCACAGACACTGAGATTTCTTCCCTTCCTTCAACCTCTAGTCGAAGAGTAGGATCTATGATGCGCAAAAGGCGATGCTTGTCATCAACAAAGTTTTGACCCCATGCTGCAAAATCCTTATCTGAAGGCCAGCATGCACAGAAATTCCCTCACTAGGTGTGATGTCAGTTTGACAGATAGCACAAGCAAAAAATCCTGATACTGTCTGCACCGTATATTCCGAGCCCAGCCTGCAATGTCAAATACTCAATTATTAGCATGACGGACTTGCAACAAGATGCATTCTACAATATTCTCTACAACTAGTTTTTATTTCAGTACATCACATGGAAAAGCAAGGATTTAATCCTTCGTAGCTGAGACAAAGATATACAAGGCCATAATAGAAAAAGGCCTCCTTTGGACTTCTCTTACCTCAGTATAAATAACATACCAAATCCTAAAAGGAAGGAAACACCATTCTATATTAAATGCCTAGAACCCAAAAAACACATAAGAAATGGATTAATGCTTTTACTAAGGCTGAACCGAGTATAAACTAAATCTGTTAACAGGAAAAACATTATTTAAAAAAAAACCAGATTGAAAAATTGAAAATTCAAAAATGCCAAAATATAAGCAGGCATTACCCATGCATAGCCACAATTCAAATTTGCAACACAATTATCCAATTTTAATAAAAATTTGTAAACAAAGATTGTCCACATTCAAGGAGCAACAACTCAGATACAATTTATCATGTTTTGTTTTGAATCTAATCATAAGTCTGTGTTTACAAAACATAATCTACTGCAAGGATGCTAAGCTGGAAATGGCTATCTAAAAGAAAACTTCCTAATTTCCAACAAAGTTCACTCATGGGTGATGCAGACAAAACTATTCTTTTTAACCTGATAACCAATAGTAGAAACCTAAAAGAAAACTTCGTAATTTCCAACAAATTTCACTCATGGGTGATGTATACACTAATAGCAGATACACTACAAGAATGATAGAATCTGATACAAACTCCAACACAACCAACATAGTTTTCACTTCACACCACCAATAATTGTGACAAATACCAATCCACCAATAAAGGACCTACAAAGGAATTGCATAATTTTTTAAATAGTAGTTTTAATCATACCAGAAACAAATAACACAAAACTATTCTTTTTAACCTGATAACCAATAGCAGAAACCTAAAACAGAACTTCGTAATTTCCAACAAAGTTCACTCATAGGTGATGCATACACTAATAGCAGATACACTACAAGAATGATAGAATCTGATATAAACTCCAACACAATCAACATAGTTTTCACTTCACACCACCCAATATTTGTGACAAATACCAAAAATATGAATAGATTTTGGCCCACATTTTCAACCCTATTCACCAATAGCACATATATGTCAAAGGTTGCAATCAACACCTTTAAATCAAACTGATAATGGTACCTATCACAAAGCACCACACAGGTTAGTGGTAGAGCAAACACTTGTTTAAAGGGCAAGTTTTCAATTCAATTCCTAGCCTGTCAATTTTTTACCAAAGTGTGTTAAAGGGGATAACAGGGTGGGTTTCAGAGGTAGCAATCCGCAACTTTATATTGAACCTTAAGGGTGCCTGTCATGAAGGGGCATCTATCTCATTGATAGAGCAGCTAATTGCTTGAGGACAGATCTTAGGTTCAATTCCTATAGCTTGTCTAGTTTTCAACAATATATAACTATATACAAACACACCACAACCATGAAAAATCCATAGAAATTTCAACATACAAATAGTATGATTGTCTACCCAACTTGTCAAAAACATATACATTTAGAAAACACAAACCAATATAAAATACCTAGAAAGATCATAACTTTCAAGTTTCAACCCAATTCGAAAAACTAGCAATTTCCAGCTTGACCACCATTAACAAAGACCCAATAATCTCATAATTTTGAAGTAAATTCACCATTTAGAGATAAATTAATGAAGAAAATATTCCAAAGAAAAATGTCATAATTATCAACTCAGTTGTAGACAGCAGGCACCAACAGAATTGCTGATGAATCAGAGCCAGTACTGCAGATATGTTAGCAGTCTACACAAAATAGATAACAATGGAGACATATACTCAGGTAAATTGAGATCTCTAATGGAAGCAAAATAGACTATGCTTGAGAGCCCCAAAGCAGGCAGATCTGGTGTTCAACCAAACACCACCCCAACGTAATAACATCCTCAATCTGGCAATAAATTGTGATTATGGATGAGTAATCTAGTCATAATTTTCATTCTATGCTTTACGCCTGAAAATTCTCTGAGGTTTGCCACTTTCTTGCTTTGGTCTGAACCTAAGTCACATAGTTTTCACTTCACACCACCCAATAATTGTGACAAATACCAAAAATATGAATAGATTTTGGCCCACATTTTCAACCCTATTCACCAATAGCACATATATGTCAAAGGTTGCAATCAACACCTTTAGATCAAACTGCTAATGGTACCTATCACAAAGCACCACACAGGTTAGTGGTAGAGCAAACACTTGTTTAAAGGGCAAGTTTTCAATTCAATTCCTAGCCTGTCAATTTTTTACCAAAGTGTGTTAAAGGGGATAACAGGGTGGGTTTCAGAGGTAGCAATCCGCAACTTTATATTGAACCTTAAGGGTGCCTGTCATGAAGGGGCATCTATCTCATTGATAGAGCAGCTAATTGCTTGAGGACAGATCTTAGGTTCAATTCCTATAGCTTGTCTAGTTTTCAACAATATATAACTATATACAAACACACCACAACCATGAAAAATCCATAGAAATTTCAACATAAAAATAGTATGATCATCTACCCAACTTGTCAAAAACATATACATTTAGAAAACAAAAACCAATATAAAATACCTAGAAAGATCATAACTTTCAAGTTTCAACCCAATTCGAAAAACTAGCGATTTCCAGCTTGACCACCATTAACAAAGACCCAATAATCTCATAATTTTGAAGTAAATTCACCATTTAGAGATAAATTAATGAAGTAAATATTCTAAAGAAAAATGTCATAATTATCAACTCAGTTGTAGACAGCAGGCACCAACAGAATTGCTGATGAATCAGAGCCAGTACTGCAGATATGTTAGCAGTCTACACAAAATAGATAACAATGGACACATATACTCAGGTAAATTGAGAGCTCTAATGGAAGCAAAATAGACTATGGTTGAGAGCCCCAAAACAGGCAGATCTGGTGTTCAACCAAACACCACCCCAGCGTAATAACATCCTCAATCTGGCAATAAATTGTGATTATGGATGAGTAATCTAGTCATAATTTTCATTCTATGCTTTACGCCTGAAAATTCTCTTAGGTTTGCCACTTTCTTGCTTTGGTCTGAACCTAAGTCACATGGTTTGGGGTTCAAGTTCAGGTTCAATAATGATTAGGTTTGATTCGAGTTTGAATTTCTTGATGAGGTTCGCTATATAGCACAAGATAGTAAGAAATCAACATCAATAAACAAAAAAATGCTATCATGGACTTCGAAACTGCAAGAATGAACTACAAGTGTGAGCTGTGACATCAAATTATGAGCTTGAACCATGGAATTGGTCAATGACCCAAAGGTTCGATGAGGTTTGCCAAACCCCAAAAGAAAATTTAGGTTTGCCGAATTTTGGATGGACTACAAGTGTGAGCTGCGACATGATGTTATGAGCTTGAACCATGGAAATGGTAATGACCCAGAGGTTCGATGAGGTTTGCTAAACCTCAAAAAAAAAAATTCAGGTTTGCTGAATTTTGAACCTCAAAGTTGAAGTTCGGTGAACCTTGTGACATAGGTCTGAACTATTTTTGAATTGGCACTTGGGAGATTGTGGTAGGTTAAGGGAAGGAAAGGAGGCCCAAGGGCAGAGCCTCCAAATGCTCCATAGCATACCTATCGACTCAGAAAGGCTCTTGAACAAGGGTTGCAGAGATGATTAAGATGGGATTGAGCCAGGGGGGGGGTGCCCACCCTGGTTACTAGAGAAGGATAGACTTGGAATGAGAAGACAATCACATTTTGTAGACAGTCCATCCAAGCAGAGGATCCACAAATTGCTGGCTAGAATTGTGGGGAGCCTTATGAATGGAACGGTGGAGAAAATGGCTTTCAAATCTAAGCTTAGAGAAATAATGTGGGAAATCAAGAAGGAAGCCATGGCAAAGCTCCAAGAGATGATGTGGAATGGTACCTAATTGAGATGAGCTACAGACGTCGAGGGAACAATGGAACACTGATATGAGTTGGAACCACTTCATGCATTCAACTCGAGACCACGCTGTTACAGAGATGGTTATCATAGAAATGAAGTTGGAATCGAGACAAACTGCAAACATCAAGAGGAGAATGGAACATTGATTTGAGTTGGAACCACTTAATGCGTTCAACTCGAGAAAACACTGTGACAGAGATGGTTATCATAGAGATGAAGTTGGAATCGAAACAAACTGCAGACATCAAGAGGAGAATGAAACACTGATGAGAGTTGGAACCACTTCATGCGTTCAACCTGAGACCAGGCTGTGATAGAGACAGGTATTGGAAAGATGTTGGATATTTCCAACCAGAAGAGGATAATTGACCAGGTGGGAACACTTCTACAAGCAAAACCCATACCTGGGTGTTCTGCACTTCCCTTAGTTCGGACAACAATGACAAACTCTGGCAACGAGAACAAAGGCACTCCTCCAAAGAGTTTTAGCGAGCATTGCTGACCCCTCCTCAAAGATTTCCTGGACAATGTCTATATCTAAAGCCATCACTTCATCTACACTTGGTGATTCATCTTGTTCTACCCCTTGTACTCTCTGAGAATGACCATTTTTCTTGTAAATTCGGCACAGCACCCAATCATCAAGCTGGACCATATCTGTAATGTAAAGGTTGCATTCATTATCATCATGCAGTTTACTGATTAATTGTATATGTTAGTGTGCCATAATTATTGCATATGATATTTCCAAATCAACTTTTATATGGTCATATTGTATCTCTGTATCAGCGGTATCACAAAAGTCTGAGTTGAATTTGAATTGAGATTGTTGCCAATTTGAATAATATTAGAGACTGCAAGTTAAATTATTAAATTTGCCTTCCTTCTTAACTGGAGCTGATGGTGCGGATTTCTCAGGTGGGATCAAATCCACTACAATGCATATAGTGTCATCCCTAAGTCCTCTTATCCTCAAAGCCTCCTACAGCTAAATCGGTTAGGCTATGATAGAAAATAAACTTAAAGATGGTGACATTGATCGCTTATCCTTGTCAACAGTATTTGTACGTTAACAATTTGTTTTGCAGCAAGTTCTGCTGGCAAGCCTCGGCAACAATTTGCAGCCTTCTTAGAGCTCAATGCATCCCAAACACCATCAGTTGCAATGATAAGCCTTCCTCCAGCATTCGATAGCTATTGAAACAAAAAATTACCAATCTAAATCAGACAGACACATTGTGACCAGGTATTTTTTTCCTCCAGTAAATGGATAAAATCGGAAAAGGATTAAAAGGGAAAAACAAAACAGGAAAAACAGAAAAAGCGAAGATCTATATATGTACTCTCTTTTTATTTATACAAGATCGCGTATTTGTTAGCGAGAGCTATTTCAAACAATTGATCTCCCTTCAGTCCATAGGATTACAATTTTTTTTTGAAATCCTAGATAGCTATTTCAGACAATTGATCTACCTCCTATCCATAGGATTACAAAATATTTTTGAAATCCTAGATATAAAAAAGTCAGAAAGAATAGTATATCTTCTTTATTGTTACCTTCTTTAAAGTATGTTCAGAGTTTGAACCCTTTTAGGTAGGTTGAGAGTTTTACCCTGATTCTAAATAAAGTTATCTTATTAAAGATTAGATAAATCTATATCAACTCTAATCCCAAAAAAATTACTACATAATTAAAAAGCTTCCTCTCTTATATGTTAGGGTCATAACCAAGAACTTCATCACCAAATGTTCATCATCAAATTCCCACTGCAATTAATTAAATTCCTTGTACATAGAATCCATGATTACCTGTGAGAATCCCACTGTAAGATTTTCCTCTAGGTTTCGGATGGGAAAGACCATTGTTGGGACTTATTGTATCAGTTTGAGTATGTGAATCACCTACAACAAATCCAACCAAGCAAACTCAGCAAAAAAATGAAACTACAACAAATAATAGACCTTCAATAAATTGAAACAACCATTACTCCTTAAACCCAAGACAAACCCACCAGGTTGTCTGGTATTCTGTGCCGAAGCCGGGCTTTGCGGTTGGCTGGCGTTCTTTACTGAATCCGGGCTTTGTGGTTGGCTGGCGTTATGTGGCGAACCTGGGCTTTGAGGAAGGTAGCAGAGGAAAGGCTCGCTGGAATCAGAAACATTGTATCCACAGATTCCTGCGCTTGACATACAGGGGCTGCACATTTTGAATGCTTCATCATTTTTATTCCATTCGATTTCAAAACCCCCACGCAGAACGTCCCAAAGTTTCTGCAAAGTTAAAGAAGATAATTGTTGCAGGACAGGGAATCGAAACAGTTGAGATGCAGGGAGCCCACTTGATTCCTTCCAGATCTGAAGGAAATACCCATGTACCATTATCATTACCAAAAGGGACATTCAACACAGGCAAATTTTCTATTGCCGGGCATCCTATTCCCAGGGTTATACTTTGGTAGGACGAACCAGCAAGTTTAAACAAAGAGGCAGTGAGATTAACAGGAGCTTGCAGAATGCCACAGTCTGTAAAAACTGTGCCACTGGTGATTTTCATACTGTTTTGATTGTAGCCCAAAACCCTGTAGCTCATGTTGTTGATTGTGAGATAAGGCGTGCTGGATTGACAGTAGATTTGAAACGCACGGTGGCCGCATCCTGATTTTGCTCTGCCGAAGGCATACAATATGTTATCCATTGGGTTGGGAGACAAAAGGACAGTGTGAGGATCAACGATCCAACATCATTCAATCGTCTAACACCACAAATCTACGATCAACAATAGGACACAGCATCGGCTGGGGTAATTCATTTCAAAGGGAAACGCCTTACGGCGTAATTAAAATGCATTTTCTTTTCAAATTTCTCTATAATTAAATAAATTAGTTAAATCACTAAATTGAAAAAAAAAATCATATTCTATGAATTTGTTTGCCTTCTTAATTTTCTATTTAATTCACCTCTTATTATAATCCTCATAAGCATACCTAAAGTAATTTTTTTAAAATCCAAGACCAGAGAGCATCTGTATTAATAAAAAAGGGCAAGTTGTAGCATAGCCAAGCAGTTGAATACATTGTTCTAACAAAATTCAAATGGACTGTTTTAAGTGGACTGCACAAACCAAATTTGTCCTTTTAAGATTGATGACAATTTTTTTATAGATGACACAGGTGTAAATTTTACAAAAACATCCTAATCACAATAATTACCCAAAAAGACTTGAGAGATTCAGAGGGTGATGCAACTTGCCAGGTTCATTGGATCTGTCCAAGGTTGGACTGGTTCCATAGCTGTTGTCTCCATTGTTTCATCTTGATGTTGAATTGTGCTTTCTTCTTGTAAAACTATGTTTCCTTCATATTTCACTGATGGATATTTAAAAAGCTTCGAGGCTGACTTGAAATGTTTGTCGGGAGGTTCGAAGAAGGGCACATTCTGATTCCAATTGTGGAATTATATGTTTCAAAATGGCCTGCGATGGAGGTCAGAGAACAGAATAAAAGGATCAAAATTCCACCGAGAGAACAGGGTAGGCTGAAGCATTGCAAAAAATGGAGAACAGAGCAACCATCGCTCACTGGAGCCCTAAAAAGACCAGTGCCTGGAAACGTTATCCCACCAACAAAACATGAGACCCTACTGAGCTAGGGAACGACATGAAATTTAGAAATTGACCCTTAGGATTCCAATTTTTTTTCCAATGGCCTTGTTTGCATTTATGAGGGAATGGGAGAATTTAATGCTATGCAAAAAGGGCCACTTGTTTAATTTCGAGGTGGATGTACTGTAACTGTAGATTCTTGATCATAGGGGAAATAATCATTGAAAAATCCCCAACCACACAAAGAATGAATTTAGCCAGAGTTTTTTTTCCCATAAAGAAAAATATCATGCTCTTCTATTAATTAAAAAGGAGTATATATCATCTTTTACAAAAAAAAAAAAGGTATTTACGCTGCTTAATATGACTATGACATACAGACCAGGGTTGCAGAAAATAACAACAAAATATAATTTACAGAAAAGAGTGGCCAAAAAAAATAATCATCCACTGATATCACAGAGACTGATATAAAAAGGTGCAACAATTTGGTGAAAAACAGTAATCAGTGAGTTCTGCAAGCCAAAAAGACACTTGGAATAGATTTCTAAAAGGATGTAAAAAATTGACAGCAAACCAAATATGTCAAAGATAGTTGCAATATTCATTTTGGAGGCCTATTAGATGAACAGGGTGAAGAGAGTTCTGATCGTATGGAGATTGTTGACTTGCGGAGATGGGAATTCTCCCACTATTCATTATATGATAGTCTTGTCTCCCTTCAAAAAAAAATGAAGCCTTCTTTCGCACTAAGAGACCTTTTCGAAAGTATATCTGCCCGCTTGTGGCGAACCTGGGCTTTGAGGAAGGTAGCAGAGGAAAGGCTCGCTGGAATCAGAAACATTGTATCCACAGATTCCTGCGCTTGACATACAGGGGCTGCACATTTTGAATGCTTCATCAGTTTTATTCCATTCGATTTCAAAACCCCCACGCAGAACGTCCCAAAGTTTCTGCAAAGTTAAAGGAGATAATTGTTGCAGGACAGGGAATCGAACAGTTGAGATGCAGGGAGCCCACTTGATTCCTTCCAGATCTGAAGGAAATACCCATGTACCATTATCATTACCAAAAGGGACATTCAGCACAGGCAAATTTCCTATTGCCGGGCATCCTATTCCCAGGGTTATACTTTGGTAGGACGAACCAACAAGTTTAAACAGAGAGGCAGTGAGATTAACAGGAGCTTGCGGAATGCCACAGTCTGGAAAAACTATGCCACTGGCGATTTTCATACTGTTTTGATTGTAGCCCAAAACCCTGTAGCTCACGTTGTTGATTGTGAGATAGGGCGTGTTGGATTGACAGTAGATTTGAAACGCACGGTGGCCGCATCCTGATTTTGCTCTGCCAAAGGCATACAATATGTTATCCATTGGGTTGGGAGACAAAAGGTTGGGAGACAAAAGGACAGTGTGAGGATCAACGATCCAACATCATTCAATCGTCTAACACCACAAATCTACGATCAACAATAGGACACGGCATCGGCTGGGGTAATTCATTTCAAAGGGAAACGCCTTACGGCGTAATTAAGTAGGTCAATCATGTTCTCCCATCTTCAAACTTGTTTAGCTATGGTAAAAAATCATTACCCATAGTCAACATGGTTAGCATAGTCGCTTATAATTAAATAATTGACCAAATAGAATTTAAGTAATTAATAAAGATTAATAAATTAATAAAGTTTGATGTTGAAATAAAGGATAGTAAAATAAATGTAATTGTTTTTTTTTTGTTTTTTTTAATAAATATTTAGAAATGTAAATACTTAAACACTAAAGATTAAAACTGAAATTTGACATTAAAAAATATGACAAATAAAAATCTATTCCGCAATGTAGCATTAAATCCATTAATTTTATAAGTGAAAAATGAATGTTTATGTCACTATGTGTCAAATATAAGTAATCGTCGCAATGTGGCAAGCACAATGTTATGCAACCAACTCACAAATAGATAGATCAACGACTTAAAAATTATCCTCTTCGAGGGGGAAACCTCCTTTACATTACATAAATGAACAAGTTTTTGATGATCCAAACGAAAAAACCTCATTTCTATATATAGGAGTCTAAGGGGTCACAATATAATCAAAGCTGACATAACAATAATAATGTAAGGGCACAACAATAACAATAGTGGGCTCCTATGGGGCACAATAATAACAATAAGGGAACTACATGGGCATAACCATAACAATAAGGGGGCTACACTAACAATAACAATGAGGGAATACACTAGTGTTATAAGGACCTAACATGCCCCTTTCCTTCAAAAAATTGTTGTCCTCAATGCTTGAGTAGTTATGGATGCTTCTGTATAAAATTCTCATCCTCCCATGTGGAATCTTCAGTGGGTATGTTCTTCCACTTGATGAGATACTCTGAAGTTGATTGATTTCATAACTGTCGAGTTCTTGTTTCCGTGAATACTTCAGGTTCCAATATGATTTTCCTTCCTTGTCAAGTTCTGGAAATATTGTTTGAACTATGAGCTTGTCACCTATGACCTTCTTTAAGCATGAAACATGGAAAACGGGGTGCACTCGGGAAGATGCAAGAAGCTTCGATTTATATGCCATAGTACCAATATTTTGCAACACCTTGTAAGGACCATAATACTTTGGTGATAATTTATTATCCTTCTTAGCTTTCTTGAGGGACATTTGTTTGTATGGTTGTAGCCGTAAAAATACCCAGTTGCCTACATCAAAACTTCCTTCATTGTGATGTTGATCTGCCATTTGTTTCATTCTATTCTGTGCCAAAGTGAGGTTATCCTTTAAGAGTTGAAGAGCTTATTGTTGATGCTCGATGTGATCTTCCGCTGCTGGACCCTTAGAATTTTCTCTTAAAGAGGATGTGATGGATGGTGGATGATGTAGAAATTTGGAATAATAAACAATTATTCACAGAGATTATCCCAATTATACACTATTGCGGAATACATGCATAATACATAATCTCCTCTACGTTGATCATCAATTTAGCAGCATTAAAAACAATGAAACATCAATAGCATGCACACATTAACACAGTATGTAACTCGGGGAAAGCTTACAACTGAAAACCCTACACTATCTATATATTAATGATTGAGAACATGTAACAATACATAGTACAATACTCCTCTCAAGTATCCATCACTATCTCCTCCTGCTACACACAAAACTCAGATCTGAACAAGTCACGGGTTCAAATCTTCTCCACTGCTTTTCCTGCCTCTATTGCACAATACCAAGTGAAAATAATGTGAGCACAGGCTATTTCACTGGGCATATACTGCGCAATCCTCATGGGCATACTCAATCCATTGATTGTTCAAGATCGCATGCACAACTATAGTCACAACTGATAGCAATCTCAACCTCTAACACCTGTCTCCACTGAACTGTACATGCACTGAGTTAACTGATGTATTCTTCAGTTGCATTATGAGTTAATAATTAGTGAATTAATTTAATCAATTAGTTCACATCACTCATCACTAGTCTATTTGTAGTTAGACTAATTACAACTAGTTTAACCAAGTCAAACTGAACACAACTCCATCAACTCCACAATCAACTCCACAGAACTCACATGCATGAGTTCTAACTGAAGTCCTCCATGCAATAGCTCAACTGACCCACAAGAAAAGCGTATTTCCTTCTGACAGCTGCATGTGCCACATCTGTAGCTCAAACTGAAGTGCTCCAAGAGGATAAGATAATGTTTATAGTCTAAATATTATTATGAGACAATAATATTTGACTTTTCTATTTTTAGCCTGGCAGTCTAAAAATAGACTCTGATCACTCCACTGTGAACCAGAAATAGAAGTCCATCTATTTTTCCCAACATGACCAATCATCCATAAACAACATCTTGCAACTCATAGACCATGATCCATATGTCTAAAAATAGACATAGTCTAAAAATAGACTTTGTGCCAAAAATACCCTGCGGGCCCACTTAGTGAAGGCGACTTCTTTCCACTAAGCTCCATCATCTTGTTGCATTCTCAACACTCCCTCTCGACAAGATATGGATTATCAGCAACCCTTATCTTGCCTCGGTGGTATTCAAATTTGCTCCTAGTGAGCGCCTTCGTCAAGATATCAACATCCTGATCCTCCGTTGGAATGTATGAAAGTAACATGATTCTCTGCTGCACAAAATCTCTGATATGATGGTACCTGATGTCAATGTGCTTAGATCTATCATGAAATACAGGATTAGCCAAGAGTTTAATGCAACTATGGTTATCACAATAAATCACAGTAGGCTTCAAGTAAGAACCGAACAAACCGACCAGGATCTTCCTCATCCATATAGCCTCGCATGCAGCCAAACTTGCTGCCATATACTCAGCCTCTGCTGAACTGAGTGCCACGGATCTCTGCTTCCTGCTGTACCAAGAAACTACTGTCGACCCGATACTGAAGACCCCTCCTGATGTGCTCTTTCTGTCCGTTGGGCTCCCTGCCCAATCCACATCCGTGAAGCCACATAGCTTCACCTCATCCTCTTGTCTGTAACACAATCCATATCCCGATGTGCCTGTCAAATAATGCAATACATGCTTGCCTACCTTCTAGAAGAGCTTGGTTGGCTTAACCATAGCTTGTGAAAGCTGGTTAACAGCATAGCTTATATCGGGTCGTGTATTGACCAGATACATAAGCGAACCCACCAACTGTCGATAAACAGTGGCATCCACTTCTTCTGCTGAAGTGGCATCCTCCTTCCTCCAACCTCCAGGAAGAGGAGTATCAATAGGCTTGTAGCCATGCATGTTGAACTTCTCCAGTATCTCCCGAGCATACTTACCCTGAGAAACAAATAGTCCATCACTGCGCTGCCAAATTTCCAATCCCAGGAAATAATGAAGGAGGCCCAAGTCCTTCATCTCAAACTCCTTAGCAAGATCATCCTTGCATGAAGGTATCAACAACTCATCACCCGTTAGAATCAAATCATCTACATAAAGTACAATGATAAGCAACTTACCCTCCACCACAATCTGGTATAGGTTAGGATCCGCCTCACTCTTGGAGAATCCAAGTCTGGTGAAATAGCTGTCTATTCGTGTGTACCAAGCACGTGGTGCTTGTTTCAACCCATACAACACTCTCTTGAGCTTTCACACGTGCGACTCGCTGCTGAAGATCTCGAAACCTTCAGGTTGTTCTATGTACACCTCCTCCTCAATGACTCTGTTGAGGAATGTAGTCTTCACATCCATCTGATGAATGTGCCATCCCATCTGCGCTGAGAGAGCAAGAATCGTCCGTATGGAAGAATACCTTGCGATAGGTGCAAAGGTCTCCTCATAATCGATCCCCTCTATCTATGAAAAGCCTTGGGAAACAAATCTTGCCTTGTACTTCTCCACACTCCCGTCAGCTACCTGCTTAACTTTATAGATCCATCTCGAACCCACCACTAATTTCCCTTCCGGTCTAGGAACAATCTCCCATGCACTGTTTCTGACAATCGAATCATACTCTTCCACCATGGCATCTACCCATGCGGGATCCTCCACAGCTTCCTCAAAAGAGGATGGCTCAGTCACAACACATTTACTCATAAGAGCCATGTATCTAGTGTACCGATCAGGTGATTATCTCTGCCTGCGTTGGGCTTAGGTGGTCCTACAACTTTCTCTGCATCTTGAGCCAGTCGCTCAGCTTCTGTCAAGCGCTTTCGCCCTCTGATGGTTAGCGCTGCATGAGTGGTCTCTTCCACTCCATGAACCTTTTCCTGTGGCTGATCCACGTCCTGAAGCTCATCCTTAGGAACTAATAGCTCCTCATCTGCATGCAAGTGTGGCTCCCTCTCAAGCAAACACTTCATGGCTTTCTCCTCCTGAAATTTTATATCCCATCGCACAACAGTCTTACCACTGTTTGGCAAATACACACGATAGTTGTGGGGCGTATCAGTGTACCCCACAAATATCCCAACCTTTGCGGTCATCTCCAACTTCTTCCTGGCATCCTTCGTCACATGCATGTAAACGTTAGCACCAAAAACCTCAAATGAGAAAGATCAGGCTTCTTACCAGAATAAGCCTCCTCAAGTGTACTCATGCCAAGTATCCTATGAGCACAACGGTTCTGCACATAAACTACTGTATTGCATGCTTCTGCCCACAAGTGAAGGGGTAGGCCCTGATCATGCAACACCGCTTGTGTAGCACCCATGATAGTTCTGTTCTTCCACTCAGCAACCCCGTTCTGCTGTGGGTTATGGGGAGCTATGAGCTCTCTTTGAATCCCTTCTGCATTGCAAAAGTCCTTGAACTTGCCAGAGATGTATTCACCACCATTATCGATCCTAAGAGCCTTCACCTTCTTCCCCGAATCCTTCTCGACCAGTGCTTTGAACTCACAGAACTTTGAGTATGCCGCGCTCTTCTTTTGCATGAAGAAGATCCAACACTTACGAGAGAAATCATCAACAAAAATCACATAATGCCTGTGTTTTGCTGTCGAAGCTATTGAGAAAGGTCCACACACGTCTGTGTGAATTCTCTTACGGATCATCGTGGTGCGACTATCCTTCTCGTGAAAGGTGGCTTTCACAAAATTTCCCAAAGTACACCCCTTGCACTGATTTGACTGCGCAAGAGTGCTTTTAGGAAGCCCTGTAGTGATCTGCTGCAGTATCTTCAAGGCTCCATGGTGAAGGTGACCCAATCTCCTGTGCCACAGCTCGCCATCATCCCGGCTCACCAATCCTTCTGCCTTGCATGCCATTGCTACGTAGCCATCTACATGCAACTGATAAAGGTTCCTCACTCGAACCCCTATCTTTCAGGTTTCTCTAGTTGTCTTGCTGCGCAGGAAAGCCTTTCCCTTGCTGAAAACAACATCATATCCCTTGTCTTCTAACATCGCCACATAGATAAGATTCTTCTTCAATCCTGGAACATGCATCACTTCCTTCAATACGAAGGGTTTACCAGACTCCCTCTCAAAGGAAATGGTACTGATACCAGTTGCACTGTATCTACCATCATCGCCCATCTCGATGTGCACTCCAAGATCTTTGTCCTCCAGATCAAAAAACAAATCTCGATCTCCTGTCATGTCAAAAGACGCACCACTGTCCAAGAACCATACCGATCCCATCACACTTTATACCAAGCTCAAACTACGAGGCTAAAGCCTCTCCCGTTGCAGATCCAGCAGCTTGCTTGTTCTTCTTCTTCTGCGAACAATTAGTGGCATAGTGTCTGTGCGGTGACAGTGAAAACACTTCACCTTGGACATGTCCTGCTTCTTGCCTTTCGCACCAGACTGAGAAGCTTTCTTGCTCTTCCCCTTCTTTGCTTTGGTAGCCAAAGCGCAATTTTCTTCGTCAGGTCCCTTTGATGAAGATCCGTCCCTGGTATTCCGCCTGATCTCCTCCTACACAAGATCTGACCAAAGTCTCTCCCATCCTGGCAATTTCTCCCGACCATTGACAGAGTCCTAATAAGAATGCCAACTCTTCGAAAGACCAAGGAGAGCCAATCTCACCAAGTCCTCATCATCGACAATCACCCCCACACTTCCCAGCTCATCCCTGCACTGAGTGAACTTCGTGAGATACTTGGGCATACTGTCTCCCTTCTCACATTTGATGTTTCTGAGTTTATCTTTGAGCTCCAGCTTCCTCTGATCGCTCTTTCTTTGGAATAGATCTATGAACACTTTCCACATCAAGTATGGAGAAGCCTTTCCATGCAGGCTGGACACAATGCGATCCTTCACGCCCTCCAACAGAATCCTTCGACACTTTGCTGTCTTCTTTTGCCAAACTTCAGCTTCGGCAGCATCAGTAGGCTTTGGGACCTCAGCCTCTATGAACTCCTTCAGCCCATTATCATCTAACACTGCCTCCATCCTGTCCTTCCATGCAATATAGTTCGAGCTGCCCTCAAGAGCATACTCCAATCGCAATCCGTTGAAAGACATTGCCACGTTGATACCAAGAAAACACTGCTGCAAATTCGAATTCCACCAGCTTAACAACTCAACCACCTCAGATCTAAAATTCGTGAGAACAAAGTATTTCTCATACAGAGATTGACTGTATGGGCTTTTACTGGATATCTCACCTTCCAAAGGAAGGTTGAATCCAGAGGCTACCTGGCCCGATTACAGACTCTGCCTGAAGAAATAAAATGTAAACACTTTCTGAATAGTAGATCTGATGATCAACAGCTCTGATACCATGTACAAATTTTGAATAATAAACACTTATTCACAGAGATTATCCCAATTATACACTATTGCGGAATACATGCATAATACATAATCTCCTCTACGTTGATCATCAATTTAGCAGCATTAAAAACAATGAAACATCAATAGCATGCACACATTAACACAGTATGTAACCCGGGGAAAGCTTACAGCTGAAAACCCCACACTATCTGTATATTAATGATTGAGAACATGTAAAAATACATAGTACAATACTCCTCTCAAGTATCCAGCACTATCTCCACCTGTTACACACAAAACTAGCTCAGATCTGAACAAGTCACAGGTTCAAATCTTCTCCACTGCTTTGCCTACCTCTATTGCACAATACCAAGTGAAAATCACGTGAGCATAGGATATTTCACTGGGCATATACTGCGCAATCCTCATGGGCATACTCAATCCATTGATTGTGCAAGATCTCATGCACAACTATAGTCACAACTGATAGCAATCTCAACCTCTAACTCCTGTCTCCACTGAACTATACATGCACTGAGTTAACTGATGTATTCTTCAGTTGCATTATGAGTTAATAATTAGTGAATTAATTTAATCAATTAATTCACATCACTCATCACTAGTCTATTTGCAGTTAGACTAATTACAACTAGTTTAACCAAGTCAAACTGAACACAACTCCATCAACTCCACAATCAACTCCACAAAACTCACATGCATGAGTTCTAACTGAAGTCCTCCATGCAATAGCTCAACTGACCCACAAGAAAAGCATATTTCCTTTTGACAGCTGCATGTGCCACATCTGTAGCTCAAACTGAAGTGCTCCAAGAGGATAAGATAATGTTTATAGTCTAAATATTATTATGAGACAATAATATTTGACTTTTCTATTTTTAGCCTGGCAGTCTAAAAATAGACTCTGATCACTCCGCTGTGAACCAGAAATAGAAGTCCATCTATTTTTCCCAACATGACCAATCATCCATAAATAGAATCCTGCAAATCATAGACCATGATCGATATGTCTAAAAATAGACATGGTCTAAAAATAGACTTTGTGCCAAAAATACCCTGCGGGCCCACTTAGTGAAGGCGACTTCTTTCCACTAAGCTCCATCATCTTGTTGCATTCTCAACAGATGATACCATAAAGTGCCATAAATGGGGTCATTTTTGCTGTAGTATGGAAGGAAGTGTTATACAACCATTCAACCAAAGGTAACCACTTGACCCATTCTGTCTATTTATCATATACAAAGAAACAAAGATATCCTTCCAAACATGTGTTCACTATCTCAGTTTTCCCATCAGATTGAGGATGATAAGATGAGTTATGAGCTAATTAAGTACCCAAACAAGAAAATAATTCCGTCCAAAAATTTCTAGTGAAAATGGGATCTATGTCGCTTACAATAATCTTTGGGTTTCCATGTAGCTTTTGAATTGTTTCCATAAATGCAATAGCAAATGTATTGGCTTTAAATTGATGAGATAATGCAAAAAAGTTGCATACTTTGTAAGTCTATCAACGACCACTATGATGACACTCTTCCCTTCGAACTTGGGTAAATCTGTGATAAAATCCATTGAAACCTCCTCCCAACATTGACTTGGAATGGATAAAGGTTGCAACAGACACGGGGTCTTAATTGGCTTAACTTTATTTTGTTTCCAAACCAAACATTCCGCCACAAAATTTGAATATCAAATTTAAGGCCATCCCCAAAAAATTCCTTCTTAACCACACAATAAGTTTTTAAAAATATTGAGTGCCCTCTTAAGGGAGAGGTGTGCAATTCCAGAAGAATGTTTTGTTTGAGTTGGGAATTCTTACAAAGGTATAAGTGATCTTTGTACCATAAAGAATCATTTTTACAGCTAAATGTATTTGATGTAGTGGGGTCTTGATGCAACTTTTGAATGAGTGCCCACACTTCTTCATCATTCTTCCATTCATCCCTTGCTTTAGTTATCCAATTTGGTTGGATAATAGAAATGGCACAAAGCAATGCTTCCACAACCTCATCCTTTCTTGAGAGTGCATCTGCAACAACATTTTGCTTCCCTTTTTTGTAGATGATTTCAAAGTCATAACCCAACATCTTTTTGACCCATTTTTGCTTCTCTTTTAAAGATAATTGTTTTTCTAAAAAGTATTTAAGACTATCATGATCCGTTTTTACCTTGAAGTTTCTTCCCATTAGGTAAGGTCGCCATTTCTTAATTGCATGTAGTATTGCCAACATTTCCTTCTCAGAAATAGCTTTGTGTAAATACTTTCCTTTGATTGGATGACTTTCAAAAGAAATATGTCTTCTCTCTTGTATTAAAATAGCACCAATTCCATTTCCTGAGGCATCACATTCCATAATAAATGTTTTTGTGAAGTCTGGCGTAGCTAAGACCGGTGCTTGTCACAATGCATCTTTAAGATGTTCAAAGGCCTTAGTTGCTTCTGAAGTCCAAGAAAATGCATCTTTCTTTAGTAATGTTGTTAGAGGTTCTGCTTTTCTCCCATAATCCTTAAAAAACTTGCGATAATACCCTGTCAACTTGAGAAATCCTCGTAGATGCTTTATGGATGAGAGGAAAGGTTATGGTTAGTAGTCCTGAAAATACTAGTGTTATTGGTGTTGTATTTTGAGGAACCAAAAAATCGACATTACAATGTGTCAAACAAATATTCTTGTTGCAATATGACAATGAAAACATGGACATCATAAGGTGGCAAACAAATGTTGACTTCGCTATGTGTTGAATATAAATCGATGCCGCATTGTGACAAACAAAAATTGATGTTGTAGTTTGAGAAACCAAAATAATCACACTACAATGAATTGAACATCCATGTTGCAATATGACCATCAAAACCAATGTCAGTGCTCGTGAAATATAGTTATATTGGTCAATTATATTTAAGTAGGTCAATCATATTCTACTATCGTCAAACTTGGTCAACATGTTCATCCATGGTTAACCATTTTCAACCATAGACAACAAAGTCAACAAAAATGTACCTGGTCAACCCTCTTCAACAATGGTCAACCTTGTCAACCCTCTTCAACCATTAGTGAAACTATTTTTGTGACATTAATGTACCATTAGCATTAACAATAATGTAACATCAACCATAATCAACATTAATGTAACAACATAACAATTAACAATATTAATGTTACATTGTTAGATTATTGTAACATAAATACATTATTATATTTATGGTTGATCACGGTGAATCTTAGCCAACCATTTCATCCACAATCAACAATTTTTAGCCTCGGTCAACTATGGTAAATCAAGGTCAACCATAATCTTCCTTATAATCCTTGGTCAAACATGGAAATCATTACCAGTTATGCTCAAATAAGGTCAACCATGGAAATTATTACCAATCATGGTCAACCCCATCAACCCACTTCAACCATTAATGTAACCATTTTTGTAACATTAATGTAATATCAACCATGGCCAACTTGGTCAACATTAATGTAACAATGGTAAACCAAGGTCAACCATATTCTCTTCTCTTAATAGCTCGTCAATCATGGTAATCATTGTGATTCATCAGCCATGGTTTACCTTGACTAATAATGATCGACCCTTTTCAAAAACGTTAAACCAAGTTCAACCATATTCTTTCCTCTTAATTCCTCGTCAATAATGGTAATCATTATCAGTCATGGTCATCTGGGTTCAACCATGGACTTCCTTGACCAACAATGGTCAACCCTTTTCAACCATGGTCAACAATGGTCAAGCATAGTCAGCCATAGTCTACGATGGTCAAGCAAAGTCAGCCATAGTCTACCATGGCCAACCATAGTCAGCCATAATCAACTATAGTAAGCCATGGTCAACTTTGGTCAACTATTGTCAACCTTGGCCAACCATAGTCAACCTTGGTCAACCATGATCAACCATGGTCATATATGGTCAACATAGTCAACCTAGAACAACCCATGCTCTACCCCCTCCTGATGGGAAACCATGTTTAAACATGGTTAGAATGGTCAAACATGGTCAACCATTATCAACATGGGAAACCATAATCTATCATAGAAAAGTATGGTCAACCATGGAAAAATAACAAGAAAGTATAGTCCACCATGGTCACTATAATCATCCATGGACATCTGTGGTCAACCACTTTATCAAGCATAGTCAACATGGTCGACCATATTACTCTGATGTTAAACATTGCCAACCATGGTCAACCATGTTCATGCATAGTCAACCATACTCGACCATAATCATCCATGCTCTTACAAGCTTATCTGTGATTGAACAAGATGACCACAGTCAAACACGGAGAAGAAGTTCAACCATAGTCAATCATCTAAAAAATGATTAACCATGGTTAACATGATCATTAGTGGTTAACCATAGTTAACCATAATTGATCATTGTCAATCCTTGTCACCAATGGCCTACCATGGTCACCTATGGTCAATCCTCATCAACCCTTGGCCAACCATGGTCAGTCCTTATCATCCTTGTCAATTGTGGTCAGCGATCGTCAACTATGGTTGACCCTCTTAGCCCATTATCAAACATGGTCATCCATAGTCAACAAGGGTCAATCTTAATCAACCTTAGTCAACCATGTGTTGACCATAGTCAACCAAAAACCATAATCAACTGTAGTTAGAACTAGTATGTCATATACACCATAGACAACTTGAGAAGCCATGGTCAACTAAGGCCAGATATGGTCAAATTAGTTTTGGAAATGTGGTTGACCATGGTCAACCATTTTTGTAACATTAATCTAAATGTGGCAACAACATTGTTGTGTGTATGGTAAAACATTTTTGTAATATTGATGAATTCGAACAACAACATTGCCTTCCGGGTTATTGTGGTTGATGATGTAATTTTTTAACATTAATGTAACTTTAATATTAACACTCATGTAGCATCAATCATCGTCGACCATGGTTAACCATGGTCAACATTAATTTAAGAATGCAACAACTAACAACATTAATTTTACATTGTTAGATTAACGTAACAAAAATGCATTGTTATATTTATGGTTGGTCATGGTAAAACTTAGTCAGCGATGTTCATGCACATTCAACACTCTTTATCCCCGTTAAAGCTCATTACCCATGGTAAACCAAGGTCAACTATAATCTCCCCTTAACCCCTCGTCAAGCAGGTAATCATTATCAATCATGGTCGACTAAGGTCACCCATAATAATCATTGTTAATCACGGTCAACTAAGGTCAACCATGGTAATCATTGTTAGTCATGTTAAACTGAAGTCAACCATGGTAATCATTGTCAATTATGTTCAACAAAGGTGAACCATAGTTTGCCTTGACAAACAATGGTTGACCCTACTCAACCATGGTCAACCCCATCAACGCAGTTCAACCATTAATTTAGCCATTTTGTTACATTAATGTAACATTAGCATTAACATTTATGTAACATCAACCATGGTTGACAATAGTCAATCATGGTCAATATTAATGTAACATTATTGTAACCATGTAACAATGGTTAACCATGGTAAACCAAGGTTAACCATAATCTTTCCTCTTAATTTTGGTTAGCTATAGTAATAAGCAAAGTCTTTCGGTAGACATCACATAAGAGATATTGATAGTAATCATTATCAATCATGGTCAATTGAGGTCAACCATTGACTACATTAACCAACATTGGTTGGCCCTCTTCAACCATGGTCAGCCTTGTCAACCCATTTTGACCATTAATGCAACCATTTTCGTAACATTAATGTAACATGAACCATTATCAACAATGGTTGACATTGGTCAATTGTGATCAATGTTAATGTAACAATAGTTGACATTGGTCAAACATTGTTAAATTGATGTGACAATAATACATTGTTATATTAATGGTTGACCATGGTCAACTTTAATCAATCCTCTTCGATCATGGTAAACCATGGTCAACAAATCCACCCCACTTGTTGATTGTCAACTAACACAATCACATTAATAAATTTGATAGATATATAGTAATCAACAACATTTATCTAGTTCATCTCCACACCATATTGACTGATCATTGTCGGCCACTCACACTTCAATCGTTGTCTTTCGGGCGCGATTGACCAACCGCACATTCTCTTCCCAGAGCTTCTTTATATGGCTGGCATCTTGCGTCGTCAACTGTTACAGACCTAACACTCCGTCCATGCACCGCCGTAGGAGTGGTAAAGTTGGTGCGCCATGCTCCAAATTAGTGGGCCTCCGGTGCACCGCTCTCAGGGAGGAATAAAATTGAGTCCAAAGAAACTGGACAAGTTAAAATAGTTAAGTCGTGATCAATGAATGAAACAATTTAACGAAGACTTTTGGCTCACCCTAAAGTCCAAGAAGGGCCTGAGAGGCAAAGCTCCGACAGCGTGGCTCCACCCTTGATCGTCCAAACATTAAATATTACATTTTATGAAAATATAGTGTACGATCCGGCCCGCTGAAAACATGAAACATGAACTCCGCTCAAGTCCGACAAATTGTAAAGTTAGTATAAATTTGAAGTACATCCACGTCCGACAAAATGTAAACACGCCCAGCAAAACTATATGTTTTTTTAATTGAAACAACGATGCCTCTAATTCTGGCCGACATTGTGTCCGGTAGCTTTTGGGGTTTTCTTTTGTAGCTATGTATTGAATATGACCTTGCAACTGCAATAGTTTTATTAGTTTACATATGAACCCATTACTCTGAACCACATTAAAAACAAAGACAACCAGTTAAGATAGTTCTGTCTGTTGTGCTCAATGAATGTAACGATGTCGATTGGAGAAAGACCTAAAGTCCAATGGGAGCTTCGGAGGCAAAGCCCTGACAGCATGGCTCCAGCTTTGCTCATCACGTCCCCCGCCCAAACATTAAATATTACCTTTTATGTCAATATAGTGTACGAACTGGCCCGTGGAAAACATGAAATGACGGTAGGTCTGATTGACAGTATGCCGCGCAGGCGGTGAACGAAAACTCGTCGTTTTGTGGACGATGTTAGATTGGCCATGTGGCCGACATTGCGTTAGTACCATCGTTCGTTTCACAAGCGACCCCACGACTTTGAACTCCATTTAGGTCCGGCAAAGTGTAAAGTTTGTATAAATTTGAACGACATTCAGCTTCCACAAATTCTCAACTTTCTATAAATTTGGCAGAATAACAGAAGCCTGGAGAAATAAAAATGTGTTCCCCACAAATTTTATGGTTTTGAAATTAAAACAACAATGCTCCCTATGGCCGACATTTGTGTTTCGTAGTTTTGGGTGCTGTATAAGCTAGGTTTTTGTTTGGGTATTTGTTTTGCTATTTTGGAATTGTTTTTTCTTGTTATTTTAAAAAGTCAAATTTGGTTATATAGTTTTTAATAAAATTATGGTTTTCTATTATTTCAGATATGTTTTTGAATTTGTATATAGTTTTAAAGTCTTAAATAGTTGAAGGACATTTGAATTTTATACTTTACATAATTGAAACTTATAATTCTAAGAAAACTCTCTCAAGTTTTAGGAAAAAATCACTAAAAAGGACGCTAGGAAATGAACCAAAACAAGTATTAGTTACATTGTTGTATTCTTTTGTAGCTATTTATGTTTTCTCTCAAGTTTTAGGAAAAAAATCACTAAAAAGGATGCTTGGAAATGAACCAAAACAAGTATGAGTTTCTATACCAGATAAGTGATGACTTTATTGTTGATGGTTTTATTATAGTATTAATTTGTTTGTTAATATACTTTTTATTATTTTATTGATAATGGAGTGTTATACTCCTATATCAATAGGTGTCATATTTCATGATTGACTGGTTGAGCTCTGTGATATGTTCATCCCTTTTTGCAAAGGTTTTCCATATTATCAAAAAATTTAAAAAATGTAAAAAAGGTATGCCCTAAAAGAAAAATCAAAGGCTAAAAAGAATAAAATGGTCAAAAAAGTGAAAGAAATAAACCCCAAACAAAGAAAGATCAGGAAAGTGTGCAAGTCCAAAATGCCACTACTTTTTCATTTTTCTGCAATAAAGCATTGTGTGCAATTTGTCAAATTCATGCCACAATTGATGAATAGCCAAATAGCTTAATCTTGGTTGGTTCATGTTTGAATTTCATGTTTTAGAGATAGAGAATAAAATCTGACCAAATTGTTTAATCTTGGCAGATAAGTAGATAGGTAGAGAAACAAAGGAGCTCAACAATTTAATCTGAGCCCTTTGATATAATAAGTGTAGACTTAGATAGGCTTACCATGAAAAGAAAAGGAAAAAGTTGATGAGGGTTTGCTAGTCTAAATGCACCCAAGGAAAGAAAAAAAAAATGCTAGGCAAAGTAGGCAGAGTAGGTAGATTGGTGTTGCAGAATGATACCTGTGATGGATTATATTTCTAAAAATGTGTTAACTTTCACTTCTATCACAAGTGCCATGGCGGACGTTAGACTTGGAGCAGCTCAAGCGAGGCAAGTCTCATAACTAACTCCCTTTCACACTCTTCCCTAAATCATTCATTAACTCCCCCAAAGGTATTAAGATCTGCTTAATATCACTAAAATCACTCATCTCATTTCATAAACATTGCCTAAGTAAAACCCTATTTTACTTAGGAAATTGACCATATTTGTTGTATAAACCCCTTTTTCCATTTTGAAAGCCTAAGTTTTAATGTAACTTGTGAAACATTGGCTTTGCGCTCAAATTCATTTTCATATTAATTTTGACTTTTATTATATAACTCCCATGTAAACATTTTCCTTCCCCGTATTATGTAAATATAATAAAAACCCCAAATAATTAATATCCCCACCCCGGTCGATTATGACCATAGCACTATTTGAAAGAAATTAACGGATTTATTTTTTCGTTAATAAACTTCCCACCACCACGCTAAAGGGATTAATCACCATCTGGGTCGATTAATAACCAAGCCCCAACCAATGAAAATAACCTCGAAACCATTAAAAAACATTGGTTTTTTGTGTTGGCCCCACATGTTAACCTCCCGCCAAGTTCATGTTGCGTCCACCGTCCGATCAACCAACGCACATCCAACAGTCCGCATCCATTTCACGCCACCCGCCATCGCCGAACGTTAACTCGCGGGGAACTGGTGGTATTGCCCCTGTACCGCTGCCACGCGTCGCGCTCCTGCTATGATCGTTCGCCCCCCGCCCAAAACCGCCCAGCCCCAAAAGTGGTGCGGGAAAGACCGCTTACCATCGCCCTCCACTGACGTCATTTGTTGACGTCAGTTGTCCTTTTATGATGTCACCCGCCATGTCACCATCTTTACTGCCACGTCATCGCCACGTCGTCTGTCCCGTACTCCCGCTTATGTCATACTTACATCATCCGTCCTTCAAATCGAAAATTCCCGCCAAAACTTCATTTTGAAAAATAAAAGGGAAAAGGTCACTTTTTCTATATTTTCTCTGTAAACAACGCTCCGAGCGTGATATCTACTGAGTTCATAGTTCATTTTCGACTGCCTCCGGACTAGAAAAAGGCTCCATTGACAAGCTCCTCCGCCTGTCAACCTACCCTCTAGTGTACGCTTTCCTCCTCTTTTGGCATAGGTTCCTATGAATTTTCTCAATACATGCCTATCAATGCATCAATTGCCAAGACTTCTCAGCGATCTCCGCAGGAAGTTAGCATATCAGCCATAGAAAGATCTCAATGTCATGGATTAAAGAGTGCAAAACAACCTCCAAAGTCCCATCAAACAGATGTTTATCCATAGTTACGTTGTTTCCCTTGGGTAAAGGAAATTTTGGGCGAAATTCAAGACAACGGTGAGCAGGGGTCGGTTCAGCATTAAAGAGCATCAAAACAAGTCAAAGAGTATCAGTTCAAGCATTAAAGTGTATCAGATCAGTAATAAAGACTGTCAGAGTAGAATTAAAAGCAACAGAGAAGAATTGAAGAAGGTAGATCAGAATTAAAAAGCACAGTTAAGACAGGCAGTCGGCGCAGAGCTACTACAGAAGACAGCTGCCAGCTGAAGTAAAGAGCCAGCCTCCAGCACAATATAAGTTAGTTGCTTCTATTTTACTTGTAAATTATTAGGTTAAACCTAGATATTATCTCATAGCTGTTATGAGATATTTTGTTGTACATATTTTGTTGTATAAATACCTCTTCCATTAGAGTATGGAGTTAGTTGGTGGTGTGCGAATTTTCTAGACTTTGCTGTAATACTGAACTTTTGGAATAAAGAGTTGTTGGAATCAAACTGTTGCATGGCCTACTAGATGAAGAATTGAAGCAGAGGACTTGTCACAGAATTCTTGAATCAACCACTGGATCAATAAGTCCCCTATATCTTGTGTTTTACAGTTTTCTTGTTTATTATATCATCTGTGTTTCATAATCTGAATGATAAAGAAAAAGTTTAATTTCAGAATTTGCTTGACTGCACTCTGTTTTCAGTCTTTATTGTTCTCTGTGTTTTCTCCAGAATTAGTATAAACAGTGAAATCTTAATTGCTAATGTTTCCTGATTCTTTCATGTTGATTATTTGCTAAGTAATTCTTAATTGCTCCTTATCAATAATCATCCATTTCCCTCTTTCAATATGTTGAAGGATTCTTAACTGACCTTCATCCATTTGAGTTCATTCTATCTGATTCCAGCCTTTATTTGTTCCCTGTTTGACTACCGTGCTCTGTGAAGCCATCCTCTGTTAAGAAACCAAATCCAGAAAACCATCTTCTTTGACTCCATCATGCCTAATGGACTGAACTACTTTGTTTTACCTCTCTATTCTATTGAATCCCACCACCCAAACTCAAAACAAAACTCTTGTACTTCATAACTAGCCTAATACCTTCAAAAACAAAGCTAAATCATAAAGAGAGAGCTCTCTCTGGATATAGATTGGTTAGATTCTGTATCTAAAAGATTGGTCTGTGGTTACCTTGGCAGTATTCCCTTTCTTACAACTTTTGGGAAAAACCTTAGTGATAACATGGAGAAAATTGAATTTTTAAAAGTAATGGTTGCTAAATTGAAAATAGGCAAAAACACAAACAAAAAAAACTTTTGGAAGCATAATCCTCTTTGATTATGCAAACTTGGCTCATTCCCTTGAATGGAAAGTGAAAAGCCTCAAATGAAGGCCAATTCTCATAGAAATCCAAGAAACCTCTTGGAAGATGAAAACCAAAGGTCAATGAATTATATTAATATGTACAACTTGTAAATAATATTCAATCACACAAATTATCTAAATCTTGGATATCACTTTGTGTGTGTTTAATAGTCGCATCAGAGTGCAGTATGCCTTGCTAAAAAATATGTCAATTATGCCTTTCTCCTACTTATTAGACTTGTCCTCCTCAGGTCCTATATTCACTCAGCCTCATCCACAACTATTTCTCTAAAGTACTAAAATTCCTTGCTCCCCTACTAGGAAGAAGTCTTCTTCCTAACTATCAATGCTCATGGGCATTTCTCCTGTTGGGAGTTTCTTGTAAAGGTCTAATAGGCATCATTCCTGACACTCGCCTCCCATTCTCCTGCTCATAGCTCTTTTCCACACCTCTATTTCCTTTCTCTATGTTGCCATAGTAAATTCCTAGTTGCAAGCTCCACATTTATATATTTTCAATGAAAAAACATAGTCAAGGTATTAGGTCATCATTCAATGAGAAGGAAGTGACTCTATTTAGGAGTTAACTTCACCTATATCATTGACGGAGGAAAGAGTCTCATTTGATTCTTTGTTAGTTCGACAAGATTCTATGCTCATTAGGGATGTTGCATATTGGTTAGGAATGTTCCTTCACCGACCATAAATGTTGGTTGTGATTTTGGATATTTTTCTGTACAATTTGTGAGTAGTGACAATTAAACTATGTGACAAGAGGCAACCTATGCCATTTGATTTTATATGAAATCTTGTGGAGTCACTGCAATTTCTTTTAGGGATGATCATTATAGATTGGAGAAAAGCATCATACATACTTTGAAATAGATTTAATATCTTATGATATTCAATGTGGAAATAATTTGGATTAGAGCAGGGATATAAAGCGAATGGCAAGTGAAAAAGGAGACAACTTGCACGACTTATGTACTATAGGGAGCCTTGCTATGATTGTTGCAAAATCAAAAGGCTATGCCAAATTCTTGTAAAGCCCATAGGGTTCACTCTACCATGCCGCAACCTAAGGGAAACATTGAGAGCTGTAAGAACAAAGAAATAATACAACATTTAATAGGCAATATGACTGTAAAATTTGAAGTCTGATTGACACTAGTGAAAAAAAATGGTAGAAAACCATTGGTAAATTGATGGGGATTTGTTTGTTTTATGAATATTGCAAGAATATCCCTTTAAGTTTTTTCTACGCTTCATGTTTGTCCCTTAATCCTACTTTTATATGAGCCAATGGAAACTACATTAGGTCATGGTGCAATTGATGACGGAAATATGTTTTCACTATAATTGGTTTTTGGTATTGAAGAAGTGAAATGCAAGATAATTGTATGTATCTTGGATCTCCAACAGAAAAGCATTTTTTCTTGTTGAGATTTCAACCATGGATACAAAACTTCAAAACAAGTTTATTGTAAGTTGGATATTGTATTGTTTCTTGTCTATGAAGGACAACAACGTGCTTTTGTTCTTGATATCTAGGTTTGGCAACACACTTACATTTGGTGCTTGTAGTATTCCTTTAAGAGGTTCTACTGACACTTATAATTCCTTTGGGAGTAGAAGTACTTCATTTCTATTGAGCACCCCTCCACATTTTGGATTAACTAGTGGTCTTCAATATTGTTCCAACACTACACCCTAGTGTAACATTTGGTTCAAATAATTTTTCCTTTAGAAAAGGGAGCACCCCTTTATTTGGTTTTAGGAGTACATTTGGCTGAAACAATTTAAACTATTGGTAAATTGTTGATGAAGTATTAGAGTTATTGAATACTATGATACTCTACTGTTGATGACATAGTCAAAATCAACAAGGCCACTCTCTCTGATATTTGAACCCATTTGCAAAATGCACGAGAGAAGATTGAGTTTTTGTACCTTGAATCTCTCAACTCCAATGAGATTAAATACAATAGAAGAGTCATCATTATAAACTAGTTATTGTTTAAAACAAATTTTGAGTTTGAAATAAACTCTCATCAGTAACCAACACTTGATCAAATTAATGAGGTCATTTCAGGAGAAAATTCACATGAAGATGCAAAAGTTCATCTTGCAGTCCCTAAGCCCATCATTAGACACTGGGAAGAACTTATCGGCAACAAGAACAAATTTTATCTCATATATGAAAATCACGTGTCCTTTCACATTTTAGATAATTACAAATCCATCAAGTTTCAAAGTGTTGGGTTACTTCAAGATAATTCATCTTCACTTGTACTGCATCTTGCTCCTTTTTCGCAACTCCTTCAGATTGTCAAATGCCAACATTATGATCAAGTTGGCCATGTGGAAGATCAATGTTTTAATCTTCACTCTCGGGAGCATTGTGGTAAACATACTCATTATTCAGATGGAACATATAGATGTTCCAGACTCTTGCAAGAGCAAAGATTCACCTTGGATGGATCAATTCTTGGCAATGGTCTTCAACTGCCAAGAAGATATATCAGTAATATCTCGTTTTCATTCTCTAGTATTCACACATCTCACAATAAATATATCTTCGTTTTCTCAACTTGTATCTGATAGGGGGAAATTGATGGTCAACTCCTGGATTCAAAGTCAAGTCAAGTGAGCCTGAGCCATAGCTTGAACCAAAGCCAACATCGAGAGCCTAGAGCTAGAGTTAGCCAGTGCCAGAATCAGAGTTGTAGTGAGAAATAGATTCATGTTCCATGAGCATGATTTGGTTGGTGGCATGCCTTAAACCACCAACTGCAAAAGAATTCGATTTCGACCACGCATTTCATCAGTTTGTGGTCATCTTTAAATCATCATCAGGGAGCACTTCCACTTTACAGAAGACTTTAGCTTCTTGCCAAATTCAAAATTATTCTAGGAATTGATTTGAGCCTATTTCCAAATTTGGTGGTCATCCTTAAACCAGTACCGATAGAAAAATTCAAGTTCTACTACATCATTTTGTTTGTGGTCTTACTTAAACCATCATTTCAGAGATCACATCTAGTCATTGACTGCCATACATTTTTGTATTTTAGTCTCTTATTGAACTCATATACACTCCTTTAGATTAAAGCAGGTAATGTTGGAAGCATAATCTTCTTTGGTTTTGCAAACTTGGCTCATTCACTTAAATGGAAGGCGAAAAACCTCAAGTGAAGCCCAACCATCATAGAAGTCCAAGGAACCTCATGGAAGATGAAACCAGGGGTCAATGGATTGTATTAATATGTACATCTTGTGAGTAATATGAAATAACAAAACTTATCTAAATCCTACTTATCACTTTTGTGCGTGTTTAACAAAGACAAAAAATAAAATAATCAAAATAAAAAAAGCAATAAAATTAAAATAGAAAAAACAATTTGAAAAACTTATGATTAATAAATAAAGAATTTTCAATTTTTTTTCCTTCTTCTTAAAACTCGTGATCTTATAAATATTTTTTGACAATATTGTTGCATTGATGTATAAAATATAAGTATAACAATATACCTACATATATATGATGATAAAAATGATGATTATTAACATCCTCTAAGGTTGAAATGGCCTATCAGACCTTAAGAAGGTGAGAGATTACAAAAAATTCTTTAACATTTTATTTCTATCCCCAAAAAGCATTAAAAAAGGAATTTGGTGATCACTATAGTTTTACTCATTTAAAAGGTTAAGGTTGGTAGTGCTTTTCATCTTCAACACTCTTAATTTGGTCCAGTTTCATATGAAGTTCAAGATAATTTCTTTTTATTTGAGCAATATTTTTTTCTTCTTTACATTAGTTAAGACAGATATTTTTTTTTTATTTTTGAAATTTTGGTTGTTCACTTATTAGTTTCTTTTTCCCCCTAACTCTTTATCACCCCACAATTTCTCCTTAAATTTTGATGAAATAATATTTTTAATATTATCCTTATTTTTCAAAATGATCTCCTTTATCCCAAATAGTCTAGTCAATAGTGAGAATTGTTATGTTATCCATATTAGATCCTTAGGTGGTGGTTTTGTGTAGAGTTCTAAGCAATTTTAGGAAATATTTTATCTTCCATATTATTTAGCTTTTTTTATACATAGAATACATAGTCATAGCCATGCTTTCAATGGGAGAAAGACTTGCTTCAATCAAGAGGATATGATGGGGGTATTCCCTTTAATCTTGAAATTGTAGGTTATAAATTGATTTTGGATCTATTGTACCTTCCACCATGACTCTATAGAGATATTATAACCCCAAACCTTGCATCCATAAAGTATATTTATTTTACCTCTTACAAGTTGCACAAAATTAGCAAATAATATATGTGAGATGGTATGAATATATTCAATTATTACCATGATGTGAATACTTAATTTACAGTTGGTAACTACTTAGTAGTCCTTCTCAAAAAGGACTCTAGTAATCAATTTCCATGTTAACCACTATTAGTTTAACATTGACCATTGAAAATTATAATGAATTTAGAAAAAAATAAAATAATTTCAATCCTAATTGAAAAAATAATAATTTGTTAACATTTAATTGGAAAAGAATTTGGAACTCTTATTTCAGGCTTGGTGCCATGTATCCCATGTCAACGATAAAATTTGTTACCTCTGAGAACTCAGTGGTATTCATGGTCAACATATTACAACTTCATATGAATAATGGTCTCACACAAAGACAATTACAGATATGGATGCATGCTTACTGGTCTCTGAGCTTATCATCACCCAAATCAATGTCGTTTTCTTTTCTTGTTATTGTGCGTAAAATGATATTCATTCACCATATGTTACAGTTCATGAATCCCTTGTTTACTATGCTTGGCTTCGTCTTGGCGAGGAGGTGGATTATTATCATACAAGAAAGGTATGTTAATATTAATGATTCCACATAAGTTTCAGTCAATTAAATGAACTATTAGTTTGTTCATGATTATGAAGGATACTTTTGTGTAAGAAAATGTTTGTGAATGAATGTTTGTAAGTCATATAAAAGATATCCAACTTCTCGTTAGGATATTTTTAATTGAAATGGTGATAAGAGAACCACTTTTCCACGGGGATTTAAAAATGACATACCTCCTTCACATATTCAGGTATGCTTACAAAGTGGTTTGGAATACTTTTTAAAGTGATGACTCATTCAATCACAACATGAACTAAATTGAATTGCATTTTTGTTTGAAAGTTTTTTTGGAACTCCAACAGGGGAAATGTGACATGGTGTAAAAGGTCTACATGACTAGGCTCATGAATATCCTAAATGGAAGCCTATGGACCTTGCTTTCGAAGTTCCAAATCTTTCTCCTAGCAGTCTCGATCTTCTTAGTGTATGTTCTTTGTTTGCTGTCAAACCCATGAGATTTGTCATATTTTTAAAGTCTTGTTGCCCTTGAAGATATTAAGATAATGAAAAAGTTAGTCATGGTTTGCAGAAAATGTTGTAGTACAATCCCACAAATAGGATTTTAGCAAAGGAGGCTTTGAGTCACCCTTATTTTGATGATCTCGATAAATCTAAATTTTGAGCTTTTATATACAAGTGTTTATGCTCCCTTAAGATTAGAGAGGCTTTTGGTGCAAATTCAAGGAACTGGTTTTTTCTGATATGGAATCTTAAGGAAGAGTAGTAAAAGTCATATTTTATTTTTTAATGGATTAGAAGTCTCATTCATTGTTTGGAAAAGTGAACAATTATTTGTGATCTTTGTAGTTGATTCTTCTCCATATTTCATTAATTTTCTCACTTAGTGGTGAACATAGAAGTCGTGGTGCATGTGTTCAGCCTAAGCGTTTACACAACTAATGATTCTATTGACGATGAAGAATAGATTTGTTTAACTCTGATTTGTTTTGAGATCCTTTTTCTCAATTCTATCTTGCATTCTATTACTTATGAATGCTCATGGTTTCATTAATGGAACATTTCAATCATCATTATGAAAACATTGTCAATCATAATTATGAACGATTTCAGTGAATGTATGAGCCAAGTCAATTGTATGAGAACTGTATGTCCTTGGTAGTTCTCCCATGAATTGATAGAATTTCAGTGAAACATTTTAAATCACATTTCAATCAATGCATGAGTAATGCCACCAAAAGATTCTTAATGTCTTTTTAATTTACATGTGTATAGATATATCTTAACAAGTACATGATAATGAACATTTAAATTATTTATTCAAAGACAAGTTTGAAGTTAAGAAGTTTTGCTTCCAAAGACCATAATATGTACACCTTCTTCCTCTTTTTCTTTAAAATTCAACAATCAAATTACCATTTATTCAATAAACTGCTTATAAAATAAAATAAGGGTGATAGATGCAAAGTAGCATAGTCCCTACCTCTACCACTAATTAATTGATTAAAGCAACGTGGGGTCTACATTTCATTTTTATTCACGGATGTTTTCGGCAATCTGTCATTATTCCCGCCTCCACACATGCTTTCACACTAATCACCTTCACACAACTTAACTGGTATTTAAACAAAGAAATGTTCTCTTGTGCAAAATTGCATTTCGACTTTAGTGTAAGAAAATAGTGAGCAAGGAATATTAATTTGTAGAAGGAAGCTCAATGTGTAGAAGTTCAACTCATTGTGCCAACGACTTCACATTGAACTTTTCGCACAATAATCTCTTCAGAGTTGATGCTTTTAAAATAACTTTACAGCTCTCAAGATTTCATTGTATGCGCACACATAGTCATGTCAGCATAACTTCATTCGTAGAACTATTTCTACACTCAGTAACATCGTTCAATTATTCCGTAAAACTATTTCTATGGTTGTGACCAAAAGTGATTATGCGTTGTTGCATATGGTAAAGAGGCAGAATTACAAAATTGTTCTATGCACCACCCATTTTCCTGCATGATTACATAGTAAAAACCTGGCACTATGAAAATTAACCTTTATAATCATTATGTTCTTTTGCAAATACCCTATCCTTTGCAAAGATTCATGGTTCCAAAATCAAATCCCTACATAATTACGCCCCTGCACATACTTCGTACATTGCATAGTAAAATGTCAGCACAATGAAACATAATAATATTCCATGCTCTCCTACACATACACTATCCTTCGTAATCATTCATACGATCTACAACCAAGAAATGTCTAAAAGTATTAGTTTTTTTTTTTTAAATCCTCTACAAAGATTCATAGTTATAAAACAAAATCCCTACGCAATTGCACCCTCGCACATACTTCGTACTCTGCATAGTAAAATGTACACACAATGACACATAATAATGTTCTGTGCTCTCATGCACATATGCCATCCTCCATAAACATTCATATGATATATGATCAAGAAGTGTATAAAAATATTATATTTGTTTGAAAAATTGACAAACATATCCCATATTTCATACAATCAAATCTCTGCATAATGAAACATTATAATAATATTAAATTACCATTAATGGTTCAATATTAATTTCCACATCCACCCCTGTTCTCCCATAAATACACTATCCTAATAAAATCTCTGCACAATTAAATCCCCTGCACAATGTAGGTTTTAACCCCATACAGAAATTACCTGCATACTAATTCTAACAACAGAAAATAAATAGTGTGAGAGCATAACACATAAAACACATATACACAGAGATTTTCCCCTGGATCCAAAAACCAGGACTACCAACTTGATTTTTCATTATGTTCCTTTCAATGTGACAATACATATTTATACATACCGAAGCATCCAATACCATGGACCGAAAACCATTGTGTCCAAAACTATGTGCGAAAACCATACACAAAACCATACGTAGGTCTGCCCAACCTAATATAGGGTCCAATTTTTTTTCCTTAGGGCGCTGCCCTAGACCCTGTAAAGTGGGGCTACCCACCCCCCCTCAAACCCCCCAGATGGGGGGGCGGGGGACCCCCCCGTTGCGTAAACGACGCAACGAAGTGGGGGCTCCGTGCCCCCTCTAACCCCCCGGTTAACTACATCAGGTAGTCGTGGAAAGAATATAACACAACCCAACATTCTCCCACTTGTTGTTTTCTTTCCATAGGGGGTCGTAGGAGAGCTTTGTCATTTATCTAGCCCAGCAACACCTATTGTTTCTTTACACCAAGAGAACTTCTCAGAGCTTACAGATTTTGTCAATGCATCTGCAATATTCTTCAAAGTGTCCACCTTTACCAGCAACACCTTTTTGTCTTCTATCATATCCCTCACAAAGTGATACTGAACATCAATGTGCTTTTCCTTTGAATGATAAGCAGGGTTCTTTGCCAAGAAAATTGCACTTTGGCTGTCACAGTCTATCCTTATAGCACCCTGTACTAACCCCATACTTGAACACAATCTCTTTAACAAAACTACTTCCTTGCTTGCATGAGTGGTTGCCATGTATTCTACCTTTGTAGTTGATAGTGCCACTACAGATTGTTTCTTACTCATCCAACTGACTGCACCTCCAAATAGGTTAAGCACATACCCACATGTAGATCTTCTCTGATCCCGATCTCCAGCCCAGTTTGCATCAACAAAGCCACGAATATCCAACACTCTGTCCAATCCTGGTCTTCCTTGGTAGCACAAGCCATAATCACTAGTGCCACGCAAATACTTGAAAACCCGTGTCACTGTTGTCCAATGCTCCTTCCCTGGTTTTGACATAAACCTGCTCAATACTCCCACTGCATGTGCAATGTATGGTCTAGTATAGACCATCACATACATCAGGCTACCGACTGCACTTGCATATGGAACACAGGACATGTCCTCTTCCTCTTCTTGTGTCTTGGGACACTGTTCAACAAATAACTTTACACTTACAGGAATAGGAACCTTCATTGGTTTACTATCATGCATATTAAACCTCTGTAATATTGTCTCGACATACTTCCTCTGGTTTAACCAGAGCTTCCTCTTTGCCTGATCTCTTTTAATTTCCATGCCCAAGATATAGTTTGCAGCATCAAGATCTTTCATGTCGAATTTGGAGGACAATTGGGTCTTCAAATCTTGGATAATTTATTTGTCATTTCCAACCAGCAATATATCATCCACGTAGAAGACCAGATAAATAAGATGGTCACCAATTAATTTAAAATACACACAGTGATCTGCTTTGCTTCTAGTGAAGCCAAGTCCCCGTATAAATGTATCAAATTTTTGATACCACATCCTTGGTGACTGTTTTAACCCATACAAAGACTTCTTTAACTTGCATACTAGTTATTTCTTACCCTTCACCGCAAAGCCTTCAAGTTGCTTTATTTAGATCTCCTCTTCCAGATCACCGTGAAGAAATGCTATCTTCACATCCATCTGTTCTACCTCAAAATCAAAAGTAGCAACAACAGATAAAAGTAATCTAATAGAAGCTACCTTGGCAACAAGAGAAAAAATATCACCAAAATCAATTCTCGGCACCTGGGAATAACCTTTCGCTACCAACCGAGCTTTCCATTTCTCCACCTTTCCTTCTTCATTTGTCTTCTTCTTGAACACCCATTTGCTACCAATGGGTTTCCTTCTAGCCGGAAACTCCACTAGATCCCATGCCTCATTTTTGGGCAAAGATGCCATTTCATCAACCATGGCCTCTTTCCAGAGTTTGCCATCCTCTGAATCTACTGCTTCCTTCACAATTCTGGGATCATCATCAGTAATAGATAAAGCAAAATTTGAACAGAAAGCAGATGGACTGTACCTTTCTGGCTGCCTTCTTTCTTGAACTGATCTTTTCACACCCAGAGTTTGTGGCTCTTCATCTTCTGATTCTTCTTCTGCTGTAGAGTCTGATTCTTCCTCATTAAGCTCAAACTCTATCTTCTTAGGTTTCTTTGATGGGACTTCATGTTTAATAACATATTTTACCTCTTTGAATACCACATCTCGGTTGTACACAACCTTCCTTATTAATGGGTTCCAAAGCTTATAACCCTTTAAACCATCCTTATACCCAATAAAGATGCACTTTTCAGATTTACTATCCAACTTGGTTCTTTTCTCCTTTGGAACATGTACATATGCATCACATCCAAATACCTTTAGATGTGAAAGAGAGGGTTTCTTACTATTCCATACCTCTTGTGGAGTCTTATCCTCCAACACTAAAGAAGGTGATCTGTTGACCAGGTAACATGTTGTCTCCACTGCCTCTGCCAAGAATTCCCTTCCTAACCTAGCACCCCTGAGCATGCTTCTTGCCCTTTCCATCAATGTCTTGTTCATTCTTTCTACAGCTCCATTTTGCTCAGGTGTGTATGGAGTAGTCTTCTACCATGCTATACCGCACTTCTTATAGATTTCTTCAAATTCCTTGCTGCAAAACTCTCCACTGTTATCTGACCTCAACACCTCTATCTTCTTCTCTATCTGGTTTTCCACCAGAGCCTTAAATTCTTTAAACCTGTCAAAGACTTCAGATTAATTCTTAAGGAAATATATCCATGTATTCCTTGATAAGTCATCTATAAATGATACATAGTACACAGACATACCCAGTGATGGAACCTTCACAGGTCCAAACACATCACCATGCACAAGCTCTAATATTTGTTTTTCCCTCTTACCACCAGAGGGGAAACTCACCCGATTCTGCTTCCCATATACAAAATTTTCATAGAAATCAAAATCTAGAGAGCTATTACTCATACCTTCTACCATACCTTTACCATGAAGTATTCAAAGGCCCTTCTCTCCAATATGTCCAAGCCTTTGATGCTACAACATGGTCTTCTCTCCAGAGACCACTAGATTTTTTGCTCCACTTTCAGGAACCATAGAACTATTGCACCCATCAACAACAGTGCTACCTTGCAGCTTGTACAGAGTTCCAATTCGAACTCCCCGCATCAATACCAATGCTCCTCGAACCATCTTGCAGGTATCCTTATCGAACACTATTTTTACACCTGCATCATCTAGCTTGCTTACAGAAATCAGATTTCTGGCCAATGCAGGAATATGCAGAACACCCGGAAGTGTTCTAACCCTTCCACCTTGCAACTTCAACTTTACTTTTATGTGACTAATTATTCTAGCCTTCCTATAATAATCACCACCATCGTATTTATCATACTCGCATAACCACTCTCTATGGGGAGTGAAGTGAAAGGATGCACTTGAGTCAATCAACCATGCCTAATGATCTACATGTGTACTTGAAGAAGCCAAGTACACATCCCCACCTTCATCTGGGGTGGTTTTCGCCTCTGCAAAAGGAGCATCATCAGATCCCTTTCCTTTGTCAGGAGCTTTAGATTTACAATCCCTTTTGTAGTGCCCTTCCTTTCCGCATTTCTAGCAAACCACCTTTACAGGTTTTCCTATAGATTTAGATCTCCCTCTAGATTTAGATCTCCCACTTGATGACTTATTTTTGTTTCTGTTCTGGGACCGTTTTTGTATAGACAAGGCATCACCATTTTGGCTCTCCATATTTTTCCATCTCATCTCCTCCATCAACAAGGATGAGACTATTTCATCAAACTACAAGGCAGTTGCATTACTACCTGTTGCAATAACTAGACTATCCCACGAATCTGGTAGAGAACACAACAAACTGATGCACTTATATTCATCTAAAATTTTAATATCAACATATAATAACTGACTTAACACAGTATTAATTGCGGTCAGATGCTCTGTCACCGAGTCTCCATCTTTCATCCTCAGCTTATACAACTTTTTCTGTAGGAACCGTTTATTCACCAGAGACTTAGATTGGTACAAAGTCCCTAACTTGTCCCAGAAAGCCTTAGCTGTATCTTCCCCTTATACATTCAACAATACTAAATCTGAGACACAAAATCGTATTGTTCTCTTTGCCTTCCAATCCAACTTCTTCCATTCTTCATCAGGCACTCCCGTTGGTTTAGTACCCGGATCTACCGCGATCCACTAATCTTTATCCACCAATAGATCCTCCATCTTGAGTTTCCACAACTCAAAACTTTGACCATTAAATTTCTCGATCTCTATCTTTCCACCGCTCGCCATCTTCTTTCACCACTAGAATCGATCCTGCAGATCTCCCACTGAACAGGGTCTACCACAGGCCCGAGCGAAACCCATCAGCAACAAAGGCATCCCCTTGAATCCAAAACAACTCCAATACCACTTGTAGGTTTTAACCCTGTACAGAAATTACCTGCATACGAATTCTAACAACAGAAAATAAACAGTGCAAGAGCATAACACATAAAACACATATACACAGAGATTTTCCTTTGGATCCGAAAATCAGGACTACCAGCATGATTTTTCATTATTTTCCTTTCAATGTTACAACAAATATTTATACATGCCGAAGCATCCAATACCATGGACAGAAAAACATCGCGTCCAAAACCATGGACCGAAAATCATAGCGTCCAAAACTATGTGTGAAAACCTTGCACAAAACCATAGGTAGGTCCACCCAACCTAATATAGGGTCCAAAATTTTTTCCTCGGGGCACTGCCTTGGACCCCATAGAGGGGGGCTACCCACCCCCGCTCAAACCCCCTGGACAGGGGGGGCTGTCGCCCCCCCATGATCCCCTCGCTGCGTAATCGGCACAATGAA
Source organism: Pinus tabuliformis (assembly GCA_031772625.1). Lineage (NCBI taxonomy): Eukaryota > Viridiplantae > Streptophyta > Pinopsida > Pinales > Pinaceae > Pinus > Pinus tabuliformis. The sequence goes on from CM062819.1 coordinate 511,258,416, forward strand.
GTGGGGGCTCCGCCCCCCCTCTAACCCCCTGGTTAACTACATTGGGTAGTCGTGGAAAGAATATAACACAACCCAACACACAAACCCCATCCTGGTTTAAAATCAAAGCTCTAAGCAATTTCTCTCTCATACATACTTCATATTCTACACAGTAAAAGATTTTCATAACGAAACATAATAATATTCCCATCCCAGGAATATCAAAACATTGTAATAATACCCCATGCACCACGCCACACAATGGAAATCAACATTATCAATCATTCAACAAAAGGTAGAAATCCTCTACTTATCAACTAGGTATAAAGCTTGCTTATACACTAGTCCTCCATGCCTGAAAATTGACAAACATACCCCATTCTGTGTACAGTTAAAGCTCTGCACAATTAAACATAATAATAATAAAAAATTAACATTAATAGTTCAACATTAATTTCCCATCCTAATAAAAGCTTCGCACAATGAAATCTCCCACACAAACCCCATCCTAATCTAAAATGAAAGCTCTACGCAATTTCTCTCCTGCACATACTTCGTAATCCACATAAAAAATCTTTGTATAACTTAACATAATAATATTCCTTGTTATCCTGCACATACTCCATCTTTTGTAAACATTCATACAATATACGATCTAAAAATTTGTAAAAGTATTATATTTGTTCAAGAAATCAACAAACATACGACATCTCCACACAGTAAAATTTCCGCATAATGAAACATAATAATACTTCTCATTCTGCTACACATACCTCATTCTCTTGCACATACCTTCTCCTTCGTAAATCTTCACATGATACATAATCATAGTTCTCCCGAAAATACCCCATCGTTAGACTATCTGGTAATTAATTGATTAAAGAAGCGTGGGGTCCACATTTCATTGTGAGCTAATAAGCATTGTGCGGTGCTCAACACTCCCGCACTATAACTCCCTGGTTCATCGTGATAGCCCAAATCACGGAAACCAAAGTTCAATCATTATGCCTGCTAGTTGTAATTGTCTGGGAGTGTGGATATTCGCACAATGTTCATTAGCTTTGCACTCGTGGTGTAAGCTAATGAGCATTGTGTGGAGCTCTGCACTCTTGCACATTTCACGCAAAGTTGGTAATATTTTAATTCTAAATAATCTATACTATTGCTATTTAAGTAAACAATATCTCATTGTGTAGAAGCATATTTTATGGGATGTGCGGAGGAAATATTGTTTTTGCATAAAGATTTTCGCTGAGTGGAAGCTATTTTCGTATTCAATAACACTTTTTGGTTAGACATATTATTAATTGATAAATATGTTGGCATTGAAGGCCTTAATTATTAATATTTTACTAAGCAATTGATGTATACGATATTGTTGTTGATATTTTAAGTGTAAATTATGCTTAATTTCATATTTCTGAATATCTTTTCCTATTTACATATACATTTCAAATTAAGCATATGTGCAGAAGTGTTGAAGAACTCTATTGTGTCGCATTTTATTGAGAAAAAACTTTGTTTCTAGGGAATGTAGAAGCGTGAACAATGTTCATTGTGTGTAAGAAGCTTCAAGTTTCCATTATGAGGATAATAACATTGTTTATGCACATCTTATGATATTTGAGTAAATGACAAGTTATTACACAAAAGCATTTCTTATGGGATGTGCGCTGGAAGATTTCAGGATTTCATTGTGCGGATATTTGCATTTCGCATTGAAGGATTTTCGCTAATATTTTAGTATAAAAAAATAATCCATATTTACTATATTAATGATAATATTCTAATAAGGAATTTAGACTTCTGTGATCCATAACATTGTTTAGATAATCTTCGGCAAAATCACATAATCAATCTTTTGTCGACGCGTTTCGAACCAACCAGTGTGGTTCATCGTCAGGACAAGTTGAAGAACCAATCCGGCTAAGCTGAATAAATAGAGAGTGCAGAGACTCCAACGGCTATATTGCCAACTGCTAAATTTGACCTAAGGATCCTAGTCAAACCCCTAACAATACTATAAATAGCTACAACAGGTAAACTTGTTAATTTATATCTAAAATTAGAATCGATTTGATATTTTTAGTATATAATATAATATCATATTAACTATAATGGTCATATGTCTATAATTATTATTATTTAAATATTATGTCATTCTTAAATTTAGTTATATTAGGTAATTTATTCTTTAAGATATATTATTCTACATTATATAATGGTCCAATCTAATAAAATAAGTTTATTAATAAATCTATATTTACTAAAATTCTTAATTCAATATTTTAGTTATAAATAATATGCTCTATTGCTATTTAATTGATTTATTGTATGGAGAAAGCTTTGAATCCTTCATTGTGTATGCATTGAATCTGATTACCAGCGAATAATGGAGACCGTTAACAGATGCAAGGAAGGCCACCGATAATGGTGATGGTCTCCAAGATGCACAGTGCAAACTAGCGAGTGTGAAAGAATTTTTTTTTTTGTCGTCGAACACTCGTAGAATGACTTAACCAGGAGCCAATAACGAAAAGCCGTGATCAAGCACAAGGTAACCTGCCACTAATGTCTACAAGCACCAAGGCACTGAATGTGTTTCTGGGTTATCTTCCTAGATAGAGTTTTGAAGTCGACAGGAAGAAACCTGTCGAAAGGTAGGTAATGACGTGTCCTATGTCAGTTGACACAAAACCAGACAAGGATGATTTTGTTTTTTGAATAATCTTTTGAGGTTTTGGGCCTAAACAACAGAGGGCATGATGAAAGGATATGTAGGATTGGTTGATAGAAGAAACAAATGGGGAACCTTGAACAATAGAAGGCATGACAATAGTTTTAACCAGACAACACTAGACTCATGAACACTACAGAGTGTTTGATGATACGGAGATGCAATTACATCAGGGTATATAGGCTAAAAACTCATAGGTTGGTAGGGTTCATATTGAGAGGCTATCAAAATGAAGGTTTATCTGAGGGAGTGCCATGTTCAAGGGAACTATTACTGCCAAACCATGCTTTTGAATACAGGATACAGTTGTATTGTCCACTTTCCCCCTCTGATTTTTTAATGAGTCCGGACGGGTAAACTCAACGATTTTTTTCAAGTTTAAAGAGTATGAAAAGGATCGCAAAAAAGGATGACTCTTTGCCCTATCTGATTTGTTTAATGAGTCAAGACAGGCAAACTCGTCGATTTTTTCATCTTTTAAGAGTCTGAAAAGTATCGTAAAAAGATTGACTCTATATCTTGTTTGTGTATTTAAAGAGTCTAGACTAGACAACTCGGTGGTATTTTAATATTTCGAGAGTCTGAAAATATCGCAAAGAGAGACTCCATGGTGGTCCCTTTGTCATAGTTGTTAACCGGGTGCGACAAAAGGTTAATAGTATACCCAGATCAGTTACTTTTCCATATTTTAATCTATTTAACCTGGATAAAGAGAAACCTTTTTCGAATAGTTGTCGACCTCATTTTGTTACGAGTACGAGGCGACGTACTAAACTCGTGTTTTTTCGTGACAGTTTAACAAGCTCAGTAACAAAAACTCAGGATTTTTCATTTTTGAACGAGCAAGAAAAAGTACCTAAAAGAATGCTCGGGTCATCTTTAGCATGTTTAACGAGTAGCAAGACACAGCTCGGGAATTTTTCAGTTTCAAGAGCGAGAAAAAAGTGCCTAAAAAGGATGCTCTGTTGGTATTTTTCAGTTTATGAGTTAGAAAAAGATCAATAAAGAGGTGCTCAAAGCAACATTTGCATATATTTAATGAGTGCAAATGATGGAAAACTCGGATATGGTTATTATTTTTTAAAGAGTGATAAAATATCATAAAAAGTGCTTTGACCATCGTTGCATATATTTAACGAGTGCAAATGATGCAAGCTAGGGAGTGTTTATATTGTTTAAAGAGTGATAAAATATCCCTAACAGTGCTCTATTGATTGCGGTATATGTCTTTAACGAGCCCTACTACAAAAAATTGGAAATTTTTATATTTTTTAAAGAGCAATAAAATGTATCCAAAAATGCTCTAACTTATCGTTGCATAGATTTAATGAGCACAATGATGAAAGCTTGGGGATGTTTGTTTTTTTAAAGAGCAATAAAATATCTCAAAAAATGCTCTATCTATCGTTGCATAGATTTAACGAGCGCAGTGACAAAAGATCGGGGATGTTTATATTTTTTAAAGAGCAATAAAATATCCCTAAAAGTGCTCTATTGATTGTGGTATATATGTTTAACAAGTCCTACTACAAAAAACTCAGGGATGTTTATATTTTTTAAAGAGCAATAAAATGTCTCCAAAAGTGCTCTATGAGAATTGCATGCAGCTTTTACTGCTTTTCATTCTTGAAAGTACTTTCATCAAAAGCGGTAAAAAGTATAAAAAAACAACAATTCCTATTATCTGGGTTCATGCATGATAAAAAATCATTTAGAATGGACTACTTCCTCTTTAATGATTTTCAAAAAAATCATGTCTCGCAAAGTTATATAAGGAGATGCTTTGAGCTTTCACATGCATCATTTTCACTATTTTGAAGTTTGTGGAGCTTGCTGGAGCTAAATAAGAGCAGATTTTCTGTAGACCATTGCAGGAGATCCAGGCAACCATTCAACGTGGCGTCAGTCCTAGGTGAGAGCTAAAACCTTGCTCTATGCTTTATTAAACCTTTTTTAACAATTTTAGGGGTGGAATTTTGCAGATCTAAGGTGCCCTAGAGCCATATTTGTGCACTAACACCCTCCAGATGGCCAGTAGAGAGCGTTAAAGGCTCTGTACGAGCCACTGGAGGGTGTTAATCCTCCCTATGTAGCATTGGGGGGCTTTTAGGGCTGTAAGGCGTAGTTGAAACCCTCATGCATGGATTCCTTAAGTGATTTTGCCCCATTTTAACTGTTTTTAGGGTTATTTTGTGTAGTTTTTAAGCTGAAATGACTCACCTATGGAGAGAACGGGCCCATGATAATGAGGAATTGCTGATGAGAAATGATCTAGCTTGCATACTTGCATTGCGCTACTACGGTTTGTTGAAGTATGCAAAGCTAGAGCTGATGAAAGGACAAGAGGATTTATTAAGATGCATCATACAGCGCTGGGATGAACACGAGCAAGTGTTCAGGGTTGGAGATCAGGCACTGGCGATTGACTGGGATGACATTTACTTTTTGACTACTTTGTCGTGCCGTGGGGCATAAGCAAACCTCACCAGCGGCATGTCAGATCCATGATCTACTTCAGAGCTGATACAGATCTACTGCATCCCTGGGAGTGGACTAGTCAGCGACAGAGTCCCTATAGAGAGGATTCGATCTCAGTCTATGAGGGCAGTTTTATGGTTGATTGTGCGTTTGGCGGGGTCAAAAAGTCCCCACGTAGCGACAAAGGCATAACTGTTGCTTGCCATTGACTGTGGGGTAAAATGAATGGGATGAAAACCACCCTCAAAGGTCTTCCTAAGACCTTCGACAGAATGTAAGATTATCTGCAAAAGCTACCAGTTACACACATGTTCATTTGTCAAACATAAATTGACAGGGTATGGAAAGAGGATTACCTTCGGTTCCTTCTAGATTCGCTTGGGGATCTCTGTGAGGCAAGAATAACTCCTTCTAAGCTGGCTCCAAGACTTTTCCTGCACAAAGGACAAGGTAAACCAATCACAACATACACTTCTGAAAACTAATATAAGAATCCATAACAAACATGTATAAATGTATAACTTAACTACTCAACTTGACAAGCATCAGAATGAACAAATAAATGCACAATATCACCGACCCTTTGGAGTAGGGAACACAACTGCAGTTCTATATTCAAAATGGAAGAGTGATTACAACAATCCATTGTATCAATCTTCCTTACCCCTTCTTCCTCTCTTTCTCCCTTCTTTTAGCTAGCTCCTTCAAGAATATGACAATTCACAATAGCTCTATGGGCTATCCTTCCAAATTCTCTGACCCTTTTGTAATGGCCCTCTCGTTGCTTATGTAGCAATCAAATTAGGGCTGCCAAGCTCCATCTAGAGTTCATTAGGGTGAAAACCATGAACCTGCCCTATTTACAAGCTTTTTCCCATTTGCCTTCATTCTCAGAATAGAATTTCTCCAAATATCTTGATTTTTGGAGTTTCCTTGCTTTTCTTGCACAAATTTAGGGATTTAATATCTAGATATTTATGAGAAGATTCGTTGGCATGACCTTCTGAACATCACTTAAGTTCACTAACGCTCCCCCTGGTCTAACAACATGAGTTAGCAGGGTGACTAACGCTCCTTTATGCTTGGTAACAAGCTTTATAAAGCAGGTTGTCAGTGTATAGAGAGTATTAGTGTGGATTCTAGGCCTGCAATTGTGGTCATTGCTTCAATCATCTTGTCTTTCACCTCTGAGTTGATTAGGAGGTCAATTTTTCCTATAATAGATGCCCCCTAAAGTATGAGATCAGAGGCAGAGATGATGGCCGAAATACTTTATGAAAAAGAACTGTAATTTGCTGTCAAAAATCTTTGTAGAGAGAGAGAGAAGTTTCGGGTGGCAAGGAAAACCTGATACAACATAGATACATATATATAAATTGCTAAAATCATGTCCTAAGTTAGGTATTCCCATGCTCAGTAGCTATGTCATAGTAATTTTCTCCTCGGAGATATAACAACGCTGGCCACCAAAATGGCACAGGGCGGGTCTAGTGTCATAATAGATCATCCTGAAATAGTTGTCTCCAAAGAACAATATCCGTAGCTTGGGAGTGGAAACAAGGCTGAATCATGCAAGCCTCTACCCAAGGTCTTGATTCCTGCTTCACCGTACATCATAAATTGGTACATGTGATAATATGTGTTGACTTCGAACATGCATGAAATCATCTGATTAGCAGCCAATAATGGAGACCGTTAACAGATGCTAGGAAGGCCACCAATAATGGTGATGGTCTCCAAGATGCATAGTGAAAACTAGTGAGTGTGAAAGATTTTTTGTCGTCGAACACTTGTAGAATTGCTTAACCAGGAGCCAATAATGAAAACCCGTGATCAAGCACAAGGTAACCTGCCACTAATGTCTGCAAGCACCAAGGCACTGAAAGTGTTTATGGGTTATCTTCCTAGATAGAGTTTTGAAGTTGATAGGAAGGAACCTGTTGAAAGGTAGGCAATGACGTGTCCTACATCAGTCGACATGAAACCGGACAAGAATGATTTTGTTTTTTGAAGAATCTTTTGAGCTTTTGGGTCTAAACAACGGAGGGCATGATGAAAGGATATGTAGGATTGGTTGATAGAGGAAACAAGTAGGGACCCTTGAACAATAGAAGGCATGACAATGGTTTTAACCAGACAGCACTAGACTCATGAACACTACAGAGTGTTTAAGATACGGAGATGCAATTACATCAGGGTATATAGGCTAAAAACTCATAGGTTGGTAGGGTTCATATTGAGAGGCTATCAAAATGAAGGTTTATCTGAGGGAGTGCCATGTTCAAGGGAACATTTGCTGCCAAACCATGCTTTCGAATACAGGATACAGTTGTATTGTCCACTTTCCCCATCTGATTTTTTAATGAGTCCAGACGGGTAAACTCATTGATCTTTTCATGTTTAAAGAGTTTGAAAATGATCACAAAAAGAACGACTCTTTGCCCTATCTGATTAGTTTAATGAGTCCAGACAGGCAAACTCGTCGATTTTTTCATCTTTTAAGAGTTTGAAAAGTATCGTAAAAAGAACGACTCTATATCTTGTCTGTGTATTTAAAGAGTCCAGACTAGACAACTCGGTGGTCTTTTCATATTTAGAGAGTCTAAAAAGATCGTAAAGAGAGACTCCATGGTGGTCCCTTTGTCATAGTTGTTAACTGGGTGCGACAAAAGGTTAATAGTATACCCAGATTGGTTACTTTTCCGTATTTTAATCTATTGAACCCAGATAAAGAGAAACCTTTTTCCAATAGATGTCGACCTCATTTTGTTATGAGTACGAGGTGATGGACTAAACTCGTGTTTTTTCGTGACACTTTAATGAGCTCAGTAACAAAAACTCGGGATTTTTCAATTTTTAATGAGCAAGAAAAAGTACCTAAAATAATACTCGGGTCATCTTTAGCATGTTTAACGAGCAGCAAGACACAGCTCAAGATTTTTTCAGTTTAAAGAGCGAGAAAAAAGTTCCTAAAAAGGATGCTCCGTTGGTCTTTTTCAGTTTATGAGCTGGAAAAAGATCAAAATAGAGGTGCTTAGAGAAACATTTGCATATATTTAACGAGTGCAAATGATGAAAAACTCAGATATGGTTATTATTTTTTAAAGAGCGATAAAATATCATAAAAAGTGCTCTGACCATCATTGCATATATTTAACGAGTGCAAATGATGAAAACTCGGGGATGTTTATATTGTTTAAAGAGCCATAAAATATCCCTAACAGTGCTCTATTGATTGCGGTATATGTGTTTAACGAGTCCTACTACAAAAAACTTGGAGATGTTTATATTTTTTAAAGAGCAATAAAATGTCTCCAAAAGTGCTCTAACTTATTGTTGCATAGATTTAACGAGCGCAACAATGAAAGCTCGGGGATGTTTATATTTTTTAAAGAGAAATAAAATATCCCTAAAAGTGCTCTATTGATCGCGGTATATGTTTAACGAGCCCCATGACAAAAAACTCGGAGATGTTTATATTTTTTAAAGAGCAATAAAATATCTCCAAAAGTGCTCTATCCATCTTTGTAGTAGTTTAACGAGCCCAAAGAAGAAGACTCGAGGTTTTTTGGATTAACAAGCAAGAAAAATACCATAAAAAGAACGCTTGATCTTTCTCGATCTCATGCGTGACATTAGAAGGGTCCATGCCATGCATTTCCTCATAAGACCAAGGAAAATCATCGCGCAAGTCCTTAAATGGGTAGGTGAAGCTCACAATTTCCTCAGGATTGTGATTGGCTCCACTCTGTATGTTTTCCACGATGCGTGTCATGACATAAATATTGGGGAGCAATGTTTGTGAAATATTGCCCCTGTTTCCTTCCAATTCCAAAAGTTGGATAGTTGTATACGGTGAAGAAATGATTTCATGTGCATCAGGTGACAGGATATGAAGAGGTATCATGTCTGAATCAGATATCGAAACATGATGGTGTGAATCCTCCCAAGGTCGCTCTTCTAACCTCATGATCTCTCTAATAGCTTCGTCCATCGGTAGGACTTGATTGAGTGGATCGAAAGAAAGAGCGGTTATGGGAGGGGCAGTGGTACCATTGGTCGAAACCAAAGTGACCAGAGATTCAGATGCAAATTGAATGGCTTGGTAGGCCGATTCAGCTAGTGACAACGGCATTTTCTCTCCATATGTGTCAATGTCTGAAGGAGCTGGTAGGATCCATGGATCGGTCTTTTCATGAGGAATAGATGAAAGCATATTGACCATCTGTGAAACTTGCGGTAGCTGAAGAGGGAAACAACCCATGAGGGAAGAAGCCTTTAGTAGACCGGTACCTACACTGACGTAACTGTCAGTTCCACCTCCTACTAGGGGTACGGAGCCACTTGGTAATGGTGAATAATCAGGGGTGTAGAAAGACAACTGATCTACTGTAATAACCTTTCCATCCAATGGAAATTGGATGATGAAAAAGACAGTAGATACGATAGCCGTCATGGCATATGTCCAACTGCAACCCAGCAAAAGATTATAGTCGAGTTTTCTGTCTACGACTTCTACATCCACTGTTACAGTTTTCCCAGCTAAAGTGATGGGAAAACTGGCTACGTATCCTTTTGGGATAAAGGTGTGGCCATTGAAAGCTTTCAGGGAGTTTGACGGCGGGGTTAGGGTTGGAGAACCTAGGGCGAGCCAACATGAAGCTGACATGATGCAGGTTGAAGCACCTTTGTCGATGATAGTTCGGTGTATACCTTTACCTTTCGAAGTGATATGCACCTGAAATGCAAGCTGGTGGGAAAGGGGAGGTTTACACTTGTCCATGTCAAAAATAGCAAGCATGGAATTCGTAGGGTCAATACCTCCGATAGTCGAAAGCAAAGCTTTCTGTTGGCTGGGGCATGTTTGTAATACTTCAAGTGCTGACATAGCTAACGGTGCTTGCGCCAAATCCTCTACGATATTGTAGTGTTGGGCGGCACATGCAGATGTATTGTGCGTCGAAGTGCCCCCTTGGGGGGCTGAATTACAAAGTCCTCAACCGTCCTTTCGATCTACAGATCGGTAGGCAGCGATGGGTTTTGACCTGAGGATGGTTCTACTGCAGGAGCGACAGGAGCTCCATAAGATTTGGCTCTTGTGGCGAGATCTACTGTTACAAATGTGTAATGACAGAACTTCCTTCACCAACTGAAGGATGTTGCGAATCGTCATTGCCCCCTGGCGTGGGTTGTGGTTGGTTGGCAACGAGATTTTGCTGCTGTTGAGTAGGAAAAGGATTTCTAAGGACAGTAGGTGCCTTACTAGTATCTCTTTTGGCAAGGTAATCTGTGCATTCTTGAAGACGCGGACAACGCCAGGTTACGTGGTCTTCAAGATAGAGTTTGCACAGATAGTTGGTGCCTTTATCCTTTTCCACATTAGTAGGCGCAGCGACCTTCTGTTTCAGGTTGGGCTACTTAGATGACTACTTCTCAGAAGGAGCGGTCTTGTTATTATTCTTCTTGTTCTTTCCACCGGATTTTTGTGTAGACTGCACAGAGTTAACCGCAGTGGTAGGAAGAGTAGTCGCTTTGGTAGAGGGGCCCACTGCTAGCTTGGCAATGGAACCACTAAGTTGTTTTACAGTGACCCCAGAGGTTGTGCCGATGATCCTGTTGGTGTGCGCTCCAGGGTGCTGAGTGGTGGGAGTATTAGGGTTACCAGGAGCATAGGGGATGATGTCGTAGAGAGTGCCAGACTGTGAATAAATCAGATCTAAGTGCTGGGCATGACATATGGATTGGTCTTTTGTGACCGCACCACCTAGAGTGACATCTCTAGTGATTTGTGGGAGTAACGACTTATAGAACCAGTCCATTAAGAGAAAATTAGGGATGGGAGCTTTGACTAACCTCCACCTAGATCTCCATTCATGGATATGATCAGAGATGTAGGTGGCGGTATCCTGATGAAACGAAGTAAGGAGCTCTATCCCTGTCTCATAGCGAATAGGTAACTGAAAGTGATTTAGAAACTCCATCGCTAAAGCATCAAAGGTATTCACTGACGCACGTGGTAACTCAATATACCACTTTGTAGCATTGCCAGTGAGGGTGCGGGGAAAAAGCCGTAACCAGACACTATCGTCCACCATGGAGTTAGAAACACACCAGAGATGGTAGGTGGTGACGTGAGTGCCCGGATCCTCCCCTTGTTTTCCGTCGAACTTAGGAATGTCCGTTGTATTTTATGTAGGATCGACAACCATTGTAAGTTGTGGTAGATGGGGTCATCTGTCAAATTGTATAAGTTAGGAATATCTAATGTTGCCAAAAAAGGAAAATTGTTGGGTGCCCCCGATTCGGACCATGGCGATGACAGATGAACTGAGGAGCTATGTGCTCCTCCCATCGTTTGGTTCCCCATGGTGTACATGGGCTACGTGGTGTAGCAGTTGCTTTGCAGTACGGTGTTGTAGAGTGGATTTCCATGAGGATTTTGATACTGGGGTATGAAGTTGCCCTCAGTATAAGCAGTGCCCCCTTGACTCATTTGAGTTTGTGAGTAGGGTGCCCCCATGAATTGGGTGGGAATCCCTTGTGGATTTCCAACTGACATAGAACTAACCATATGGCTTTGATTGACAGAGGGAACACTCATGTCAATCAGCGACTGTCCATGCATGCCTGAGAATGGCGGGGGAACTGTGACATTCCCGCCGGCATGTGCATATTGGGAACCGCCCTAGAAATCTGAATTTGGGGGTTGGAACTATACATTGGTGGCTGACCTTGTTGTTGGTAAACTAGAACTGCGCCCACAGTGCCACATTGAGTGTTATATGGAGCACTATATGTGGCACTAGTTGAAGGTATGCTTTGTGGCACCATAGGAGTGGAACCTGGCATCTGCTGGGTTCCACTTATAGAGGGTGTTATGTGAGTTGTAGTACCTGGGACAAACGGGATAGCGGGATTCCACATTACCGGTGTTGTGATGACCGTTGACTAGGGAAGTGGTAGAGGACCAATAGTGTCTCTATAATTCCACAACCCTTGAGGTGTCAACTGAATAGATGGGAAACCTACTGAGGAACGAAGTACAGGTACCATGGGAGTAATGATAGGTTCTGACAGATTTGTGAGCGGAGTGTTAAAATGAGGAAGAAATCCTTCCGTGAAGAAATCCTTCGGCGGACTAGAATTGTCGGTCGTCCACACAGATCCTGTGTGTGATTTAGGAGACTAATTCCTCGAAGATGAGGAATCCAAGTTCGTGGAACTCGGCTGATCCTCCACAATGAGTGGAGGAAGTCCTAACAATCATCTGGATTGACGATGAGGGGCGGATGTAGCCACAGTGGCTGTTAAGTTTTATTAGATAAATTTTAATGTGATATTCTTTAAAGTCTCAAAAATAATAGCACTCTGGTACCTAAAAAGAAAAAATACACTAAATATGTCAATCAACAAATAGAGGGAAATTACCTTGTCTGATAAGCACCGATTACTGGAGATGAAACCCAGTCTCTCAATGAATAACAGATAAGGATGCCAAATGTACGGTTACGGTTACTTTTGAGCTTCGCCCGAACCTTGAATTGAGGGGCCAAGCACTCTCGTGAAGACGAGCACCCTCCTAAAAACTGAAGACAAAGTAGATCCGTCTATTTGAGGTACCAGGACAACCCGTCCCAGTCACCTTGTGTAAGTACCTAGAAGGTTTGGCCACTAAAGATACCTCAAATCACAAACATTACCAGGGGGGACATAGTCGTAGACAGCACGCTGTGTGGGTAGGATACCTGAGTCCCCGACTTAGTTCCAAAATCCCCGAAGGGACCCCCAATGCACAGAATGCCCAAAGGAGTTGTAAGAGAAGACGGGCTATCTTCAATTACAGTCCGATGTTGTCTCATATTTCGCTCCGTTGTTAGTGGAGTGGTCCTAGTAATATGAGTGCAGAAGGATTTTTCACTCGTTAACGACACTAGTTTTGATTTTCAACCTTGGGCAATTCACTCACATGCTTATCCCAAGGTCCTAATCTAGCTAATGTTGGTTTGCTCAAAAAAGAGTAACTAATTGATTTTAATGTAAATTTTAGTGTACTTGATTATTTGTCTTCGGTAGGGGTGTTGACGTATGAATATGGTGAGACTCTTGACTCAATAAACCATGCAGAACAATGCTCTATTTTTTTTTTTCAATTTCTTATGCAAACAAGTCTTATTCTACACATGTATCTTTTCACATATTCATGGATTCGTCAGTGCATCTAAAGCCATTCAACACTTGCATAACCGAAAGTTTCTTTTCCCAATATTCTCTAACAACTATTGAAAACCAAAATGAAGCAGCCTACAACTATTTTGACAGAAGGAGATATACAATTTATCAACTTTTCTTTAAAAAAAATGTCTTTTAAGAGAGAAAAACTAAAGCATTTTCCTAAAAATAAATTTTCAAGACACCAAATTTGTTAACATGACACTGTTGCAGATCTTACTTTAGCCCCTGAGACAAGTTCCCCCCTTTTGGTCCACAAAATCTTCTGAAAAACATGGAAATGGGAGACTAATGCTCTATTTCTTTGTAAACAGAGAGTTAGTTTGGCCACTAACACTCCCTGTGCACAGTCAGAGAGCTTCATAAAGCCCTGTGTAGACTAGAAACTTGCGTTAGTGAGGGAAATAGCTCAAACAAAGGGTATTTAGGATCAATTTCTGAGGAGAATGCAACTTTGCAGGATGCAACAAGATATATGGTGGATCAGAAAAGGATTTGAAGAAGTGGGAAGCTCTTAGAAGAAAGAGAAGATCTAAGAGGAGTCCCGGTAACCGGGAACTAGATGTATAGTCCCCAACGGAGTCACCAATTCTGCTATGGGGTAAAATGCACAGGATGAAAACTACCCTCAAATGTCTTCCCGAGACCTTCAACAGACTGTAATATTATTTGCAAAAGATACCAGTTACACACATGTTCATCTATCAAACATAAATTGACAGGGTATGGAAAGAGGATTACCTTCGGTTCCTTCTAGATTTGCTTGGGGATCTCCGTGCGGCAAGAAGAACTCCTTCTAAGTTGGCTCCAAGACAATTCCTACACAAAGGATAAGGCAAACCAATCACAGTATACACTTCTGCAAACTAATGTAAGAATCCGTAACAAACATGTATAAATGTATAACTTAACTATTCAACTCGACAAGCATCATAATGAACAAATAAATGCACAATATCACCGACCCTTTGGAGTAGGGAACACAACTGCAGTTCTATATTCAAAATGGAAGAGTGATTACAACAATCTGTTATATCAGCCTTCCTTACCCCTTCTTCCTCACTCTCTCTCTCCTTCTTTCAGCTAGCTCCTTCAAGAATATGACAGTTCACAACAGCTCTATGGGCTATCCTTCCAAATGATTTGAACCTTTTGCAATGGCCCTATTGTTGCTTATGTAGCAATCGAATTAGGGCAGCCAAGCTCCATCTAGAGTTCAATAGGGTAAAAACCATGAACCTGCCCTATTTACAAGCTTTTTCCCATTTGCCTTCATTCTCAGAATAGAATTTCTCCAAATATCTTGATTTTTGGAGTTTCCTTGCTTTTCTTGCACAAATTTAGGGATTTAATATCTAGATATTTATGAGCAGATTCATTGGCATGACCTTCTGAACATCACTTAAGGTCACTAACGCTCCCCCTAGTCTAACAACATGAGTTATCAGAGTGACTAATGCTCCTTTATGCTTGGTAATAAGCTTTATAAAGTAGGTTGTCAGTGTATAGAGAGCGTTAGTGTGGATTCTGGGCCTGCAATTGTGATCATTGCTTTAGTCATCTTGTCTTTCAACCCTGAGTTGATTAGGAGGTCAATTTGTCCTATAACAAAAGATTTCAGGGTTTCATTGTGCAGATATTTGAATTGAGCATTGAAGGATCTTCGCTAAAATTTTAGTATAAAAAAATAATCCATATTTACTATATTAATGATAATATTTTAGTTATAAATAATATTCTCTATTGCTATTTAATTGATTTATTGTATGGAGAAAGCTTCGAATCCTTCATTGTGTATGTTTCCACACTTCGTATTATAGGCTTATGCTTATATTATTGATAATATTTTAATTGTAAATAATGCATGTGTTCGTATTTTCGAATATGTTTAAAATTAACACGTGTGCGGTGTTGAGAAATCTTGGGCATTCAAAGATAACAATTTCTTTGCTTGATAATTGCCTATGATGCATGTTTACTTCTTAATCTTATAATATTTTCTTTGTTATCTTATTAATGTGTTCTTTCATCAAGACAATTATCAATATGCATAAAAGACAAGTGACACAGTATGTAGGCTTCTTCAGCTAGGGCCAAAACCTCTCACCTCTTGAGACAAAAACCCGATCAAAATTCTTCTTCTAGATATTCAATTGATAAGTACCAAGACCATAACACAGACCCTTGACTCTAGTATCCTCTCAAGAACCTTGTCACTAACCTTAATGCTCTACCTATTCCTGCCTTCACCTTTCTTCTTGATCTTGAACTGCTTCTCCTCAGCTCCTTCTAGAGAAACTCGGTCTCTATATTTTCCACTGCTCCTTCACAACTTCCCTAGAGAATCTCGATCTCTAGGTCTTCTAGAGAAACTCAGTCTCTACTTCGATCACCCAGAAGAGTCTTCTTTTGCTACCCCAGAAGATACTTTCCTTTGCTGTCCCAGAAGAAACCCTACTTCGCAGGTCCCAGAGCAATTCTTCTTCGTATGCCTAGAATAATCTTGTTTACTGCCCCAGAAGAACGCCTCTTTCACTGATCCAGACGATCACTTCTTCATTTCCCTAGCAGAATGACTTTCATAGCCCTAGAAGAAACCCTTTCACTACCTTTACTTCACACTCTCTACTGCACCCTTACTTCACACTTCTCTTAGACCAAATTCATATCGAATTCATTGCCTTGAATGGAGGCTGAGTTCTTCTATTTATACACCTCTTCACTAGGTATTTAGGCTGACTTGACAGCTGGAGTTAGGCCAACTTTATCTTAGCAGTTCCTTCATTGTTTGTAGGCCGACCTGAAGAGGTTAGGTGACAAGTTCTTGGAGTATACTTTACATAGCCAATATTGACCTTTTACAAAGTGTAACATGACTTCATTACATGAAAATGACTCTAAAATTTTATGATTAGATGAAAAGTAAATCCTAAAGACTCTCAATTGGAGTCTTGACTCAAATACAAAATTCCTTGCTCATGAAACCCATGAAACAAGTCAATAAAATACTTTTATTTTTTATTTTTTATTGTTATTTTATTTTACATCTCATTACATAAAATCATAATTACATGTCATTATGAAGACTAAACCTAGTTACACTTTTCTACATGTAGAAGTGTGGAGAAAGTCCATTGTGCAGAGGAATCTTTCAATGGGGGAGTCATCACACTTAGTACCAAAAGGTTTCATTGCTAATATTTTAGTGTTAAATAATGCATGCAATAACATCAAAGCAAGCACTAGACTTATATGATTTTAATTTAGTGGCATCTGCATTTCATCCACATTTCTATCTGAGCCCATACTTGCTCCACACAACGACATCCACACAAGCGTTGTGAGCTAGACTCACTAATTATCCGGATAGGCTAAAACATGAGTTCTCTTACTATAAGTATTGAGACTATTTTACGGTGGTTTTCGTATTATTAATTGATAAATACGTTGGCATTAAAGGCATTTTATTACTAATATTTTACTAAGCAGTTGACATATACGATATTATTGCTGATATTTTAAGTGTAAATTATGCTTATCTTTGTATTTGTGAATATTTTTTCGTATTTCCGTATATGTTTCAAAGTTAGCATATGTGCGGAAGTGCGGAAGAACTCTTTTGTGTGGAGAAAGTCCATTGTGCGGAGGAAGCTTTAAATGGTGGAATCGTTGCACTTGGTACAAAAGGATTTTATTTGATAGTATTTTAGTATTAAATAATGCATATTTGTTGTTTGAAATAACACCAAGGAAAGCACTAGACTTATACGATTGTAATTTAGTGTGGTCCACATTTTGTCCACATTTCTGTGTGAGCCCATGCTTTATCTGCACAACGACATCCACATAGCTTCCCTCACAAGCACTATGAGTTGAAATCCACTTGTTATTTAGATGGGATAAAATGTGAGTGCTCTTACTGTAAGTACAACGATGTTTGTATAGCTTCTTTAGTACACTGTGTAGAGAGGCCTGCATTTTGTCCGCATTTCTGTCTCAGTGCATGCTTGTTCCACTTTGCTTGGTCCACACAATATTATTGCTAATATTTTAGTTATAAATAATGCATATTAGTAGTAAATTGAGTGAAAGTTGTGTAGAGTGCACACAAAGTTGTGTACAAAAGAAAATTTCATTAAGTAGAAGCTTTGTTTATAGGGCTTGCAGAAGTGGAGTGAATGTTCATTGTGCCAAAGAAGCTTTCAAGTTTTCATTATGCAAAAAATAACATTATTTATGTCTATATGGATAAAAACATTGCGCGAATGTGATTTTTGTGCGGATATACACACTTTGCACTAAACACTTTTATTGCTAATATTATTCTTAGCTATGTGGAGTGCACATAATGTTATGTACAAAACTACATTTCATTGACGAGAAGCTTGATTTATAGGGGATGCAGAAGCACATAATTTTTTCATTATGTGTAAGAAGATTTCAATTTTCCATTGTGTGAATAATATTATTGTTTATTCACATAGTATGATATTTAGGTAAACATCATCTCATTGCATAGAATCATTGTTTATAGGATGTGTGGAGGAAGTTTTCAAGGTTTTATTGTGCAGATTTTTGCATTTGGCGTTGAAGGATTTTTTCTAATATTTTAGTACCAAAACATAATCCATATTTGCGATATTAACGATAATATTTTAGCTTTAAATAATATGCTCTATTGCAATTTAATTATTTTGTTGTGGGGAGAAAGCTTTGAAGCCTTCATTGTATGGATGTCCATAGTTCACATTGCAGACTTATGCTTATATTATTGATAATATTTTAATTGTAAATAATGCATGTGTTTGTATTTTTGAATACGTTTCAAATTAGAATATGTGTGGAAGTGCAAAGAAAGTCCACTGTGCAGAGGAAGCTTTAAATGGGGGAATCACTGCACTTGGTACAAAAGGTTTTTATTGATAATATTTTGGTTTTAAATAATGCATATTTTTTGTTTGCAATAACACCGAGGCAAGCACTGGACTTATAAAATTGTAATTTAGTGGGGTTCGCATTTCATCCACAATGCAACTTCCCCTAGAAGCGTTGTGAGTTTAACCCCACCAGTTATTCAGATAGGCTAAAACATGAGTGCTCTTACTGTAAGTTCTGAGACTATTTTTTGGTAGCTGCAATTATGCTTATAAATTCATTCGACCCATTTCTTTTGCCAAATGCATAGTCTATTAATATTACAAAAAAATGATATAGTTAATTATTATAGTTAATATAGTTAATATGTATTAATTATTAATCATTAGAAGCATTAGGATTGTAAATTCATTTATGCTCTTCCTTGTAATTATACAATAGAGTAGATTGATATATCTGGAACATTATAAAAATTTAATCATTGTACGGAAGATTGATGTGCAGAGGTCGACATAATGGGTTGCACACAATGAAATTCTACACAGTGGCAATGAAAATGGCAAGGAGTATGTTGTGTAGGGATCATTAATCGGAAGTGAGCTTGGAAATATTGAGTTGAAGTCAATGATATTGAATAACCCATATTTTTTGTTCACAATATTTTCGTTATAAATTACGCAAATTTGCATACTTTTGAATATTTTAATATTAAATATTTCATATTTTCTTTTCCAATATTTTAATCATAAATAACATGTATGTTCATATTATCAAATATTAGTAATCATTGAACATAAGCTTTGGTCATGGTTATGATGTTGAAATGGAGCAGATGTATGGAAGTACAAATGTAGTCTATTGTGTAGAGGAAGCTTTCAAGCTTTGATTCTATGGACCCTTGCATTTGACATTAAAGGCTTTTGTAGATTGTTTTTCTTGGTATTGTTGCGTAAGTAATACAAATGAAACAACTTAATATCTAAGTATCCCTAACAAGGAGTATCAATTTTTATTTATCAAACTTGATATCGCATATTATAGTCATTATTTGTGTAGTACAACATTAGTGTTTATAACATATCTTATTATCTGATTACTGTAAATTTTGTCTGGGCAGTTGGAAGCAACAATGCAACATCAAGGAGACATAATTGTTGAAGTTCCATTTCCAGCTATCTAAGTTCATTTAATATTTTCATAATACGACAAAGGAAAAAAACATTCAAGTGGCGAATTGACATATAGGTTATAAAATTACTTTTTCTAAGTAAAAGTTGCCCAATAGCAAGGCAAGTTTTCATAGTAAAGTTTCTTGATACATGTTAGTTCTGTTGGAAATAATACTGAGAGGGGGGGTGAATCAGTATCATCAAGTTCTTTTAATAAATCTTCCTTATTTATCCTTTGAATTATTTTTGCATGTCAGTACCATAAAATAATGAGCATGAACAAAGAAAACAGATAGTCACACCAAAGAACACAAGATGTAAGGTGGAAACCCAATGTGGGTGACAACCACCTGCTGCAATATGTCTCTATCTTCTTTCAAATTAGAAACTCCTTTTACAATGGTTTTGTACTGGTGCAGTCCTTTACCAGTACGCAGGCTGCAACCTGCAGAGAGCTACAACTCTCTCTCGTTTTCCAGTCTCTCCTGGAAGGGAGCTACAACCCCCTACTTCTTTTCTTACAAGGACCACTTTTCATAAATTTTCAAACTGGATCCATAAATATCATCAAGTATAAGAAAATCACCCAGTCAACTGTAGTAACCAGGTCAACAATAATAGAACTAAACCCAGAGCACTTTATCAACAGAAAAGTACGGCCAAACAAAAGGTCTTAAGACAGATACGCAGTTTTTCTTTCTCTGGTCTGCGTGCGTACGCACTTCACCTTCTGCTCCCCTGCGTGTACCCGCAGATACCCTTCTGCCGCACTGCGTGTCCACGCACTGTTTCTTCAACCGCGCTGCGTACTGTTACTGTAGATACGCACCCAGAGACACTATCGTGCCGCGTACTGTTACTGTAGGTACGCACCCAGAAATACTATCGTGTCGCGTACCACTGCTGAAACCACGCACTCAAGGATACTATCGCGCCGTGCAATTTAGCTGTGTGTACGCACCTGAACCTCTGTCTCTCTGCGTCCCCACACAGTTCTCCTTCTTCTGTTCTGCGTACCCACGCAACTGTCCTGTTTCTGCCCTGCGTACCCACGCAGCTGTACCGTCAAACACCTGCGTACTTCTGATTAGGGCCGAATTGGCAGTCCACCAGTGTGGCACAGTTAGTCCGATGCCCAGATCTGATCATGCGCTCGAGAGATCACCCTTCACAGATTCACTTTTCTTTTACATATAGATCAAGCTTTTTAACCCAATATTTCAGATCTTAAGATATTCAATTGCAAAAGATACTTAGCCAAGTGATCTCCTTTGCTTTATATAGGCAAGCTCCTCCTAAAATCATGGATCAATACCACGAGCCAAAACCATAATAACACAAATACTATCGGCTAACTACCAAGGGTTAAACATAAGAAACCCCTCGTGTGCTTTTCTCTGCCTTGAAGTGAGTGCATTGGGGTACGCACCTCCTGAACGGCTGACCTGCGTGTCTGGCCGCGGTCCCTTCACAATGTACCTGTGGGTATGCATCTTCTGAACTGTTCTCCTGCGTACTTCTTAATTTTCAACAAATTGAGAGCCTTGCCACGGGTGTTGCCATCAAGTACAACATTTGAAACATAGAGCCATACCAGAAACATAATGCCAACAATCTCCCCCTTTGGACTTGATGGCAACGTCAAAGACTTCAGCTTCATTGCAACCTCAAAGACTTCAGCTTCATTCTCCCCCTTTGACATCAAGGGAAAAGGGTTATGCTCCCCCTAAGAACATGCTCCACCTGAATATGAACCAGATCTGCAACGAAGAACCATAATCCACCATGAAAGAGATAGAGACATATTGCAGCCACTTACATGATCTCCTTCTGTACATCCTCCATAATGCCAACAAATCTTCAACCAATCAGCCACCCAGCACATGTACGCATATACCCCAGATGAACCATGCGTACAACCATCAATCAGAAGAGTTTCAACAATAAGATGATGCATCAACAACCCCCAGCTTTTGCCTGAGGTATTCAAAAGTGTCCCTGGGCAATGGTTTGGTGAGAATATCAGCAACTTGTTCCTTAGAAGGAACACACTTCAACTTGAATTTCTGTTCAAGCACTTGTTCCCGGAGAAAATGATACTTGATTGGTATGTGCTTGGTTTTTGAATGCATGACAGGATTCTTTGAGATGCTGATTGCACTTGTGTTATCACATAAGATGGAGATAGGTGGTGTACAAGTGATTTGAAAATCCTGCAAGGTATGCATCATCCAAAGGAGTTGAGTGCAACAAGATGCAGCAGCAACATATTCTGCTTCAGCTGTAGACAAGGCAATCGAACTCTGTTTCTTGCTGAACCAAGTTACCAGTCTGGAACCCATAAAGAACGCACCACCACTTGTGCTTTTCCTGTCATCCACGCTTCCGGCCCAATCTGCATCTGTATAAGCATGAAGTGTGAGATCTGTATCTCTAGGATACCATAAGCCATAATTTTGAGTCCCTTGAAGATATTTGAAAATTCTCTTCACTGCCTGAAGATGAGTCTCCTTCGGATTTGCCTGAAATCTTCCAACTATTCCAACTGCATGCATGATGTCTGGTCGGGTACCTGTCAAATAAAGTAAACTTCCAATCATAGATCTGTAGGTTGGTTGATGTACTGCTGCAGATTCATCATTTGCACTGAGGCTACATCCTGTGACCATGAGTGTACATACTGGTTTTGCATCTTCCATGCCATATTTCTTCAAAATTTGTTTGAGATACTTGGTTTGAGATAAAAAGATTCCTCCTTCCTTTTGTTGGATTTGCAAACCAAGGAAATATGTCAGTTCTCCCAGCAAGGACATTTCAAATTCTTTCTGCATGACCAAGGCAAAGCTTTGACTCATAGAAGCTGCCAAAAATAATGTCATCTACATACACAACAAGTATTAGCAATTTGTCATTTTCAACTTTTATATAAAGATTGCTATCTGCTGATCCTTTTGAAAAACCTTGTTGATGAAGATATTTGTCCAAACGGTAGTACCAAGCCCTTGGAGCTTGTTTGAGACCATAGAGAGCCTTTTTCAATCTGCATACAAGATTTGGATCATTTCCAAGAATGAACCCATCTGGCTGCTCAATGTATACTTCTTCTTCCAAGTCTCCATTCAGAAAGGCTGATTTCACGTCCATTTGAAATACTTTGAAGTTTTGAAAACTTGAGAGAGCAAGGAACATTTGGATGGCTTCAAGTCTTGCAACAGGAGCAAAGGTTTCTTCAAAGTCTATTCCTTCTTGCTGCGCATACCCTTTACAAACAAGTCTGGCCTTGTTTCTAATTACTTCTCCATTTTCATTCAATTTATTTTTGAAGACCCATTTTGTTCCGGTAACATTCTTATCCTTTGGTCTAGGAACCAGCTCCCAAGTGTTGTTCTTTTTGATCTGCTCAAGTTCTTCATCCATTGCTTTCACCCAACATTCATCTTTGCATGCCTCTTTCATATTCTGTGGTTCAGTAGAGGAGAGTAATGCCAAATAGCTTGAGGCTTCTGCAACTGTTCTTCTTGTTTGTACACCTGCTTCTTTCTGCCCCATAATCTGAGATTCTGGATGATTCTTCTGAACATATCTGGATGGAGTCTTTTCTTCTATTCTTGTCTGCTCCTCTGGTTCTTCTTGAGGTTCTTCATCATTCTGTCGTTGAGGGTAGCCTTCATCTTCTTCGATGTCTTCATGATGTACTTGCCTAGGAATGTATCCCTTCTCATCAACCACTACATCAATGCTTTCAACAATTCTGCCAAGTCTTTTATTGTAGCACTTGTATGCTTTGCTATGTGGAGAGTAACCAAGAAGAATGCCTTCATCTGCTCTAGGTTCAAGTTTGCCAAGCTGCTCATCAGTATTCTTAATATAGCATTTGCTCCCAAAGATTTTGAAGTGCTTTACCGAAGGAGTCTTACCACTCCAGAGTTCATGAGGAGTTTGAGTGCTGTTCACCCAGACATTCGTTTTGTTGAGAATAACAACCGCAGCATGTGCAGCTTCACCCCAAAAAGTTGCGGGAGTTCCTGACTCATCAAGCATAGCACGAGCCATTTTTTGGACTGTTCTGTTCATTCTTTCCACAACTCCATTTTGCTGAGGAGTTCTAGCTGTAGAGAATTCTCTTCTTATCCCATGTTCTTCACAGAAATCGAAAAATTCATTTGAGGTAAACTCCCCACCTCTCTCGGATCTGAGGCCCTTAATTTTGTGACCTGATTCATTTTCAACCAAGGCTTTGAAGGATTTGAATTTTTCGAATGCTTCATCTTTGTGCTTCATAAGTCCTAACCAGACAAACCTGGAGAAATCGTCAATGAATAGTATCAAGTATTCTTCTCCTTGAGGTGTTCTTTTCCTGAATGGACCGCATGTATCTGTATGTACTAGCTCAAGAGGCATGCTAGCTGATCCTTTCTTCTCTGGAAAGTTAGTTCTGGTTTGTTTTCCAAACTGACATGATTTGCATATGGTGTTGTCAGGAATTTTGATATCTGGAAGATCGCGAACTGCCTGATATTTGCATGCTTTCCTTATTTGTGAAAAGCTTAGATGCCCCAACCTCCGGTGCCATAACCAGTGCTCATTATCCTTGCTCAGATATCATTGTTGTTGTCCTTCTTCAAATATGTACAGATTATTTGGAGTTCTTTTGCCTTTGATCACTGTTTTACCTTTATCAAGATCACGAACAAGACATCCATTTGATCTGAATATCACCTCGGTTCTTCGATCACACATCTGGCTGACACTTAGAAGATTATGCTTCAATCCATCAACATACAAAACATTTCCAGCCTTGACCTTTTCTTTTAACTGAGCAATGCCTTTTCCTTTTATAGTTGCAGGAGTATCATTTCCAAAAGAAACTTTCTTTCCTTTTTCTAGAGCAGAATATGACTCAAGTTTTTCTTTATCACCTGTCATATGCTTCGAACATCCACTGTCAATGTACCATAGATTTTCCTGTCCCTCTGCATAAAATTCTATCCCACATCTTTCTGTTTGTGGTTCCTTTATTCTCCATGTTTTGGTGCTTGAGGCTTGTTCCCTTTTCTGTTGAAACCTGCTCC
Source organism: Pinus tabuliformis (assembly GCA_031772625.1). Taxonomy (NCBI): domain Eukaryota; kingdom Viridiplantae; phylum Streptophyta; class Pinopsida; order Pinales; family Pinaceae; genus Pinus; species Pinus tabuliformis. Next base: position 511,282,955 of record CM062819.1, read on the forward strand.
TGCATTCAGAATCTTCATGACCAAAGTTATTGCAAATAGAGCATTCAACTTCATTTTCAAGAGCCGAAAAGTTGTTATAGGTCCTTTTTGTAATCCCGGTCATACTTCTTTGTTTTTGAGCTTCTCTAGTCATGATTGTTTTATATGAAACACATTGAGCTGCTTTGTGACCAAAGTTATGACAAGAGAAACATTGTCCATTGAAGAAACTTCTGCGGTTATCAAATCTACCGGCCAAGTGATTGTAATCTCTATTGTCATTCATTCTTGAACCAAATTGAGAAGATTTTACCTGTGGCTGGTTGTAGCTTTTGTTCACTCTTAAGACAGATTTCCCCTGATAGTCTTTGTTTGCAATTCGTCCCTGCTTTACCTGATAGTCTCCATTGTGCTTTTGCTCATTCCTTTTTGCTGCATCAAGATAACTTTTTGAAGTGGATGCTTGAGAAGTTTCTCCATTATAGCCCAGACCTGTCTTGTTTAGAGGAGAACGTTGTACATTGATAATCTCATCCAGAGTTTCAGATCCTTTGACAAACTTAAGATTAATCGCTTTTGTTTTCTCAATCTCTTTTCTAAGAGCAACAATTTCACCTTCTAATTTTTCAAGATGTTTTTCCTTTTCATCAATTTGAAATTGTAGAGTATCAATGATCATATTCTTTTCTTCTATACATCTCTTGAGTCTAGTAATTTCTTCAAAAAGGTTATCCACATCTATAGCATCCATATAATCATCATCTTCAAATGCCATTAACAGTTTATATTCATTACCTTGTTCATCTTCATCACTATTTGATAGACCATCACTATCTTCATGAGTGTAGTAGCTTTTCTTATTTGCACCCTGTTTCTTGTTCCATCTAGCAGGTTCCTTTCCTTTATCCTTATAAGGACATTTTGCAGCATAATGACCTACTCTTCCACAAGCAAAGCATTTAAAAGGTAACTTACCTCTGAACCTTCCAGAACCCCTTTGAAGATTTCTGACAAAATTTGATTCTTCTTCTTCTTCTTCTGGTACGTGACTTGCTTCATAATAATCTCCTTTGCCTGACGCCTTGAAAGCAGCTTCTCTTCTGTCTGATGGACCTCCCTTTCTCATTTCATAAGCAGTTAGAATTCCATGTAGCTAAGACATAGTAAGAATTCGTAGATTTTCCTTTTCTTCTATTGCAGATACTTTAGATTCAAACTTGGGGGACAATGATCTTAGAACCTTTTCAACCACAATAGCCTCTTTTATTTCTTCACCCAAATTTTTCATGCAATTTACAATCTCATCAACCCGAAGAAAATAGTTAGCCACACTTTCATCATTATACATCCTGATATTCTCATACTGAATCCTGAGAGTTTGAAGTTTAGCACGCTTTACCTGTTCATCTCCTTCGTAGCTCAAGACAATCTTGTCCCATATTTCTTTTGCGGATTTATATTGCATAACCTTTACGAATTCTGTTTGAGATAAGCATCCCAGCAAAGTATTGACTGCTTTAGCATTTGTTTCATATTTCTTCTTTTCGGCCGCATCTGTAGGTTTAGCTGAAGGAAAAGCGTAGCCTGTATCTATGATATCCCAAACTTCTGTACCAAGAGATTGAAGATAGGCAGTAACTCTTACCTTCCAATAATTGAATTTTGTCCCATCAAAAATTGGTGGCCTGATTGATGCTTCCCTCTCGTAGTTGCTTATGATGAATGATCTTCCTTCAAGCGATCAAGCTTCTCCGAAGGACCTGCTCTGATACCAATTGTTGGAAATAATACTGAGAGGGGGGCTGAATCAGTATTATCAAGTTCTTTTAATAAATCTTCCTTATTTATCCTTTGAATTATTTTTGCATGTCAGTACCATAAAATAATGAGCATGAACAAAGAAAACAGATAGTCACACCAAAGAACACAAGATGTAAGGTGGAAACCCAATGTGGGTGACAACCACCTACTGCAATATGTCTCTATCTTCTTTCAAATTAGAAACTCCTTTTACAATGGTTTTTTACTGGTGCAGTCCTTTACCAGTACGCAGGCTGCAACCTGCAGAGAGCTACAACTCTCTCTTGTTTTCCAGTCTCTCCTGGAAGGGAGCTACAACCCCCTACTTCTTTTCTTACAAGGACCACTTTTCATAAATTTTCAAACTGGATCCATAAATATCATCAAGTATAAGAAAATCACCCAGTCAACTGTAGTAACCAGGTCAACAATAATAGAACTAAACCCAAAGCACTTTATCAATAGAAAAGTACAGCCAAACAAAAGGTCTTAAGACAGATACGCAGTTTTTCTTTCTCTGGTCTGCGTGCGTACGCACTTCACCTTCTGCTCCTCTGCGTGTACCCGCAGATACCCTTCTACCGCACTGCGTGTCCACGCACTGTTTCTTCAACCGCGCTGCGTACTGTTACTGTAGGTACGCACCCAGAGACACTATCGCGCTGCGTACTGTTATTGTAGGTACGCACCCAGAAATACTATCGCGCCGCGTACCACTACTGAAACCATGCACTGAAGGATACTATCGCGCCGCTTACTTTAGCTGTGTGTACGCACCTGAACCTCTGTCTCTCTGCGTCCCCACGCAGTTCTCCTTCTTCTGTTCTTCGTACCCACGCAGCTCTCCTGTTTCTGCCCTGCGTACCCATGCAGCTGTACCGTCAAACACCTGCGTACTTCTGATTAGGGCCGAATTGGCAGTTCACCAGTGTGGCACAGTTAATCGGATGCCCAGATCTGATCATGCGCTCGAGAGATCACCCTTCACAGATTCGCTTTTCTCTTACATATAGATCAAGCTTTTTAACCCAATATTTCAGATCTTAAGATATTCAATTGCAAAAGATACTTAGCCAAGTGATCTCCTTTGCTTTATATAGGCAAGCTCCTCCTAAAATCATGGATCAATACCACGAGCCAAAACCATAATAACACAAATACTGTCGGCTAACTACCAAGGGTTAAACATAAGAAACCCCTCATGTGCTTTTCTCTGCCTTGAAGTGAGTGCACTGGGGTACGCACCTCCTGAACGGCTGACCTGCGTGTTTGGCCGCGGTCCCTTCACAATGTACCTGCGGGTACACATCTTCTGAACTGTTCTCCTACGTACTTCTTAATTTTCAACAAATTGAGAGCCTTGCCACGAGTGTTGCCATCAAGTACAACATTTGAAACATAGAGCCATACCAGAAACATAATGCCAACAAGTTTAGTGAATAATTATGGAAGGGTCAAAGCATGGAGTTGGGTTACACTTTTTGGCTAAATGAGGGCGTGTTTTATTAAAAAACGGATGCTCGATCAAGCAATTTTAAGTGCTATATCGAGCAATTTTTAAGCACTCGATCGAGTTGTTGAGGCGCTTAAAAATAACTCGATTAAGCATTTAAACAAACTGTCGATCGAGTCATTTTCTAACCCAAGTTAATGGCTCGATTGAGAGTTATGAATGGATCGAAAGATATAGCTCGATCGAGCGATATTTCTAATTCAAATACCTCAGTCACAACTTGCGCACGTCATTTTGCTTGACTGAGATGGAGGAACTCAATCCAGCTACTCATCAACCCCGCCAATGACCCAAAGGCTCAAGAGGAGGTAGGTTTTTTTTCTTTTTGAGTAGCCTGGGAGGTACTCCAAGCCCTAGGGCTTAGGGTTTGGAGGGCGGAACACCACAAGAGTCACTTGTGGGTTTGGAACCCAGGGTTGGAGTTTTGCGCCCATTGATGTTTGGGCCAAAACCATGAGGCATTTTGGACATGTGATGGCTGGAGATGATAGAGGACGAAGAGGAGAATCCAATGCTTCAAGAATCATCAAATTCTGAGATGTCCTTGATGAGACATGAATTTTTGAAGTTGACAATGAATTTTTTGGGTGTTCAAGTCATGTAGGCTTGAATGGAAATTACCCAAAAGTCATGTCTCTTCATGAAGTCACTGAACCCTATTGCTTGGTATAAATAAGAGGTGATGTCAAGTCATTTTAGCATCCATTGTGCATCAAATCATAGAGATATTTCCCTATGGCAATTGAAATCTAGGAGAGGACAAAACAAAGGTGAATGAAGTTTGTTTGGAGGCCGAGTTGCTATAGAAGGAAAGTCGCAGGGTCTGTGTGATACGCTGGGCATATTTCAAATGTTTAGGTATTTTTTGTAGGTCCTAAAGAGGAGTAGAAGGATGCCACATTCCCTGGACAAAATATGAGGTGTTTTGGTGTGGTTAAGAGAGAGTTTTTCCTTGTTCATAAGGTCATAGCCCTAGAGACCAAAAGAAGTAGGCTGCTAGCCTAAACAAAGGTCGAGTAAGGGTGGTTTGGGGCTGGTTATTAGCCCTAAACGACAACGAGGAAAAGGAGGACTTGAAGGACCCTAGCCATAGAAAAAAGGGACTGTGAAGGTGGGTTGAAGGGCTGACATGGGTCATAGTCATGCCCTAACTAGAACACATAAATTATAGTAGTAAAATCCTCAATCCAAGATGAATGCAGAAGTATGTTTTGATATGTTGAGTTTATTTTAATGCTAGTTTCGATCAGGGGTTTAGTGCAGCCTATGGAAGCCAAGGAGGGGGGGGCTAACATGTTGGTTGGAATCCCTAACTAGTGGGTAGTTTCCACAGTGAAGGATTAGTTTTGGATCAGTTTGATGAGCAGCTAGTGGGAGCCATGAGTTGAGGTTGACTTGGATGGATGGAGACCTCAACATGGAGTAGATCTGGCAATTAAGTATTAGGTTCCATTGGATTGGTGGAGGGAACTATGTTGGCTACCCAAAGTAGCCCTTGACAAGTAGTCCTAAAGGGAGTGTGACAACTGAAGGTTAGGTGAAGTTGATGAGCCTAATGTGCACTAATTTGATGGATGAAAGTAACTGCTAGATTGGCATATTGGAGCTTAGGTGTTGGCCAGCCTAGAAGAGAAGATTGGATAATCTCGTGTTCATTGAAGTAGAAGCGATTTGTAGCAGTGATATGTGGCATCCCTCTTGGAGACTCTATGTGTTGTTTCTTGATGGACTAAGGGGTAGCCAGAGAGCAGAATGGAAGTGAAGGACCGGAAGGACGAGATACGACATAGAGACTACAATGAGATTGTAAGTGTATCTTGTATTCTTGTACTTGTGGATAATTAAGGGTCATTATCCATTGTGTGGGAGCCCTAGATAGTTGTATTATATGTTAATTAATATAATGAAAATGGGCTGAAATTTGTAAAAAGTTGTCTATACTTGTGCATGTGTGATTTTTTGCTATTTATATTCCGCTGTGCAAAGTAGCTTTGTTGAGATTCTTGGTTTGTTTGCGTAAGAGATTTTAAGATTCTATCCTAAACAATAAGGTCATGGAAATTCAACAAGTTCCTTGTCATTTTTGTCTCTTTTATTTATTTATTTTTTCTTTTTTTTTTTGCTGCAAAATAAAATAGATTTATTTGAAAAAATACCAAGCATACAAAAACTAAAAAAACAATCATGAAACTCACCATGAAAACCACAAAAGACCACCAAGAAAACTCTTGAAAACCATAAAACCAACCTAAAAAACCATCAAGAAAACCCTTGACGACCAAAAACAATTTAGAAAACCACCAAGAAAACCCTTGAAAAAAAAAAAAAAAAAAACAAAACTATTATTTAGGTTTTAATTTTTAATTTTTTTAATTTCATTGTATACGCTATTTGCAATATTAACATGTTTATTATAAATATTTTCTATGGTTAATTTTATTTCTAACTATTTTATGTTTTAAATTTTTTTTTAGGATTTTAGTAAAATAATTAAAAAAAAAAGAAATTTTGTTATTAAAAATGTATTTTAAATTTCTAACAAATTTGATCATAAATCTGCCTGAAAAAATTTCGTAACAGAAAACAATTAAACTATAGAACTCCAATAAATAAATAAATTAGGAACTTTAAATTGAGATAGTGAATATGATTTTTCATGGTAAACCTCTATTAAATCAAATAAGAATTTTATTTCATTTTTATTTTAAAATTAAATAAATTTATATTTTAAAGTTTTTTTAATAATAAATATAGTCATTTATTTTATAAAATTAATTGTACTTAAATAAAATATTTTAACTATATATATATATATATATATATATATATATATATATATATATATAGATATATATAGATAGATAAAACTTAGTTGTAAAGTATAACATAACTATAACTATTATATATATACAACATAACTAGATACATAATCATATAATATAACATAGCATGTAACATAACTATATAACTAGATATATAACATAGTTATATTTATAACGTCACACACACACACATATATAACATTTAACATAGTTTTATAACTATTTAACATAATGTGCTGTTCGTAATAACATAAGATGGCTGATGCTCGAACAACTTTTTTAAGAATTGAGTTGATCTAGAAAGTGTAATTTTCCTTAAAATTTCCATTACTCATATTTGTAGAATTATTTAATATAATGATATGTGACAACTATATAACTTTTAGTTCCCACCCTTATTAAATATATTAGTTGAGTAATGATTTTGTAACTTAAACTTCTTATATTTTTATTTAACTATATAACAAAACATAGCATAACTACAACACACACATACACACACACACACACATAAGTTTCAACAATGAACCATTGATACATACATTAAATCCATGCTGAAAAGTGCATTTAAAGTGAATATATAAGCATTTTGACTCTTTTCTAATTTGTACCATATTGTTTCATTATGTAGTGCGTCGTACCATAAACATTTTCTTCAAGCGCTTGCACCAAGTACATGCCATGTGTCGAAATCAAACATTATAAGAAATTTTCTTATGGAGTATTTGGTTGGCATGAAGTTTTATTAGTTTTGCAAATAGGCTTATTTCAATTTTTTACATATATTTACATATTTCTTCTATATGAATAAAAAACATCATTTATAAATGGGAAAAGTGTAAGTTATATTTTCAATCACACTTTTCGATTCTGTTTACATGGAACTCAATACTTAGATGATAATTGATCAAAATAGACACTCTTTTTAGTTTAGGACTTTAGCCTAGATTATTCTACTTGAGTTTATAAATGGTTTTCTTGTCAACATTCTATCTATGTCTGTTGGGCATGGAATCCCCCCAAGGCATGTTTTCAGGGCTCAAAACCGAAATTTTGATCGAATTTTGTTGTAAAGCTTCGCGAATTGCAGGTGCGGGGTGCGAAAGTATAATAGAGTCACAGGGTTGTTCACCCTAGTTTTGTAATGTAATATCAGTTGGATAGACCTGTTATCACCCCAAGAAACTCTCCTAGGTTGTATATCAGAGATGCTCGGGAACATTACAAACTCAACAAAATGTTGGAAAATGGTGGATGAATAGAAGGAATGATGCATATTCAAGCCAGATAACCACTTCTACTATGCTTAACCCCAGACATGGGTGAACACCCCCAGACTACAAGGCTTTAGACCACCAATCACTCACAGTTTAAGAAAAATGTGATGATGGAGAATATTGATCACACCAGCAGATGCACAGGACCCTGTGATGGCCAGCTGCAACCAGTAAAGAGGTCTGCAAATCTATTTCCTAATGCACAGATAGGATGACAGCTCTCTGGCATTAAAATAACAGAAACCTGCATACAAATTCAATGATACATACTAGATTCTAACATAGAGGTGGGATGACAGCCCCTCTAATGCTAAACATCAAGAGCACATGAACAAATGCATAACAGGAACAACCTAGAACAAAGAAGAAGAAGTGGAAAGTGAGCAATTAACAACAAAAGAAGCTTGCATTAGCTAAAAATGAAGACCAGACGTTGTAGGTATCACAGTAGTTATAGTCTCCAGAAGTTGAACTTTACATCAAAATAACATTCATCAACCCTCTTACATTCTATTTCTGGGTATATATGGAGGTTGATTACAAAAAAAAACTACTATGCTATGCGTGGAGGGGTCATAACTGACCACCAACCACATTTACAATCAGATATGGGTCTTTGCTGCAAATTGAGTGTTTTAATAAATCAAAATCGGCCTTTCTGGTACTGTACTTGACAAACCAGTGGAGTACTGAATGAATAAACTTCAAAAACTGCTGGAGGCGTTTAACTACTGGAGGCTGTACTTTCCTTCCCTGGTTGTGCTGTCTCTTGAATGAGGTAGTTGAAGATTTAACTGTGAAGAGCGCTGGTGGGTGATTGCCTTCTTCCCTTGGATGCATGGGACAGACTAAAAACACGATAACTGCTTGGGGAATGAATGGAGGGTAGGGAATGAATATTGGCCGTTGGATGAAGCGGACGGATGGGAAGACGCGAGGTGGAGAAACTACGAGCCGTCAGATCAGTTATATGAATGGCAGAGATCATTTGACGGAGGATATCGGAATATAAGCGGATGGAGAAATGAGGGCCATAGGATCTGGATGCGGTAGATTTGACGATTAATGGAAGCGGAAGATACGTGGGTGATAATGCGCGGGGATAGGCGGGAAGGGTGGTAAGTGGTTTCCTCGCACCGCTTCGGGATGGCAGGCGGTTTCCGTATGTGGGGGCGTGCTCCAATACAGCTGTGACGCATGGCGGATGTGACAAGTTATAAACCACCTTCCCCGCGGGTTATTGCGTGTACGGATTGCGGGGGTGGGAGCTGGGAATACTGTCAGATCCGCAGGAAATGATCGGACAACCTAGGTTAATTGCGCATGTGCTTTGAGTGATGTGACAGGTGAGGGCCCTGGTAGTAGCGCTTTTTATTATATGCACGTGGTTACGTGAATATAATCGTATGGGCCTTGAAAATAAGCACTGAAGGGTTTGACCAAATAAAAGGACTTACGCGGGGTTTTGGGAGAAAAACAGGGATAAAGGGGTTTAAAGGAGAATAAGGAGGGTTAAGGGGAAGGAGGAAATGGAGGTGCAGGGAGTTATGAGAACATGAGCAGAGTGAAGGGGAAAGGGCGGGCTGGCCACTGCAACTCCTGTTTTATCATAGAAAACCCGATCAAGCATGCATTTTGATCTTTAAATATCGAGATCAATAGCAGAGCTAACATGACCTACCCATGGTCTGCGGTCCGTGGGATTGTATAAATTGAGAGAGACTCTAAGTGTAAAGGGGGAAGTAGAGAAATAGGAAGAGATGTTAAGGAAACAAGTGTAAAGTGTGCCTTTGGGTCGTAGAGTAGGAGAAGGCTCTGTAGCTGAGTGCGCAGAGACCTAGTAGTCCACAACTGACTGTGTGGACCCCTGCAGCTGAGTGCGTAGGGTGGAGTCGAGTTTATAACCGAGGAAGGAATTAATAAAGAGAAGTTTTATCATAATTCTATGTATCTGTTCTTGGGTTAATGCATGTTTGATATAATTTGAAAATATATTGTTTATTTACTGCGCGCACCTGTATGAATGGTTTATGTTGTTAAGTATAACTTAAAGCATGAAAGTAGGCTAAGATAATCAACTAACATTGGAATACTAATAAAGTCTTGGGTAATAATGTAGAAGCGCATTGTTCAGCCCCTGAATAGGGCTGCGTGTAGGCAGTATATTGGGCCACGAGGTACAGGAAGGTGTGCGAAGCAATCTGTGCGTAGGGTCAAACCGCAGACCACTTGAACTCATCAGAGATCTCTCGGGTGTGGAAACCTAGTTCTAGCACCCTCCCATATTTCTTTGGGTGACACCTCAGCCCGCACTCCGCGGACTGTTACCGAAAGGGCTAGTAGTACCGGGATTTGTTTGGCTAAATCAACTTTGAACCTGGGTCAGGCCCCACTAAGCCAACAATGTCAACATTTTTTTCTTGGATTAGTTTATATGTATTGTATGTAATTTGCATAGCCATCTCCCATACACCCCGAACTGCAACCTGTTGGATTATTGGGGGATTTATTATACATGGTCGAGCTAGATCACATAGCCATACTAGAGTGTTTGTTCCACTCATCAATCCTCCCTCCAACACAAGTCAGAGTGTCAAAAGCATTGCTTATGTCTTTTTTTATGATATTGTTATGGATAGTGGACCTTCTTCACCCGTTGCATGTATACATCTTACATTTTAAATCCTCTTTAAACTTTATTTGTTTATGTCTTGAAATTGTCTTTAATTTTTAAATCGTCTTCAATTGATGTGCTTGAATTTAATGTATATGTTATTATGCTTCTAGCTTGTTATATAGTTATCTCTCTCTCTCTCTCTCTATATATATATATATATGTATGTATGTATGTATGTATGTTTATGATTTGTAGACCCTCAACAGGGTGAAGGTGAGGATTAGAGTGCATTGTCGATTCCTATGTGGAACGACACTATATCTAGTATCATAATTGAGGATGTTAGGGCCCAACAGACATGGATCACACAAGAGTTGGATAAAGTCTCTATTAGTTAACCTACTAGGCATAGTTTGTCTTTGAAGTTGGATAACATTAACAAGTTGATTGAGACATACCAGAGGGTGGCCCCATAAAGTCACCTCCTATATTCCATATATAGGATTAGGAGGCTAGAGGTTAGAGACACACATACTTGGAAGGCAGTGAAAGATGCCACCAAGAACATTGATATTCGTGGGGAGTTGTTTGACATCCCTCCAGAATTTCATGCTAGACATGTTGTTCCGATTCTGCTAAAATATTTTAAGAATGTTGATGCAACCCCTTTTATTTATGATTGATTCATTGGAGCTTGGGGCCAATTCCCCCACCATGACTAGGTCCCCATTTACTTTGCAAATCATATATATGCAGAGTTTGTGCTACATATGAGGCCAGATTACACCAACACCGGATCTAAGTTTTATGGACCTAGTTTGGGACATAGTTATGAACATGTTAGGGCTTGTAGGAACCCTGTGCATGTAGCACCACATCCAATATTGTTGTATTATCGACGAAGCTAGAGCAGTCATCACATCTTGGCACTGAGACTAGGCATACCATTGCAGATAACATGCATAGGACATTGACCATTGCACATGTCACATTGCATGGAGAGATGAGTAGACCACCTTTGTTGCCTCGTGGACCACCAGTTGCATTACATGATGATTCATATCTCGAGAGTCTAGGGCATGAAAAACTTTTTTCATATGCATGTACGTATCGTGATACCATCTGTGACACTTGGAGGGTGCATGACCCACGTGACACATACCAGGTACATATATATGAAAATTTTGATTCTTATTGTCAAATTTTACATTATTTATATTAATAAGTTTGTATCAGATTGCATTTATATTAATAATTTCATGATAACATGCATGCACAACCCAACTACACAAATGAGCCTCTGAGGTCATCCGAGGGGGTAATTGACCAACTAGAGTAGCCTCTTCTAGTGCATGTTTCCATGGCTTAGAATCCTCCACCTTCACATCCACCTCATAACACTTTTGAAATAACAGTTGAGGTGATTTTTTTTATTCTTAATATTTGAACATTTTCTTTCTTTAAGTTACATGTATGAATGCTAATTGATTCATAGAATAATTATAATTTATCTTTGACATTGTGTACAGAGGCCCAGATGCAGAGGGTGTTGATGTTGCATTTATGTGGACACATAGGTGGGATGTTGGGTATGGAGGAATTGAGCCACAGGAAGGGGTGCACCAAACCTAGATTGGTTAGGCCCCCATCACACTTGACTTCCATTTGCACTCGACTGAGTCACATGTAGGGGACTATTTAAATGCATAGTTCAAAATCATTTATTTCCAGATTGTTTATTTTGTACAAATAATGTTTTAATTAATTTGAATTTGAATGTGTTATATTGCAGTACTAGATTATGGACGCTCACTCTGTGTAGTGGAACACACATAAGAGTTCTAGAAGCGATACTTTCTAGAGTGGATCATAGATAGTTTGTATATTTTTAGGCCCATTTCATAGGGCATATTCACATGTGATGTACAAACTTTGTATATTTTCATACATGGATAGTTTATGGATGCATGAACATTATTTCAGTTTATGGATGCTTATTATTTTAGTTTGTAGATGTTCATGTGTATAATGCAATTTGTATATATTTTCATATCCAGATAGTTTATTATCAAACATTGCTAACAAGATAATAATTTTGACTTCTCAAGAAATAAACTAAGAAAATAAGTACAATCTTAGACTATGATGCAAGTCATTTTGATACTTAAAATGAACTAAAATATATGTTCATGGTTCAATTAAAATACACAATTAGGATTGAAATACATTTTAAATTCAATTTTAAAAAATGTCTTCAACTAGTAATGTTGAACTAATAACTTATTTTATTAAATTTATTTCTTTTAAGGTCATCTACAACAGCTTAGTCATAACACATGATATAAGTCATGTGTATTGCAATTTAATATACCAAAAAACAATTAATGATATGTTTTTAAATAATTTTAAATAATTTTATGAACTTTCCTAAATTTAGTTCGCTATCAAATGTTTCAATCAATTCCCTAACTTAACACATTCAATTAACAACTTTCAAGAAGTGAAATTTTACAAAATAACAATTTTGAATTCTAGTTTCATAGACTAAGGAAATAAGTGCATTATTACTACGATACGAGTTACTTTAATACTTACAATGAACTAAAATATATCATGTACATTAATTTAATATTGAATTTGCAGAAGGTGTCTTTTATTGCAGTCAATGTATGTTAATTTAAACAATATTTAAAGACATGATTCTCTAATTTTATGCACTTTCCTAAATTTACTTGTCTATCCAAGCATTTCAATCAATTTTTTCTCTTAAGACCTTCAATTAAGAACATTAAATAAGTAAAGTTTTACAAAATAACAATTTTAGTTGTCATATTGGCTTGTAGAAAGTTTATTTTAGTGCAAAAAACAATGTATGTTAAATTACAATGATTTTAATTTAGATGTTGTTGACGGTGTTGGACCCGCCAACATGTTAGAGGATCTCCCTGGTAAGAAGTTCCAATTAGACCTCAGACCGTTTGGTGTAGGAGTCCCAGTAGTGGGTTGTACGGTAATGCCTTGAACACGGTTTCACATAGAGGCAAGTAAGATGTCCCTGTTGGTAGAAAGGGTGTGACATATGCAGTAAGTCAAGGGAGCTGCATGAGCGGTTCTAACACACAGAGGGTGAGGTGAGTGCGCCCCTTGGAAACCTGTGATAGCACGGAGTTAAGAAGGGAACACACAGAGAAAAGATGCATCACAACTTGGAAGGAAAATTAGCTACCAATCCAAAGTGATGGCTAAACCAACAACACATTTCTGAAAGATTCATATATACATATATAGAAATAGCTACACATGCATGTGTAAGCAAACATATACATATATCATTTAGAGTACTGAAAATAGATGAAATAAAATACAACATATGCATGAAACATGATGCCTTTGTTATATTAAGAAGTGTAAGTTCCAGTCATACAATACATCCATGTCCAACCACTAGTTCTTACAACAGAACCTTATAGCCACAACCACCGACTCCTCCAAAGAGATATACTAGCTATGTGCAGTGGAGAAGCCAAGGCTCGTTATAATACTGTCCAAGATTTCTCTAAGATATTCCTATTGGAAGCTTAGCTGACCAAAAGCCTTTACAATGAGTTCTGAGGGAATATTTATAGCAAAGGGTGCGGTGACCCTTGACATTCGCCTTTGAGACCGTTCATCTATCCTCATGACTCTTCAACTACTGTATGACTGTTACATTCAACTATCGACACTTGAACTTCCACTTGACAAGATGTTACATTACAATGCACCTGTGTCCATGTGAGACAAAATGGCTTGAGCAAGCCATGTAAGAAATCACTAGCACTCGGACCATTGTGGTGACACCAACTCTTTGACATCCTTGTGATGGTCGAAGGTGGTGAACTGATGCCAAGCTTTGTCTTCCGTGATTGTGTCCGTGCGTTCAATGGTGACATCTTACTGAAGCGAGCTCTTGCCTCCATTGCATTCGGGTACACTGATATGGCTCCTCCGTCCAACTCGCCTGATAGCATAAACATGGTCTTCTTGGGTGCAACTGGACCGACAACATGTTGATGTGTAGGGTTTGCGTTGATCTCCAAGCATGTGCTGGTGGCCGTGCGTGTCAACTTGTCAAAATACATGTTCAACTCTAGTATGAATTGCTTCTTGTCTTCGCCTCAGTGAGTGTGCCAAATGGCTGGGATCGCATGTGTGCGCATAATGACATGCATGCTGCTGAATTCCATTGCATACAATCAACAACACTTCTCACCTTGTCTTCTTCGTGCTAGCTGATGGGATGGATCTCTAACTTGTATGGGTGTAGTTTCATCTGTCTATGCTTGTTGCGCTCCCTGCTGTACCTATTCCTGCTACAACTCATTCTCTCGTCTATACAACTCCTATTCCTCCTTGAGTTACTGCTTCAACACATGGAACTCCTTCTCTGTTCTATTCTCTTCCTTCATGCGATCTTCATGTCACGTCGTCACCTCATAGCCTCAGTCTCCAAAGTTGCTTTCATCACAAGTGGATTTGCTTGAGCTTGTAACTTTGTTCCGCCTCTATGTTGTCAACATCCTTCCTCTTGCATCCATTGCATGCATGTGTGTTACCTTCTGCTGCTGCTGATGGTGCTTCTTGCTGTAATGATGCTACCATATTATCTTAATGCCCTTATCCACGAACAGCTTGATGTCTTCATAGGTAGGCGAGCTCATAGACACTTGTTTGGCTACAAACCTAGTTGTGCTCTCAACAGTGTCCTTTGACTCTGATCTCCTGAAGTCCATTATAATTGTGCTGCTGAGAGATAGACGAACACCTGTGATGCCTGGAGACATAAAAACACTCATGGCAAGAAATCTGTCAGTTGATAACCAAAAGAAACTTGGGGACTGACTTGCAACATACCTATGTGATTGATTGTGAAGGTTGCACAATTTCCACTGGGAGGTTGGGAGATTGACTGCCAAAACTACACAAGGCATTGTCCAAGCTCTGAGGAGGCTGACTGGCTGCTGGAACTGTGCAATGAATAGTCTATCTTGGTCTGCTGAGGACTGAAGCTGCGCAATGTGAAATTTCATTCAGCAGTAACATGCAATCAGCAAACTGCATTGCGTAGATTCTGGGGCCAACAAGACCCTACCTCCAAGAATTGCGCAATGTAAGTCTGGAGGTCAGTGCTAGGCTGAGTAGAGCATTGTTCGGGCCAAGGTAGCCTAGACTGGCCAATGGGCGACTAAAAAAATGAGAATTATGGATGCATGGTGAGATGAGTGCAAACAAGAGTGAATGATCATTCATGCAAACAACAAGTGCAGGATTCAGAAAATGGGAAAGCATGCATGTGTGTGAAGCGAGTCACCACAACGACGACCATCCGTGCAAAATAATGTCATGCATGTGACAACAGTGATATGTGAACGAAAATTGAAATTATTCTTCTACAAGCTAATATACATCAAAATGATAGAAAGCGCTCAATGAAATCAAGCAGAAAACACTCACATGAAGCGAAACACAAAAAGCGACAGAAACACAACGCGAGACATGAAAAGTGGGCTTACCTGAAAACAACTGAGATGAATGTGCCAACGAATCCTATATGCAATGACGAATGACAGAGCTGCAAGGTCGATGTGAGGAATGAGCTCTGCAGCATCCGTTTGATGAGTTTCGATAAAATTGAGGTTGTGATGCGCATGCCACAAATATAGGAAAAGCGACACTTGGCAAGAGGTTTATGAAATGATCCTTGCATGTAACCTCCAGCTGTTAGATCCCTGAATCAAGGGATGCCTTTGCATGCTACCTTGGAAGAAGTAGTCCATGCATGCAAATCAGTTTTTCTCGGTCTTGAAGGGAACCGGCCAACCTGAAGGCACATGCAACAACCTGCTTGATTGATGGGAAAATTTGTGCATTTCTAGGAGGGAGCTGGGTTGCCTGCCTAGAGGGATTGCGCAATTTATAGGCTAAGCAAATGATTGCTACCTAGAATTTTGCAATTTATGGTCTGAGTAGTCTTGCTAGGATAGATTGCGTAGTTTTTCTCATGAAGCTTGACAGGTAAAATTGCATAATTCTGGAGCTCAACAGGCTTCCAGTCAGGATTGCACAATTTTTGGAGGGAAGGCTGGCTCCCCTCTAGAATTGTGCAATTTCTTAAGGGATCTTCTCAGCTTTCAGTTGGACCAAGTTTGGAGAAATAGTCTGTGAGGGGGATGCAACAAGCTATCATGCATAGGCTAACAATTGGCTAGAAAACCACTGAAGCTCATGTACTTGACATTGCAAGACATGCTGTTGAGGATGGTTGGTAGGGAGGATACAAAATGAAGCTAAGGAAAAATTTTGGAGGGTGGTTGTAACTGCTACAACACTTGGTGACACATGGGTAGAACTCCAGCTCTTTGGATGGACCTTGTTCATGAAAAGCAAGTCTAACACCTCTGGAAGTATTGTTCATTTCTCTGTTCATCTTGGTTTCCACACTTGCTTGATTGTAAGATGTAGCATTTGCCAGGCTCTTTGTCATTAGACACACATTCCAAGCCAAACCAACATAGTTGTTTCGATTGGGGATGAGGGGTATATTGGTGCACAAGTAGTATAGTCGTCAGAGTTTTAGTTTCATCTCCTGTGTTGCTCTGCTGCTAGTAGGCCTGGACAGTACCCCGATGGAGGCATGCAAGAACACAAGCATTTCTCTGATGCCAACGAGTTTGGTCAGTACCTCGACAGAGTTACTTGCATCACCTCTTTGCATAGGAAGCCTTTCTCTTCTTTCACCTTATTCATTTTTCATTTTTTTGGAAAATTTTCACTTTTTCATATTTTCATTTTTTATTTTCATAACTGTGCATAACACTTACTCATTTTAGAGGCAGAAGAGGGATCCCAACTTATTGAGAGAAGAAGAGGTTGTTCCTTCAGAGAAGTAGTTTATGTATACCTCTGACGTGCTTGTTAAGGTTTTCCCCCTTACCTTACTCTACTTGACTGAGCTGACAAGGATTAACCCAAAAACAATCGACTAGAGTAGGTGATACTAGTTAGCACGCAAGTGTTGTGTTTTCACCAAGGTTCACTTCGAATAATACATATTTTCCATCGATGTATCATGGACTGAAGGTAACAAGTTCTTACATAAGAGAGAGGACAATAGATAACCAAATGTTGATGGCTGTATAAGTCCTCTTGTACTTTACCCGGTTTGTTTCAAGAGTCGCACATGGTTCATGCGAAACTAACCTATGGACATAAACAAGCAAACAAACCAAAAAGAAAAGAAAGAAGCAGAAGAAAATATGTATGCAAAGCGAGTAAGCAAAAAAATAAGCAAACACGTAAACACATAAAGAAAGAAGCACAAATGCATGCAAAAAAACAAATCAAAATCAGACACTACTCCTACTCCTATGCTAACAATGCATGGGCCTGATAATGTGAAGTGATATTTCCAACGTAGCCAGCGGTGCATTGGTCGACCCATGTTGGTGAAGGCATGGTTCACTAACCTCGCAGTTGCACAAACTAGCAAGCATGAAAGATATAACGATGAAGACCAACACACACTGAGCTTAAGTGCGTCCACAGAAAAGAAGTGAAAGCGCATGACATGCACTTTGTGGACAAGCCATGGTAATGTGATACACTCCATGCAGATGTTGAGTGTATGCATTCTCTTAACTGTGACATGCAAGAAATCGTGAGAAAGGTAGACCACTTACGTTGTGAAAGTGTGCTTGCTGTGTAAGATTCCTCCAGTGTGTGAGCAATGGGATCATGTAGTTCGAGTGGAGGAAGAAAAATCTGGGTGTTTGGTTGATCTTCAATGAAAAGCAGAGAGTGATGAGGAGCCTTATGTGTTTCAACAATTTCCTGATCGGAAGTGAAACCAACCTCAGGATAATGAGGGCCTAACATAACCATAAGCTCGGGCTGAAGTGCCTCGATAGTCTGCGGGGTTTCAACTTCGTTGACAGATAGATCATCATAGACCAGTGTATTAGATAGATTAACAACGATTGAATCAACATCATGATCAGATGAAGAAGTAAAGAGATCACGACAACCAAGATTAGAAAATTTAGGATGTTGGTCGGTATCCTCATGATTTGATGAATTACACAAAGGGGTAGATGAGAAGCAAGGATGTTCACCCTCTGTGTTTCTAGGAATTGAAAGATATCAGATTGGACAGATTTTCGGAGAATGATGTGTCTTCTCTGCAATGTAATGACAGATTGAAATCCATCGCGTCTTATGAATGATCGGAATTAGAAACATGCGGAAATGAGTTTTCTTGGGGGAAATCAACAGTGGCAGAATCACAAGGGATGTCAGGATAGAATAGGTGAGGCACAGATGAAAGAGAGTCATCCTTCACCATGGGTTCTTCTTTAGATTCCCACACACACTCATCATGAATGATGGTGCATGTTGCTTGCATAACATCAACTCCTTCGACAACTTGATCCTCATTCACAGCAGGTGAGGATTCTGAAATGGAAGGACACAAGACAGTACAATCCAGAGGATCAAAAGAACGTGGGGACAGAGGTTGAGGGAATGAATCCACGTGACAACCAACAGGCTTACAAGCCAAATCTATGTAGATAGAAAGAGTAGGCGGGGTGGGAGGATGTGACAGTTCAACAAATGTTGTGCATAATCTCCCACATCACTCTGTGATGGTGGAGCTGTTTGATGAGGTGAGGCGGAAAATCACTTGTGACAACAACTGTGCCTGCCTATGATTGCGCAACTCCATCACCCAAGTGTGCTGAGTGGGATTCGAATGATTTCAATAATTGCAGTTTTTAGATATGTAAAGAAGATATTCAAATCTCCCATCGAGAAATTCCCAATCAATTTCATCTTCGGGGAATCGGTATGCAATATTATAAAAGCATTGTGTGAAACTATTCAATAGATTCATTGGGTTCTTTTTGTAATTTCAGAATTTATTGATCGAGTGATTTACGCTTAAAGTGATTGAAAGCATGGTCTATCTTCGCGACCAGATGAGCAAGAGAATGAATATATTTTTCAGGCAGCGTGGCAAATGAGTGCATTGGATGCCCTCGAAGCATGTAGATGAACAATGCGCAGGTCATGTATTCTTCAAATGTTCCATGTCTTTCGCATGAGCCTACAACGTTGTCCGCATGCCTAACCAAGGCTACGTGGCCTCCACCATTGTATGTTTTATATGACAAGTTATCTGAGAGATTTTCTGAGATAATGAAGTCATTTCCATAAGACATACACTCCAGCAAAGAAACTCTGTAGTTAGTCGTGATAGATATGTAGAGATTCAAAACAGATGTGAGGATTCAGTTGTCATCTGGAAATCCTACTAGTGTCAAAATGTTGACAGTGTTGGACCCACCAACATTTTAGGGGATCTCCCTAGTAAGAAGTCCCAATTAGACCTCAGACTGTTTGGTGTAGGAGTCCCTGCAGTGGGTCGTATAGTAATGCCTTGACCGCAGTTTCACACAGAGCCAAGTAATATGTCCCTATTGGTAGCAAGGGTGTGAAATATGCAGTAAGTCAAGGAAGGTGCATGAGCAGTTCTAACACATGGAGGGTGAGGTGAGTGTGCCCCTTGGAAACCTGTGATAGTACAGAGTTAAGAAGGGAACACACGAGAAAATATGCATCACAACATGGAAGGAAAGTTAGCTAGAAATCCAAAGTGATGGTTAAACCAACAACACATTTTAGAAAGATTCATACATACATATGCAGAAATAGCTACATATGCATGCGTAAGAAAACATGTACATATATCATTTAGAGTACTCAAGATAGCAAAAATACAATACAACATATGCATGAAATGTGCTGGCTCTGTTATATTAAGAAGTGCAAGTTCCATTCATACAATACATCCATGTCCAACCACTAGTTCTGACAGTGGAAGATTACATCCACAACCGCCTACTCCTCCAAAGAGATATACTAGCTCTACGCAGTGGAGAAGTCAAGGCTCGTTACAATATTGTCTAAGCTTTCTGTAAGATATTCCCATTGGAAGCTTGGCTGACCAAAAGCCTTTACAATGAGTTATGAGAGACTTTTTATAGTAAAGGGTGGGGTGACCCTTAACATTCCCCTTTGAGACCGTTCATCTATCCTCTTGACTCTTCAACTACTCTATGATTGTTACATTCAACTATTGACACTTGAACTTCCACTTGACAAGACGTTACATTACAACGCACAGTGTGCCCATGTGAGACAAAATGGCTTGAGAAAGCCATGCAAGACATCACTAACACTCTGGCCATTGTGGTGAGACCAAATCTTTGACATCCTTGTGATGGTCGAAAGTGGCGAACTGATGCCAATCTTGGTCGTCCATGATGGTCCCGTGTGCTCAATGGTGACATCTTGCTGAAGCGAACTCTTGTCTTTGTTGCATCCGGGTACACTGATATGGCTCCTCCATCCAACTCACCTTATAGCGTGCGCATGGTCGTCCTAGTTGTGACTAGACAAACAATATGTTGATGCATAGGGTCTGTGCTAATATCCAAGCATGTGCTGGTGGCCGTGCACATCAACTTGTAAAAATACATGTTCAGCTCCAGTTGGACTTGCTTCTCGTCTTCGCCTTGGTGAGTGTGCCAAATGGGTGGGATCACATGCATGCACATAATGACATGCATGCTATTGAATTCCATTGCATGCGATCAAAAACATTTCTCACCTTGTCTACTTTGTGCTAGCTACTACGATGGATCTATCACTTGTACAAGCACAATTTAATCCATCTGTGCCTATTGCACCCCTACTATACATGTTCTTGCTTCAACTCATTCTCTCGTCTATGCAACTCCTCTTCTTCCTTGAGTTGTTGCTTCATCACATGCAACTCCTTCTTTATTTTGTTCCCTGCCTTCGTGCGATCTTCATGTTGCGCCGTCACCTCATAGACTCAGTCTCAAAAGTTGCTTTCATCACAAGTGGATTTGCTTGAGCTTGCATCTTTGTTCTGCCTCTGTGTTGTCAAAAACCTTCCTCTTGCATTCATTGCGTGTAGGTGTGCTACCTTATGCAGCTGCTGATGGTGTTACTTGCTGTAATGCTACTGCCATATTATCTTTATTTCCTTGTCCACGAGAAACTTGATGTCTTCATAGGTAGACGAGCTCATAGACACTTACTTGGCTGCAAACCCTGTTGTGCTCTCAATGATGTCCTTTGACTCTACTCTCTTGAAGGCCATTGTACTTGTGATAGAATGAAAAACACCTATGATTCCTAGAGACATAGCAACACTCATGGCAAGAAATATGTTAGTCGAAAACCAAAACAAACTTGAGGACTGCCTTGCAACATACCTATGTGATTGTTCGTGAAGGTTGCACAATTTCCGTTGGAGGTTAGGAGATTGACTACCAAAACTACGCAAGGCACAGTCCTAGCTATCGGGATGTTGACTGACTATTGGAACTGCACAATGCACAATCTAGCCTAGCCTGCTAAGGATTGAAACTGCACAATGCGCAATTTCAGTCAGCACTGAAATGCAATCATAAAACTGCATTGTGTAGTTTCTGGGGCCAGAGGGACACTGCCTCCAAGAATTGCGCAATGCAAGTCTGGAGGTCAGTGTTGGGCCAGACTTGCACAATTTCTGGATGGAAGGCATAGCCTTCACTTCTAGAAATGCGCAGTGCTAGCCAGGTAGAGCACGGTCCAGGCTAAGGCAGCCCAGCCCGGCCGATGAGCGACTGAAAACATGAGAAGTCTGGATGCATGGTGAGATGAGTGCAAATAAGAGTGAATGATCATTCATGCAAACAACAAGTGCAGGATTCAGAAAATGGGAAAGCATGCATGTGTGTGAAGCAAGTCACTGCAACGACAACCGTCCGTTCAAAACATTGTCATGCATGCGATAACAGTGAGATGCGAACGAAAACTGAAATAGTTCTTCTACAAGCTAACATACATCAAAATGACAACAAGCACTCACTGAAATCAAGTAGACATCACTCACATGAAGTGGAAAAAAAAAACGACATAAACGCAATGCAAGACATGAAAAGAGGGCTTACCCCAAAATATCTGAGCTGAATGTGCCGATGACTCTTAGATGCAATATGGGATGTCAGAGCTGCAAGGTCG
Source organism: Pinus tabuliformis (assembly GCA_031772625.1). Taxonomy (NCBI): domain Eukaryota; kingdom Viridiplantae; phylum Streptophyta; class Pinopsida; order Pinales; family Pinaceae; genus Pinus; species Pinus tabuliformis. Next base: position 511,305,095 of record CM062819.1, read on the forward strand.
ATGTGAGGAATGAGCTCTGCAACATCTAGTTGATGAGTTTCGATAAAATCGAGGTTGTGATGCGCATGTCACAAATCTAGGAAAAGAGACACTTAGCGGGTGGTTTCTGAAATGATCCTTACATGTAACCTCCATATGCTAGATCCTTGAATCAAGGGATGCCTTTGCATGCTGCATGCAAATCAATTTTTCTCGGTCCTGGAGGGAACAACTCAACCTAAAGACACATGAAACAACCTGCTTGACTGATGGGAATATTTTCACATTTCTGGGAGGGAGTTGGGCTGACTGCCTAGAGAAATTGTGCAATTTCTGTGCTGAGCAGGTGACTGCTGCCCATAATTGCATAATTTTTGGGTTGAGTAGTCCTGCTGGGATAGATTGCGCAGTTTTTCCACTGAATCTTGACAAGAAAAATTGTGCCATTCTGGAGCCCAACAAGCTACCAATCGAAATTGCGCAATTTATGGAGGGAAGGTTGGTTCCCCTCCATAATTACACAATTTCTTGAGGGAGCTACTCAGCCTATAGTTGGACCAAATCCGGAGAAACAACCTATGAGGGTGATGCAACAAGCTATCATGCATAAGTTGGCAATCTTCTAGAAAACCAATGAAGCTTGTGTACTTGACAGTGAAAGACATGCTTCTGAGGATGGTTGGTAGGGAGGCTCCAAAACGAAGCTAAGGCAAAATTTTGGAGGGTGGTTGTAGCCGCTACAATAGATGTCAAGATGTAAATTATTAATAAGTTTTATTCTATTTTATTTCTTTTGAGGTTAGCTAAAAGATCTTGATAGTCATAACATGATATATATATCTATCTATCTATCTATCTATATATATATATATATATATATATATATATATATATATATTGTTGCACTTCCTACATTCCAGCATGTGTGTAACTCTTTCCATGTTTTATATCAAATTGACACATGACATATTTTTTATTAATAACATAAAAATATTTCAATGTAGTTCATAACCTAGATTGTTGAATTTCCATTTTAAGTAAAATAAGATATCAACTTGGTTGTTACATAATGAAATGGATTTTTTAGAAACCAAATATGTATGACATATATATAGATCTATAAAATTTCTTGCATGTTCAACATGAAAACTATACACATGACATTTAAAAAATTTAAGATGAAATTTTTTAATTAAATCTAAATCTAAATCCCTATTGATTCTAAAGCACCTCCTTGAAATTTGGTGTACTTTATAAACTTAATCACCTCAAGAAAACTAAATCTTATATAACATTTATTCACACCATTATGAATCCATCCTAGATAAGAGGGAAACATTTCCCTATTCAAAATTACAAAATTACAAGAGTATTCAGCTGTCACATTTATAGATTACAAAAATAATACATTTGATATCTCCTATACTAGATTATATTACACTTGACTTCTATAGACTCAGCTTCTGGGCTTTCCATTTGCATCATCTACTCATCTGTCCAATGGATCATATGAATGCAAGTCTCCATAATACATTCATGGTCTAATTTTGTCATCTTCCATCTCCTTTGTTCACATTTATTTGTTTTTATTCCTATGAGATTGATCTGAGATGCTATGACTAGATGATTTTACTGACAAGATATATATTCAAGCATAAAATCTCTACAAATGATGTAATCAGTCTAGTTTTTAACCTTTTCAAAAAAATGTCCCATCAAAAACATGTCACCAATTTGGTACGTGAATTGTCCATATTCATATGGTCTCACCAACCTACTTTTCATCTTTATGCATCGCATCAAATAGTAGGCCATATTCTCTTCATTTCATGCGGGGGATGTGACAACGAAAACATCGCCTACAAAGAAAATACAAAATATTCATTAGTTAAATACATTCAAGATTTCAATTTATAGATGAAATTTTTAATAATAGATGAGCCACCTACCTTCCCTTACAAGATCAGAGACTTGATCATGATCAAGTGAAATGATGGCCTCTTCAACGTGCATGTCTTGCCACGTTGGAATTGGATGAGGTCCCTTTGGATTAAGAGGAACATATTTCCATCCTTTCACGTACCCGCGATTTTCATAGTGATCAAGTCTACATCCATCAACACCAATGAAAAAATCACAAAAAATATGATTTTCTTGTCTCAATGGAAAATATTTCCCCCATGCCTTTGCTCTGCACTCAATGTAATTCCCTTATTCTTTCTATAGTAGTACAATACAAAGGAATGGATCTATTCATAACGCCAAGTTCAATATTCCAGAAGAACCTACACATAGGCCATATAGATTCGTGACCTTCATGTCCTAAATGGGATCTGCACCAGTTGACCACCTCTAGTGACGATTTGAGTTGATCTACATCATGAATCATTTGGTACCTCCTAAGTTCTCACACAACACAAGAAATTGCACTATCATGCTCACCCTTTCCATGTCCTATTTCAAATTAGCTCCAAGTATGCTATTTTTTTGTCTTCTTGTGTAGTCGACTCAACCAATAAAATGTGTGTGCTAAATTGAACTGCCCTGCACAATTAGTTGACCATATCTGTTGAAAAACGTAGTAAGAAATTCTTAATTTTATTTTTCCTTAGTCAAATTGAGAAAATTTGAAATTCCACATCAATAGACAACTTCGATGAGTTAACTGAGGTGACATGGCTGTTGTCACTTAGTTATCTTAGTTAATTTGTGTTATGGGTATGAAGTTAAATTGTATGCAATGATTCCTAAATTTTAGGAGCCTAGGTTTAGTTAATTCCAGTTGTAGAAATTTAATTAAGTTAAATTGAGTTATGGTTAGTTAAACTAGTTCTAACTATTGGAGGACCTAGTGGAAGGTCAAGTTGTGGAAGTGTAACTTCAGCTCACTCAGTGATCATCCAATTAATTGATCAATCAACCTAAATTAGCTCATGCATGTAGAGAACTTGAGTTACCCAATTGAGATAGAGATTTAAGGTCAATGCACTATCAATTGTAGACTATTCCATGTTGTATAGGTGGTGCATGAATTCATAGGATGAGCCTAGAAGGATTGCACAATTCCAATTAAGGAATTTCCTAATTAATAGGGGCCTAATTCCTCAAGGAATAGTGCAAGGAAATAAGAGCTTGGATGACTTGAAAATTGGCTAAGTGTTTCCCATATTTAGTTAGGCGGCTAGAGGGATAGACTATACACTTGCAATTTGTGCTCAGGCTTTAGCAACATATGTATTTCATTCCTCTTATTTGATTAATGCAATACAAATAGGAAGGGGTTTTGAGTAGTTGATTTCCCCTAGATAAATCTATGTGTATATGTGATAAATCTTCTTACATGTTTATGATTTGTGTTCTAAATCGTGAATTGAATTCCACAAATGAGTAGAGTAGATTTGAGTCTTCTGTTTTAGTAAATTACATGAGAAATTTCATATCTACACAATAATTCTACATGGTATCATAGCAAGATTCACATTAGAGAAGATATTTCAAAGTTTTTATTGTGGGAGGATTAAATTTGCAGGATCAATTCTTTAGAGTTAGAAGGATGGATTTCCATGGACTAAACCTCGAGTATGCCCTTGAGGGGAGATCGAATTATGTTGCTTGGAAGGACCACATGAAGGTAGTGCTGGAAGATAATGGATTGAAGGAATTTGTTGATAATGATATCCAGAAACCGACAATAGGTGGTACTTAGAATCTGGTAGAATGGAAGAAGTGTGTAGCCAAGGCGAGGATAATCATATTGGAGGGAGTACGAGACCATATTATCTGAAATCTCCACGAGAAAGAGACTCTGTATGCAATGTGGAAAGACCTGATAGATTTATTCCAGAATAGTAGTGACCATAGGAAGCCGGAACTTCAAAATATAAAGATGTAGTAGAGTGACACCATTTTGCAATACCTAAGCATGTTCACACAATGTTATGGTGACTTGGTCAAGTTTTTATATTTTTACTTGTAGATTCAACAACTTATGTGATATGCTAAAACACAAGACAAGAATATACTCTACTCTTCAGTGGAAACCAAAATTGATCGATGAAAGCAATAAGAAGAAAAGGAAGAATATCAATTACACATAACACAATATTTCTCTACAGAAAGCAACTGCTAAAAGTCCTTACTATCTATATTGCATTAACCAAAAGATCTGAGAAGAAAATGCACTACTTGTTCAACCCAAACAATTCCTACATAGGTACAATCTATCTCTCTGCATCACTAGCCAGCTCAAGCCAACACTTAGCCAGTTATGTTGCCTGCGAAGCCCCTACATCCTTGTGTAATTCTTGAGAGAATTAACCCATATTTAATTGGGAAATTCTCCACCCATGACTACGCAATCCATCCATAGGCCCTCAACTGATTTCATGCACCATCTGTACAACTTGGAAAATTATACATTTGATAGTACACTGTCCCTAAACTCTAATCTGAACACAGTCTTCCTATGAACTAACATGCATGAGTTATTTATGAGTGAATATTTTAGTTGATTGGTGTGGTAGTGAAGATGCACTGGTGCCCGTCCCCACTACTAGACCTCATACTAGTCCCTCCAATAGTTAGAACTAGTTTGACTGACTTTAACTCAGTTAGACTGAGTTAATTAATTACAACTCAAAAGAACTCAACCTGGGTGCCTAAAATTTAGGGATCACTCTACATGAATCTAGATAGACTTCCAGCTCAATTTTCCTAAGACAACTAAGTCAAATTAACTTATTTAACTATTACAAGTTGCTATGAGAATAGAATTTTGATTTAATTCCTAATTTAATTGAAGGAAAAATTAAATTAGGATTTCCTGTTTCTATTTTTAAAACTCCCTCTCAACAAGAAAGGGATTATCTTCTACCCCAATCCTGTCTCTGTGAAACTTAAATTTTCATCTTGACAAATCCTTTGTCAAAATATCTGCATCCTGATCCTCTGTGGGAATGTACTTCAACAACATAATTCTCCTCTACACACAATCTCGAAGATGATGAGACCAGATATCAATATGCTTGGATTGATCATGAACAACTGGATTCTCAGAGTGTTTGATACACTTCTAATTGTCATAGTAAACCACAGTTGGATCCATCTTCTGAACAAACAAGCCAACAAGAATCTTCCTCATCTAGATAGCCTCACAAGTTTCTTGACTAGTAGCCATGTACTTTGCTTCTACTAAACTGAGTGCAACTAATCTCTGTTTCTTGCTATACCAAGAAACAACTATAGACCCAATATTGAAGATCCCACCTTATGTGCTCTTCCTGTCAGATAGACTCCCTTCCAAATCTACATTGGTGAATCCTTAAAGCTTCACTCTCTTTGTCCGTCTGTACCAAATACCATACTAAGTAGTGCCTCTTAGGTATCTCAAAACATGTTTGGATGCCTTCCAATATAGCTTGCTCAGGTTAACTATTGCTTGACTAAGCTAGTTAACTGCATAACACATGTATGGTCGTGTGTTCACCAAATACATTAGTGAACCCACAAAATTCTTGTAAATAGTAGCCTCCACTATTTCAATAGAAGTAGCATCCTCCTTCTTCTAGTTACTAGCTAGAGGAGTCTCCATGGGTTTACTGCTTTCTATGTCGAACCTTTTGAGTATCTTATTGGCATACTTTCCCTGAGAGACAAAAATTTCCTCATCACCTTTCCATACTTCCATACCCAGAAAGTAGTGCATGAGTCCCATGTCCTTCATTTCCATTTCAAACTCTCTTGCAAGATCCTCTTTGCAAGACTTGATCAACTTATCATCACCTGTCAGAATCAAATCTTCGACATATAAAACAATAATCAATAATTTACCTTAAACCACAATATGGTAAAGGTTCGCATATACTTCACTTTTGGTGAAGCCTAACCAAGTGAAATAGCTAACAATTTTGGTGTACCAAACATGGGGTGCTTGTTTTAGTCCATACAACGCTTGCTTGATTTGGAACACATGTGACTCTCTGTTGAAGGTCTCAAATCCCGTAGGATGCTCAATATACCTCTTCCTAAATCATGCTATTGAGGAATGTTGTATTTAAATCAATATGATTTATCTTCCATCACATCTGTTAGTGTCTATGAGTCACCGGTGATCAAATGTGCTCTTTCAATGTCAGTTGATAGGGTCCTAGGTCAAATTGTTATAGTTTCAAATAAAATTTGATCATTGGTTAGTCTTAGGTCATTACTACTCCCTCCATATTCATGGTCTTGTCATCATGGTATTTTCATCACTCCTTGTGATGGGTCACCAAAAGAGTGTCTTGGTCGTCATTAAAGGTCATCATAACATTATCATGCACATTGTAATGGTGGTTCAAAGGTATTTAATTATGGTTTTAGATATCCATTTGGTGTCATTATTAGGTCATATCATCAAAAGTCATGTCATCACCATAGTCACCATCAAGGGAGTTAGTAATTAGGAAAAAGAATTTTAAATTATTCCTAAAGTACATTTCACTTTTTATGAAGATGTAACTTTGCATAATAAAGTGATAAAGTTGCTGTACACTATCATTTCGTTCAATTTTTCAAAAAGACATGTGATGTTACTCCATGACCTAAGCAAAAAAGTCGATTTGTAGCCTATAAGAAGACCATCCAAGCATTCTAATTCCTCATTTCATATTCATTGAGCACCTCTCCATCATCTAGGTTCATCCCAACCACTGGAGCATTGCTCATTAAAACCCTTGCTTACCTAGCTTCATTGCGCTTATAGAAGTTTCACTGCGCTTTTGGCACCTTTGTTGTGCTTTTGGAAAACGAGGCAAATCAAAGCATTGAAAGGGTCAAATTAGCATCAAATAGGTTCCATAGATTCCCAATGAAGTAAGTGGCCTCTCATCAGCTCTTATTCAATTAATTATCTTCAGTAAATGGTGAAAATCCCTCTCCTAGGGTTTTCGCTGCGTTTTTGGTTTCCTTTGGTGTTTGGTTGGTTTCAGTGAGAAAAACCATAGATTTTCTTCTTTATCATCCCCATACATACCTTATCTACCTCTCCCAACTATTTCCCATACCCATTCCCTTAATTTCCCCTCATTTTCCCTAAAACCCTAAGCCTACACTACGCTTTTGCAGAAATCCTAGGCTAGGACTATGTTTTGTCCTTTTTCCCTACTTCCCCTCACTATTTTCAAGAAATTTCACTTCCCTAGCCTCCCTAATAGCTATCCCCACCCCCTATAATTTTCCCACAAATTTCACTAATCCTTATCCCCTCCATTCCCTTTCCTAAACTAGCTGTCCCATTTTCCCCTGTTTTCCCAATACTACCCTACCCTTTCCTCCTACCAAACCTAGGGTTTCTATCATGCAAACTGAAACCATGGATAGTGAGAAAAAGAAATACAATAAGGGAGGTCTTGTATCCATATTTGAGCCATCCAACATCAAAGAGATCAATGTTTCATCGTACATCAAGAAATTATTTGAAGATATTGAATGCCTAGGGTTTTGTGAAGGAATTCAGGAGGTAGTTTGCCATGCCAAGTTGACAAGCCTCTTTACCGCAAATCTTAGGAGGGATATGACCACAATAGTAGGGATTTAATTCATCATATCAATAGAAGCCATAGCTTCAGCCACAAGTATCCCTAACCAAGGAGAGATCTAGTTTAAAGGGATGGATTTGGACATTGAAAAGTACAAGATCTTCCTGAAACCACACTATAAAAATGCTCCCTCACACGTTTTTCCTTTTGGGCAATTGATGGACATATATGATCCATTGATGAAGATGATCATGAAATATTTTACATGTGAAGAGATATTTTCAAGGGTGTACCAATATCACATAAGGCTACTGATGCATTTCACTGCCATCAAACCACTAAACTTGCCTCATTACTTATTCAGAAGCATAGTCAAGATGACTGAAAAGGTACAAAGAAAAGGGAAAGATCACAAGGAAAACTTGTTTCATCATGGTTTGGTCAAGGTCATTTTTCTTCATTAGCTTTCATAGGTTAATATCTCATGGGAGACATTCTTGCAATCAGATGCCTTTATGCCTACCACTAGTCAACCTACCAGTCATAACACTCCATTAGCACCACCATGGCCACAAGAGGTTGGCTCATCTAAAAAATTTTCAGTCAGAAAAATGCCTAGGTCAGAGGTCAAACATACCTACAATAAGGGGAAAATATAGGTTTTTTCCCCTGTGATCACTAAAGAGGTGTCTACACCTAGACCTCTGACTAGGTTACAAACTAAACAATTGCATAAGGAAGCTACAGTTGAGCAAGTTGAAGGAGAAATGGAGCAGTCACCTAGGCATGAGACTGAGTCACCCTTGCAACAAGATGAGGAGGAGATGCCTCATGAACAAGAAATCTTGGACCATGAAGAGAAATTAGATGCATATATTATCAAGGAACAACAAGCACAAATCCAAGCACTCAAAGATGATCTTGCCAAGGAAAAATGCATGGTGTCCTTCTTGAAACAAGAAAACAGAATTTTGAAGGTGAGCTTGATGTAGCACAATGCCTCACAAGACCTTCCATCATCTAGCAAAGCAAAGGACAAAGGTAAAGTAGTGATTGGTTTAGAAGAGTAGGTTGAAGACAAGGAGCCATCTCCTTCATTGGTACAAAAAGACCCTGTTGACACTATTGCAACTGAGCTTGAGAAAGACAAGGAATATTTGCTTGAGAAGGTAAATGAGCACTTGGAGAAGCTCCTAAGGAAGGAAAATAGAGACACCAAGCTTCAGAGGCACATGGAAAGACATTACTACACCAGGAATTGGATTTCCAAAATTAGGGTTAGAAGCATGAAAAGGAAACTTAAGAAAACCCTAATCAAGCTAAAGAAGAAGGATAACTTGGATTTGCTTGCTGAGGCCTCTCTAGTTGTCTAGGCCACCACTTAGAGATGTTAAAGATGAATTTTCAACCAATTTTGAGAAATTTTGGTCAATTTTTGAATTTTTGGTGAATTCTGGCAATTCAGTTGCACAGAAGTGCAACGTGGCCACATTGCGCTTTTTCTCAGGGCATCCAAATCACAAATGGCTTGCATGGATGGATATCCCTTGACCCCTACATCACAGTCATGTACTTTATTTTCCATGTCAGCTCATAATTTTGGAGAAAAGGTAAAAAAATAGGTCATTTTTCATGTTTTTGCCTCCTTTTTGGACCCCACGCTGCGCTTCTGGAGTAGCCTTGGGAGATTGGATTTTTGGGTTTCATGGAGATGGAGTTTTACATGATTAAAGGTTCAGTGGTCTTCTAGATATACTAGGCTATCTTCACATACCTTCAGTTCATCTTTAAGATACATAATAGTGACTAAAAGGAGCTTCACAAAAGAATGTTGTGCTTTCATCTCTGACGTGATGCTTCTGAGAAATTTTGTTGCGCTTGATCCACGAGGTCAAATTTTCGAGTTTTATAAGTCCAGGTCAACCTTTCATGATGTATTGTGTCTTATTGTGTTTTCAAATGATGTAATTAATTTTAATGGAATTGGTAAATGTCAAAATGATGTAAATTCATGCTCATTAATGCTTGTAAAGTCAAAGTGAATCAGTTAGGGTTAAATTGGGAGTTAGTTTCTAACCTCCCTAGTTTTAGGTTTGGTTAGAGAGATTGATGTAAACAATTCCTATCATGATGGATTCGACCCCTGAGAGGGGGAAAGTAGTTTTTCATCTATATGTAGCCGGTTTCAAGTGAAATCAAGGGTTGGACATTTGAGAGTGAGAGGCTTGGAGCTAGTGTACACTTTGCAGGAATAATACAAGCAGTTGCAACTATTATCTTGGGATTCTTGTGGTATGATTTTGTGACAGTGTTTTTCCTCTGTTTTATCATCAAATTGAATATATATTTCTCTTTATTACCATATCTATGCTTTCTTGTGATCATCTCATAGGTGTTTAACATAATTCATAAGTCTTATGCTTTGTTCTGATGAAATTTTCATGTTATGTGTTATTTCTTCTGATAAATAAATTCATAGGTTTATGCTCATTTTGATCTTTCCTTATTTCAACCCTATACCACAATGAAAAATCCAATATGTCACTGATCATACCTACCTTGCCCCATTGAATCTCTGCAACTGATCTTTAGAAAAACCTGTCCTAGTTCCCAGACCCATGACCCTGGTCCAACAAACCCTAAATTCAAACCCTATTGAGTTGAATAGCTAGGCTAAGATCTATTTTCCTTCCCAGTCATTTTATTGGCTATGAGATTGCAGAGAGAGCCCTCTCTAATTTGGTAGGGCTATCTACCAAATCCAAAGTTGGTTTGAGGTTACCTCCGTCGATCTCCTTTCTCAGCCTTGGGCCACTGAGGAGTAAAAAAAGTTTTGGCAAGCATGCTGGGGAATGAAGTGTCATATCTTCCCCGAGTTTTTTCTCATGAGTTCATTGAGATCTATGCCTATGGGTGACATGTTCTAGTCTTCAAAGAAGGCTGATTAGGTAGTTGAGCGAGAGTGCATATTGAGGAAAACACTGGCTCCTAAAAGATATACAAGGTCTAATCTTGATCCCAACCCTCTAATAGTAGTTGAAAATATCTTGATAAATCTAAAGTCTCAGCCTCCAGAATTTGAAATAGGTACATCTCCAATGGTAAGAACCACATATTTACCCGCACAATTGATTTCTCTTGAAGATTTGTCTTTTGATCTTGAATCTGAGTTATCATTATTTAAGTCTAAGTCCAAGTCTTCCCTTTCAGAGACACTTTTTGACCCCGTTAAGTTTGAGTCATATGTGCAATCTTTTGAGGCTTCATTTGCTAAGCTTGACAGTAAGCTTTGGTCAGATTTCCATAAACTCCAGAATTTAGTTGATCAACTCAGAATAACTTCTGAAAAAGCTTATACCTTGTATCAGCAAGAGGCTTTCCCCATTGCTTCATCATCTGTTACACCTCCTTATACAACCACCCCATCATTTTCCACCACGAAACCATCATCTCCTCCCAAACCATATTCTCCTAAAACAACTCCTCCATCAATATCCCATGTTGTAACTATCACACTAACTTCTGCAACTGTTATGGAAAGATTTGTTGGCATTATGATACAGGTGTTGTCCTTGATGGCAACTCACTCAGAGGTATGATACAGGTGTTGTCCTTGATGACAACTCACTCAGATGACAGATCATAAGTGCAGCAGGTCAAGAGAGGGGTATACGCAGGTTAACCTTGATGAAATTGTGACACGCGGGTTAGCAGAACAAAAGACTCGTATACATACACACGCAAGTTTATAGAAGGAAAGGTGCGTACATGTTGGAAAACTAAGTTTGGCCTGTGGTATTGGGTCCATGGTATTTTGGTATTGGTCCATGGTATTTGGTCCAAAGTATTGACCCCAGGTATTGGGTCCAAGGTATTGGTTCTACGTGGTTTTGGACCATGGTATTGAGAGAATCCCAAACCTATTTAAGGAGAAGATCATTAGTCCAAGAGGGGCAAGAGAGTAAGTGATGAATTTTTGATGAAGTGTGAGATCTAGTATGCTGGTTATGGGTTGGTGATGCCTTGCTTGATCTGAACTAAGGAGGCATATATGCGGTTGATAAAGGTTGATGGACCGGGATCATGAAGACTAAAATGCATTATCATTATATGGTATGCTTATGAATAGATCTAAATACTGACGCATGTCTTATCCTTTATATCTTATGTTTTGGGTATATCTGAAGTTGAAAATTGCAGCAAAAGTATAAGTAATTATTTTCAGATCTGTATGCGGGTTTTTCTCTGGTGAAAGTGTGTATAGACGCTGGTTTGACTCAGTAAAGTAGCGTATACATTATGAGACTTGATATTTCATGTTGCTATTGGTTCTAGTGATTGTTGCAAAGTTCTAGGCTCTGGTGTGTGTTCTGGTGACTGTGTGTTGATGACAGGGTTTCAGTGATTCAGTATTGGGTGATTCAGAGATTGATGATGTAGGTATAGTTGATGATTGTATTGCAGTGGTGATTGTTTTGTATTTATTGATCTAGTATGAAAATTTATGAAACGTGGTCCTTGGAAGAAAAGAGAAGGTTGTAGCCTTTTGTGGGCCAACACCTACGTACTAGTTCATCAGCTAGTACAAGAGCTAAGGGGGTTGTAGTTCCCTTCCAGGAGAATCTGGAGAATGAGAGAAGGCTGTATCCTTCTGCAGGTAGAAGCTTGTGTACTGGTATAATACTGCACCAATATAGAAATATTGTAAAAAGAAGTTTCTTATTAAAAGAAGATAGAGACGAATTGCAGCAGGTGGTTTTCACCCACATTGGGTTTCCACCTTATATCATGGTGTTCATGTGTGCTTCTCATGTGTGATAATATGTTCTATTTTTACTGCACCTGTTTACTATTTATGTGGTTGATAATGTTCTGATGCACTCATTAAAGATCAACTAACTGATTCACAAGTTTACTGGATATACGCTAGTTGTATTAAACACAGTTGTGTATACATGCGGGTTGCCTTGACTTAAGTAGCATATATGAATCTGGGAATGGAAATGAAAAGATTACTGATTTGATAATACTAATTCACCCCCCCCCACCCCCCCAAGTATTCTTTCCAACAATTGGTATCAGAGTAGGTCCTTCAGAAGAAGCTTGATCGCTTGAAGGAAGATCCATCAGGATGAGTAATCAAGAAAGAGAGGCATCCATCAGGCCACCAATCTTTGATGGGAGCAACTTTGTCTACTGGAAGATAAGAACCACAACATATCTACAATCACTTGGAACAGATGTTTGGGGAATTGTGGAAGGAGGATATACATATCCATCAGCAATTCCTACAGATACAGCAGAGAGAAAGCAATATGAACTCAATGCCAAAGTTGTCACTGTCTTATTGGGAAGTTTGTCACAATCAGAATTTGTCAAGGTCATGCAGTTCAAATCAGCCAAAGAAATATGGGACCAAATCATTCTAAGCTACAAAGGAGATGATTAGGTAAAACGTGTAAAGCTTCAAATTCTCAGAATACAGTATGAAACTCTTAAGATGCATAGTAATGAAAGCATAGCTAATTACTTCCTGCATATAGATGAGATTGTCAATTGTATGAGGAATCTAGGTGAAGAAATTAAGGAAGTTGTCTTAGTTGAAAAGGTTTTGAGATCCTTGTCTGCTAAATTTGAATCCAAAGTGTCTACCATAGAAGAAAAGGAGGATCTGCAGAAAATCACTATGACGCAGCTTCATGGAATCTTAACTGCTTTTGAGATGAGAAAAGGAGGACCATCAGACATGAGAGAAGCCACATTCAAAGTATCAACAAATGGAAAGGAAAAACTCAATGAATCAGGATACATTTTAGAAGAAGAAGATGAGGTAAATTTTGTCAAGAATCTTGAATGGGGATCTGGAAGGTTCAAAGGTAAGCTACCTTTCAAATGCTTTTCATGTGGTAGAGTTGGTCACTACACTACTAGATGTCCTCATAACAAAGGAAAGATGTCTGTAGAAGGTAATAGAAGTTATTATACTCATGATAAAAGTAATGACTCATCCAATAGTGATGACGACATTAGACTTCTCATGGCATATGAAAATAAGGACGTAGAAACAGAAGAAGTTACTAGATTAAAAGAACAGTTGGAGACAGTAACCAGAGTAAGGGAGTAGCTGCAGGATGTAGTAAAAGATCAGAGCATAATAATTCAGAGACTTGAATCTAAGATCCTCTCTCTAAAAGAATATCTTAAAGAATCAAAGAAGTAGAATAAATAAGATTTTGAAGAACAAGAACATGAAGTGCTCGAATTAAGGCAACAAGTGGAAGAAGGAAGAAAAGATGAAGAAAACATAAGGAAGCAATATTTGGAAAAGGAAGAACAACATCAGGTTGAGGTAAATATCTTAAAAGGTAAATTGGAAGAAAAGGATAAACTGTTACGATTTCAAGATAGTACTAAGATTTTGGATGATATTCTTAGTAGTCAAAGATCCCCTGCTATCAAAACTGGTCTTGGCTTTTATGAATTTGTTGAAGGTGAATCTAGCTCACAAGGTGAGGCAAGGAACTCTAATGAGAATTCTGAAATGCTCAACAAGGAGATGAGAGGACAACCTCATCAACAGCCAAGGAAAGAAATTTCTCAAAGAAAATCCTTTAGTCCTAACTATGGAAGTGATAAACGATTATTTCCTCCGATGAATAATGGTGAATGTTATGTATGTCATAATCTTGGACATGTTGCAGCCAGATGCAAAGTAGAATGGTTCAAGACCATCACACAGAAAGATCATCACATTCCAGGTATTTCAAGGGATATTGTTTTTCTTGCAATATGTTTGGCCACAAAGCAATTGATTGCAATAGAAGGAACATGAAACATGTAAGATGTTATGCGTGTAACAAGTTTGGACATAAAGTAAGGGAATGTAGGAGCAAAGTTCGAACTCCAAAGCAAGAGGATCATGCGTCATCACAATTTCAGACAGAATTAAAGAGAGAAAATGTGGCATAACTCAATTCGCTGACATAATAGACACAGGGGAAACTAAAAGTGTAGACCTTCAGTATTCCAATTTTTATACGCATATTTTATGAAGATAAGTCGTGTATATACGCGAGTTAAAGGCTGCAGAGTCACGTATATGGAGCTCAAAAGATAAGCATAAGAACAGACTCAGGAAATGGTTTGGTCATGGTATATTGGTTGGCACAGGCTTGGGGGGAGCATATGCTTCGAATAATGCATTGTTGGCATTATGGTCTTTGGTAATGATGCTTATTGACACATCTTGCTACTGATTATTGATTGGCCAAGAGAATGAATTGTAGGTTACAGATATGGATGCTGATGCTTATGGTGCAGATCATATATGGTGTATGATAGTTGCTAATGACTATCATGGTCTTGATTAGATTGCTAGTCTTTGATTTGTAACCCCACTATGCATGGGATGGATGATGTAATGTTTCTTATTTTTGAGTCATGTATAAACTTTTGGTATATCCCCACTTGGTTGGGTGGATGAGTAAAAAATGGTGTATTCCCACTTGGTTGGGAGATTGATGTATGTATGAGTCTTTAGGAAGGTCATTGGCAATGTATGTATAGAGTCATGTTATGCTTTTGCAGACCTTGCATGTGCTTAGGGGGAGCATGGATGGATTGGTACATCTTGAAATGTACAAAGGGGGAGCTCAATCAGAGATTTCAGCAGGTACTTAGGGGGAGTATGGACAGCAAAATGTATATCAAGAGAATATCATGGTTCGCCCTTTGCCCTTGATGTCAAAGGGGGAGAGTGACTTGGTGTGGTTGTTTCCATCAAGTCCAAAGGGCGATATTGTTGGCATTATGATACAGATGTTGTCCTTGATGACAACTCACTCAGATGACAGATGATAAGTGCAACGGGTCAAGAGAGAGGTATATGCAAGTTAACCTTGATGAAATTACGTATACACGTGGGTTAGTAGAATAAAACACACGTATACGTACACACGCAGGTTTACAGAAGGAAAGGCAAGTACATGTTGGAAAACTAAGTTTTGGCATTTGGTATTGGGTCCATGGTATTTTGGTATTGGTCCATGGTATTTGGTTCGAAGTATTGACCGCAGGTATTGGTTCTACATGGTTTTGGACCATGGTATTGAGAGAAGCCCAAACCTATATAAGGAGAAGATCATTAGGCCAAGAGGGGCAAGAGAGTAAGTGATGAATATCTGATGAAGTGTGAGATCTAGTATGCTGGTTATGGGTTGGTGATGCTTTGCTTGATCTGAACTAAGGAGGCATCTATGCGGTTGATAAAGGTTGATGGACCGGGATCATGAAGACTAAAATGCATTATCATTATATGGTATGATTATGAATAGATCTGAATACTGATGCATGTATTATCCTTTATATCTTATGTTCTGGGTATATCTGAAGTTGAAAATTGCAGCGAAAGTATAAGTAATTATTTTCAGATCTGTACGCGGGTTCTCTCTGGTGAAAGTGCGTATACACACTGGTTTGACTCAGTCAAGTAGCGTATACATTATGAGACTTGATATTTCAGGTTGCTGTTGGTTCTAGTGATTGTTGCAGAGTTCTGGGCTCTGGTCTGTGTTCTGGTGACTGTGTGTTGATGACAGGGTTTCAGTGATTCAGTATTGGGTGATTCAAAGATTGATGATGCAGGTATAGTTGATGATTGTATTGCAGTGGTGATTATTTTGTATTTATGGATCCGGTATGAAAATTATGAAACGTGGTCCCTGGAAGAAAAGAGAAGGTTATAGCCTTCTGTAGGCCAGCACCTACGTACTAGTACATCAGCTAGTACAAGAGCGAAGGGGTTTGTAGCTCCCTTCCAGGAGAATCTGGAGAATAAGAGAAGGTTGTAGCCTTCTGTAGGTAGAAGCCTGTGTACTAGTATAAGACTGCACCAGTACAGAAATATTGTAAAACTAAGTTTCTTATTAAAAGAAGATAGAGACGAATTGCAGCAGGTGGTTTTCACCCACTTTGGGTTTCCACCTTACATCATGGTGTTCATGTGTGCTTCTCATGTGTGATGATCTGCTCTATTTTTACTACACCTGTTTACTATTTATGTGGTTGATAATGTTATGATGCACTCATTAAAGATCAACTAACTGATTCATATGTTTACTGGATATACGTTAGTTGCATTAAACACAGTTGCGTATACACGCGGGTTGCCTTAACTTAAGTAGCGTATATGAATCTGAGAATGGAAATGAAAAGATTACTGATTTGATAATACTGATTCACCCCCCCTCTCAGAGTTATTTCCAACAAGATTTGGCCCTTTGGTTTTGCCTGCACAACTTACTTCTTTACCTCAAAATTATGGTCAAAGATTGCCTCTCTTTGATGGGACAACCGTGATCACCACCAGGCAACATATAGATAAGGTAGTTGATTTCATTGACCTCGAAGAAGTTGATGAAGATGATGCTAAGATGCGCCTTATAGCTCAAAAATTTTCAGGTGAAGTTAAGAAATGGTTTCGTGCTTTGAGAGCTGTTTCAATAGCCAATTCCCAACAGTTGAGGCAAGGTGGGAAGAGAAAATGAGCCCCCTCTAGATTCTAGGCAAATACAATTCTTTGAAAAGAGATCCAAATGAATCCATGCAAGACTTCACTACCAGATTCAATAAGGTCTACAATGCGATGAGCCTCATAAATGGGTAATTATATGGGCTCATTTTACCTCCTAACCTAGTCAAATCAACAATTCTCTTAGCTCATTATATGATTTTCTGCTTATATTTATGCTTATAGGGTGATTTGAGTTAGTTATTTTGCCATGTGGTCTAACATGTATTTAAAGCAGATTATTGATGGATTTCGAGGTCAAAGTCAAGGATCCAGTGGACAAATGGCAGCAATAACTCGAAGTGGATAGATGAGAGGAATTATAGGAGGGAATCCCCCTCATTTATTACTCCTCACTTCGAATTCCCCTTCATTCAGCTCGGAGTACAAGCAACCAAAACTACCACTAGAAGGCAGCTGAGTAAGTGGAGGATGGCTGATGATTATCTCGAGTTCTCGGAGCCAAGTCTCCCTGATTTTAAGGAAGTTGTTGGTAGCTTCATTTGTATAAGTAGAGAGGCATAGGGCCTCACTAGGATCGGATTTTTTCTTATGTAAACTCTGCTCAAATTTCGAGCTTATTATTTTGTGACAGTTTCTTGTAAACTTGCTAGTTTTTTGATAATAAAGATGAAATCCTTTTTGAGCTAGCACCGAGTTATCTCATAGGGCTAAAGCTCTTGGGTTAGGGCCCAATCCAAGAAGACAAGCTCCTCTTTACTTGTATTTGTATGCTTTGTTTCAGTTTGTAGATTAGTTTGCTGTTAGATGTGTTACTCTTATGGTTAAGAATAGGTTGCTTTTGATGATTTAGTAGTTTGCTTCCATTTTTTCTTTTTGTAGCAGGTTACATAGTGACCAAGAAAGATTCAAAAGGCTAGCAATAGTTCCTTGGCCTCTCTTCCTCCCTCTGGGACCATGATTTGAGGCAAAGACTCTCTTGCTACCCCAAAAACACAGATTTTCCTCCTTCATAGGACTTCTAGTGTTTGCCGCTTTTTAGTAGGTTAATAGTCCAGTTTTGCTTTGTTTTAGATATTCTTCATCATGCTCACTTCCTGATTTTCAATATTCTTCTTTCATGCTTTTTTTTCCTACAACATTTCTCAACATTTCCTTTCATAGATCATAGTTTAGACCATTTTTATGAAAAACTCTGTTTTTCCTAAATGCATTCATTTCACTTGTTGCTTGATTTCCTTGGTTGACTATCAGTTTCTATGCAACAGATCTCTTCCATCAGTAAGCCAGCTTATTGATAATCACACCCTCCATTTGATCCATGCCCTATAGGTCTCCCAAATCTTACCTCAATTCTGCCCTAGTTTCCTGCATTTTTCCATAGAACTTCTTCCTCTCTCCTTGAGAAAACCCAATCATCTTTCTCTCTCCTGGTGATTCATGGTAGACCATAGGTGACCTAACACCTCATTCCAACCTTCATCCACCTTTTTCAGCCACTCACACCCTCAAAACAGTGAAAACGACTCTCGGCCTCCTCCTATAGGTCTCCTGTAGTTTCCCTGTTTCCTCCTGTAGATTTTCCTGTAGGCTTTCTTTTGAAGGCCGAGTGTACAAAAAGCCTCCAAAAGTCCACCTGAGACCTATTAGGACCCATCCACACCATCCTACATTCTCTAAAGTCCCAAAACACCCCTTCAACGCCACCTATTCGATGCCACACTCACACACAATAAATTACATGCATGTCAAAGTCACATAAAAAGACATAAAAATCCCAAAATATGTTTTTTGCTTATTTACTTCCAGAAATAGCATAGTTAGATGTTGTTTACCTCCTTGAGTAGGTAATGGCATTCCTTTAATGGTTTTCATAGTTCTTTATGCAAAAGTAGAATTATTTGGTTAATTAGGGTTTACTAGGTTTTCTTTACATTTCAGTTTTTCTCCTTTCTGTAGTTAGAATAGCATCTGTAGAGTAATATTTCCTTCTTTTCATCACATATAGAGCTTCTTCTGGAATCAATAGAAGTTGGCTTGAGCTCCTAGTGATCTTGTGTCGGCTGACCAAGTGACAACCTGCAGTGAGAACTAGTACTTGTGCATACAATACCAACGCTTCCAAGTTTGCTACGAATTACCCGGTTGATAAGAGTAAAGTAGGCAGCCTAGGAGTTGTAGCATTATCGCTGCAATACTGGTGCTCACCACTTTTTGGCGATGTTGTTGGGGAAGCGTTAGAGTATTCTATGATTACTGCTTTCTTCTATTTCCTATTGCAACATTATGCTAATAGTTTATTTCACCAAAAGTAGACCAGTCCTTTCTTTTCCTTAAGTTTTGCATTTCCTTGCTTTCCTTTTCAATTTTGCAAATTTCCATTCAGCAAGTTCATTTCAACTAGTTGAAATTTGTTTTGTTCAATCATAATTTTAGTTTCTACAGGTACTATTAGTGTGGGGAAAAAGAAAAAAACCAAAAAAAAATATTCCCTTTCATGCCTCGTAGGAATAGAGAACTCAGGAAAATTTTTGCCCAACACCCCCACTGCTTCACACAGCCAACCTTCTCTCTTCTTCGGTGGCTGCGATCAAGAAGAACCCTTAGGTGAACAGCCAGAGATATTTGAAGAACCTATAGGGGAAGAAGAAGAAGAAAACATTCATTTGGAGCCAATGGCCGAAAACAGAAATTCTAGGGGGAATGGAGAGAGAATAGAGGGTACCTTCCCCATTTGGGAGACTAATGGGGACACCAAAATGAAGAATATAAGCCCTTCCACCCTACCTCATTTCCATGGTCTGACTACCAAAGATCTTGAAACCCTTTTTCTCGAGTTTGCTATCATTTGTCGAACTTATGACTATGCAGAAGATGAGAAAAAAGTTGAAACGGTTCCCTTCTACTCTCAAGGATGCAGCACTGCACTAGTTCATGGTATTACCTAGCAATAGCATCACAACTTGGGATCAGATGTAGCAAGCCTTCAACAACAAGTATTGAGACTATTGGAGGTCAAAAGATTCTAAAGAAGAAATCTTCTGAATGACCATAGGAAGTGATGAGTCCCTGGAAGACTATGAAGAGAGGTTCTAGCTCAGTTACGAAAGGGCCAGGTGCACACTTGACCCTGAGTCTCTGAAGTTGGTCCTGTTCAGGGAAATTCGGGAAGATCTTTTAGACACCATCCATCTACTAGTCGGGGGAGACATCTAGCAACTATCCTATGAGGACATAAAGACTATTTTTAGAAACCATTCTAGAGTAGCCAGAAAGAAAGGTAGGGGGAGTCAACCCATAGCTAGTACCTCTTCCTCCAACTCATCCATTAAAGGAGAAATTGGAAACATGATAGAAGAATTCAAGAGTGAGATGCTATAGAATCTTGCCATGCAAATGGATACCTTACATATCAAAAGAAAACAAGAGGAGGCAGAGAGGGCTTTGGCCAGCTTTTGCCCTAGATGCACCAGGAGGCATCCTACAAATGAATGCCCATTGAACTCTATAGAGGTTTGTTCAGTCTGTGAAGAAAATCATTCTACAGATAAGTGCCCTTCCTTGCCCAGACTTAAAACTGTATATCAAGGGGCTGAGGGAGTCACTGAATAGATCTATTACATAAACCAAAGAAGGCTACATGAACCTAGACCATACCAATAGGGGATGCAAGGGACATCTCAAGCATACTACAACCCCAACCAAGTCACCTCCATACCTTCTTGGGGCCCTCCTGCTCATCCTTCTTGGTCCACACCACCTCCTTGGTCCTTCACATCTCAATATCTTGCCCAACCAGCCACCCATTCATTTTAATCCTATGCTCAGCCACAACCTCAGTGGAATGCATCTCATAAGGGGTGGAGGCCTCAATACGACTCTCTTCTTGCTCTTTTGCCCCCACCACCTACCAAACCACAACTGTTACCTTCTGCTCCACCAAAGCAACCCAAATTCGTACCCACCAAAATCCGAACCCAAATAATAGACAACTCAACAAGTGTATAGTGGGGAACCATCATGCCTAACTTATGCCGTGGAGATTCAAGAAATTAACTTGAGATTTGGGAAAGTCCTCCGAGATAGCCAGCCTCCACCCAGGGAGTTTAAGGAAGATAAAAAGGAAAGCGAACCTAAAGCAAATCCACCCTTTCCTGAGAGACTATCAGTGACAATCTAGCCTACCCCAGAAGAGACTGAACTCCTGGGATAATTGAAACATTTATGTGTGAAGATACTACTTCTCCAAGCCATAAAAGATGTGCCTATCTATAATAGGTTTATCAAAGAGAAGTGATTTAGTCATCTAGGAAGGTGCAAGAGAGATGCCCCAACCATTAATGTCATAGGACAATTGTCCGACCTGATGTTGGGGCAGGTAATATATCCAAAATATCCGGACCCTAGAAGCCCAATAGTTGATGTCCACATCAATGGAACAATGGTCCCACATACCTTGATTGATCTGGGATTTGCCATTAATGTGATGACAAAGGACACCATGCTCAAAATTAACCTCCAAGGCTCCGTGATAGTGCTGCAGTTAGCAAACCACTCCACCGTGACCCCTGAGGGGATTGTGGAATATGTGATGGTCTCCATTGATTCTTGGGGGTACCCTGCTGATTTATTAGTTCTCTAGCCAAAGGAAAATCTTACTGGGTATCCTCTCATTCTGAAGAGACCATGGTTGGCTACAACCAATGCCTATATCAGCTGTCAAGCTGGGAACATGACCATAAAGAACATGCACATGTCTAAGCAATTAACCCTATATCCTCTTGCCCAACCCTTGCTAGAACATGATCTACCTCTCTAGTTGGAGGAAGAGGATGAGGATGAAGTTTATTCTGCACCACTTTGTACATTAGAAATCACCATGGGGGGAAAACCGCAAGATGAGGATTATATGATTGAAAATTTGATTCAGAATCCACCTCCCAGTGTATCACCATTAGAAGACATAGTAAGAGAAACCCAAAAAAACCCCTCAACTGATCTCTTTGTGGCCGATCCTACTTCTCCTCGTGTAAAAAATGTAGAGTTCAGCCCAAAAAGAACATTGAAAATCAATCCATCCCTATCTCCTTCCCAAGAGAAGGAACTGTGCAGCCTACTGAGAAAACATCTAGATGCCTTCGCCTTCACCTAGAGTTATAAGGAGAAATTGCTTGATGCAGATTCATCTATCCCATCTCTGACAGTGAATGGGTCTCTCCTTTGGTGCTAGTGCCAAAGAAAAATGGTAAGTGGAGAATATTTTTCGACTATTGGGAATTGAACAAAGCCACTAAAAAGGACCATTTCCCTTTACCTTTCATAGATCAAGTGTTAGATAGTTTGGCAAGGAAAAAGTTTTTCTCTTTCCTGGATGGGTTTCATGGGTACAATCAGATTCAAATCAGCCTGGAAGAACAAGATAATAACACGTTCACTTGTCCTTGGGGTACCTTTGCATACTGGGTCCTTCCTTTTGGTTTGTGTAATGCTCTAGCCACTTTCCAAAGAGTGGTATTGAGTATATTTTCTGAACTGGTTCATGATGTAGTAGAAATATACAGGGATGATTTTGCTCCTTATGGCTCTGACTTTTAGGAAGCTTTATCTAACTTGGGAAAAGTTCTAGATAAGTGTATTGAGATGAACCTATCCCTCAGTTTCGGAAAAATGTGAACTCCTGATGACTGAAGGGACCATGCTAGGTCATGCAATATCTTAACAAGGACTGTAGGTGGACCCCAACAAAATTGCCATCATCCAAAGGGTCCCACCTCCTCAAAAGGTGAGAGATGTCAGAAGTTTCCTAGGCTTAGCCGAATATTATAAAAGATTCATTAAAGACTTCAGCAAGATAGCCTCTCCCTTGTTTAGCCTCCTAGGCAAAGATGTTGAGTTCATATGGTTGGAAAACTGTCAGGAAGATTTAGATGCCTTAAAGAGCAAGCTAGTGACTACCCAAATTCTCCGAGGCCCAAACTAGGCCCTGCCATTTCACATTCATATAGATGCCTCAAACAAAGCGATAGGAGCAGCCTTATGAAAAGTTGATGAAAATTTACCCTATGCCATATACTTTATAAGCAAGAACTTGTCAAAGGCAAAGTTAAACTATACAGTGACTGAGAAGGAACTCCTAGCTATCGTGCATTCCTTAAACAAATTAAGACATTATATCACAGGCTATCAAACCTTTATGCACACTAATCATGATGTGATTAGATATTTAATGAACAAACCAGATGTAAATGCTCGCATTATTAGATGATTGCTTTTATTGCAGCAGTTTGCTTTGACAATTATTGATAACCCTGGTAAAGAAAATGTCATTGTTGACTTTTTGTCTAGAGTGAATTTTCCTGCAGGTGAATAAGGAATGGTGGATGACCAAATGCTAGATGAACACCTATTTTCTATATCAATACTCTCTCTGTCGTTTGCTTATATAGCAAACTACTTGGTTTCAACACAGTTCCCGCCACACCTGTCCTCAAAAGAGAAGAGCAGGATAATAAGAAAAAGAGCCCCTTTCACCTGGATTGGAGGCAATCTCTTCAAAATTGGCCCATATCAGATCTTGAGAAGATGTGTCAGGGAGGAGGAAGTCTTTGACATCCTCCTGACCTGTCATGATGGGCCTTGTGGAGGTCATTTTGCAGCAAAAGGAACCGCCTTCAAGATATTGCAAGCAGGCTACTACTGGCCCACTCTTCATTAGGATGTGAGGAGATACACGAACTAGTGTGATCGGTGTTAGAAGATGGGGAAACCTACTCCAAAGGATGAGATGCCCATGCAACCTCAAGTGACCTTTGAGCCATTTGAGAAGTGGGGCATGGACTTTGTGGTGCCTATCAGCCCTCCTTCAAAGAAGAAACAATACATCATTGTGTGCACTGACTACTAACGAAGTGGGAAGAGACAAAAGCAATCACAAAGTAGTGAAGAGGAAAAAGTAGTGAGTTTTTTTTGAGAGACAATATATTCTACAAGTGTGGGTAT